>CM031243.1:573063081-573315110 GCA_018340775.1 Taxus wallichiana var. yunnanensis | reverse complement strand
TTGAATCAAATCCATACAAAAATGGCGAAAATGTTAAAAGGGATCTGCGGGCCCGAAATTGAAATTGCACCTTTAGCACAAAATATGCAAAAGTGCAAAAGTTCCCTATAGCCCCATAAGCCCACAACTTCACATTTTGCATTTGGGTCTAACACGTGGCTTTACCTAAGTGGTAACGAGTTGTGGATCACTTTATAATTTTACTTCTTTTAGAAACGAGGCTCAAAATCTCAAAGTTCTTTTGACCTGCCTCTCTGCTTTGACTTTTGATGCGGGCTCAACATTTGACTTTTTCCCTCTTGGAAACAAGGCTCAAAATCTCAAAAGGCTCCAATGATCCACCTCCCCACTTTGAATTTTCATGCGGGATCGATATTTGACTTTTTCATTTGCATGAGCGGGGCTACGGTTCACTTTATCACTTTACACCTTTTTGGGAAATAAGGCTCAAAATCTCAAAGTTCTCTCCGCCGACCCACCTTCCCACTTTGAATTTCGACACGGGCTTAACATTTGAATTTTTCCCTTCATTTGGCAAAGGATTTATGTCTGACCCGAGACACGTGGAGGCTCAATGCACATTTGGGACCTACCTCTAGATTTTTCTTTTGAATTTTCCCTAACCTGACACGTGGAGGCTTCCACGAACCCATCTATACTTAGCCGATTAGATGGCCAACTTTGTTCCCTTTTCAAACCTAGGACGTGTGGAAATCGCACTCGTTTGGTGGACCGTCTTTGGCTTGACCCTTTAAGGTGTGCGGTTGAGACACATGGAGAGCTTCGTTGATTGTTTTATACTTAGTCGATTCGAACTGCTTTGCTCATTTGACTTCTATCGGACCCTAGACACATGGAGGGCCTACACTAGTTCAGGAGATCTCTTTGGGCCATGCTTTTGAAGTTGTGAAGATGTGGCACATGGAGAGATGTTGCATGTTTCGGGAACCACCTTTGGATTTGACGCTTGAAGGTGCACCGTGAGACAAGTGGTACCATCCGATGATTCTTTTGTACTTAACCGATTTGGACCTGCTCCTCTTTCTCTATTTTTTGGCTGGGTCCCTTCTGCTTATTTAGGAGTGACTATGTTGGGTTCTGGACACATGGAAGCTTTGCGCTTGTTTGGGGACTCACTTTGTATTTCACCTCTAAAGCTATGCTGAGCTGACACGTGGTTCTTTTGCTGGCCTTAGACCTTTTGGTGGCTTATTTAACTTTTTGAGGCTCTGAACACCTAGAGGATTGGCACTCATTTAGGGTCTGTTGCTTGGTTCTCAATTCTAAAGTTGTGTTGATGAGGCATGTGGAGGCTTCTGCTGACCCTCTTATACTTATTTTATTCATCGGATTACTTTGTCTTTTCAGACTCGACCATGTGGAAGTCTTGCACACATTTGGAATCTCCACTTTTGTGCACCATACCAAAAGTGTGCCAATGAGACACGTGGCACCTTCCACAATCCTTCTATACTTAAGTTGATTTGTTCCTCGATTGAACACTACCTTCCTTCATACAAAACAAAAATTCTAAAAGTGACTCGATGACCCACCTTCCCACATCTAATCAGAGATGTCCACATACTCATGGATGTTGGGGCCAAAAATTGATAGGGAAGATACGCATGTCATTCATGACTATAGAAAAAAATACAGAGGAGGGGAAGCTCCACCATTTATGCCCAAAAACAAACTGCTCCTCGTGGAAAGAAGAATTATAAACAATACTAGGCTTGATGCAATCCACGGCCATAGAAAAAGGATTTGACAATTTTATTTGAATGGAGGAAATTTTTTCAAGCATCTAGATGGGAACCATGCAGACTGCAAGATTCTAAATTAATAGGGTGAGATTGCAAATGAGCACCCACTTCTTCAAAGCACAAATTTTTCTATCTCTCTAGACTTCTCACTCTGCTCAAACATCTCTCAAAGGCACCAACTCAAAATTTTGAAACTTGTCTTACAAAAATGAGGGGAATTTTGAGGGTGACAACATGCATGACAACAAATATTTTATTGTGTGTCTACTGCATCCACCCTCTGTCGTGCCTCAACAATATAGGAATTTTCACACATCAAAACCTCATGTGACATGTCAACAACATCCTGTCATGCATCTGTAGACTTCACCATCCTTTCGTGAGTCAACAAAAAAGGATTATTGTGCATCAATAACCTCATGTCGTGCGTCAAAAACTTCTTGTCATGTGTCAAAAAACTATTGTACGCATCAATAACCTTCCATGCAAGTTCAAATGTTGGTCTTAAATAAAATTCTCTTATCGCAAATCAACAAACTCTCCTTGACCCGCATCAATGGAACTTTCTTGTCGGGTGTCTGAGAATAATACTTGTTTCGACTAAAAATCTGATGAATATCTATAAAACTACACTTTGTGTAGTGGCCTCTGTTACTTCACATGTTTTGTACTTGATAATAAACATGCCCCAGTGGTGGTATGAGTGAGCCAAAGTAGTGTTCTACCTAGTGAATAATATTGGATTATATATGGGATATTTTCAAAGGTAGGTGAAGTCAACCCCTAAAAAAATTTAAATTGTAATTTTTAGGTAGCCAGTCCACTGACCTGTGCCAGAAAATTAATATTTTAAATTTTTTCAAAAATTCAATATTTTCCATATTACGAATATGCACCACTAAAAAAACATGGCAAGATCTCCATCGCATCGATACAATTTTGCACCATCACATCCATTGTATCCACCACATCTATCAAATTCGCGTTATCTACCACATCACGATGTTGTAACACATTGGTCTCCACAACATTATGCTTTCACACATTTTGTCGTATCTCCACATGACACTAAAGTTTGTTCATACACTCGTGTTGCTTCCATTCCACATGCTTTCACCGCTTCACGATGCCTTGGTCTCTCATAGGTGATTATTATCTCCTTACCCCTCGATGATTCACTTGTGTTCTTATGGTTCTTATAGGATTGTTGAGGGATTTCCATAAGAACCTTTCATCATGTGCTACTTTTTTTATCTAGCATAGCTCATCATTTCCCGATTACACACTCTTACTTTTCGCAGTTCATTTTTTGACTATTGAGGGATCTTAACTCAATGAACCTACTCATCCATATGTTGTGGGACATCGCTAATTTTCACCCTCCTAATCATTACACTAACACATTATGATCACACTAGATACATTCTAAGGAAACACATTCATTACAACATGTTAAACCATAATTTTGTTAAATTTGGACATTTTTACTATCTAGATTAAACACTCAAAGCAGCTATATTAGTTTTTCTTAAATAAAATATTGGAATTCAATTTGTCTATTATTGGATTCCCAAAAAGGGTATTTTTGGAATTTAATTTGGCTATTATTGGAATCCAAAAAGGTATTTTTAAGAATTATATATCATGTACGAGGGATTTTCATTTTAGGGGTTTACAATTTTTTAGTATCAATATGAAATACTTATTGGAATAATTAATACATTTGTAGCTTTACAAAGCATAGAAAATACTTATATTGTCCATTCTCATACAAACAAATATTTTTTTATCTTCTATTGAATGGGCTTATGAAAATTCTCATATAAGAATCATAGAAGAAAAATAAAGGTAATATTTAATTTGTTCTAGACTAGACAACTGCCCATTCTCACCTCCTTTATAGTGATATTAAAATTATTAAGTTCAATATTGCTTTAATGAGTTCGAATGGTTAGAAAAGGAATATGCCCATTCTCATACAAACAAAGAGTTTTATTATTATGAGGAGATTTTTATCATTGTGATGAGAATCAAAGCATATGCCATTTCTCATACTAACAAGAATTTTATCATTGTGATGAGAATGGGCATATGCCCATTCTCATAAGCTTAATATAGAAAGAAAGAAAAATTTGGATGTGATTTATTTTAACTATGGGGTTGTGCGCATTTGCATGTTGTATATTTTACATATTTTGATCATATATATTTGTATCTAATATTGCTTCTAATTTATGATATCAATAAAATTTGACAAATTTTTAACTATAATATGGATTTATTTGCATAGAATAAAGGTAGGAAATGTGTTGTTATGAGATAAATACAACATAAAATGATGGTAATAAATGAATTGTTAAGAGATAGTCTACAAAAATAAACCAATATTTATATATTTTTATAAGATAGACTAAAAAAATAGACCAATTATTTTATATTTATTAATCAACACAATAGTAACAAGTAAACTCAATCATGCTTAGTATTTGTGAAAATGTGTTGTTTTGATAAAAATATAATTCACAATTTTTTTTTAAAATGATGCTAATAAATCCATAGTTATGAAATAGACTTTAAAATACAATATGAATGAATTTTTATGAGAAATACTACGAAATACACTCAATCAAGATCAGTAATTGATTTTTAAATTTTTCTAAAGACATAGGCGTAAATTTAGGTGTGGACACACATGATTCAACATTTACAAAAATGTGTGAAATTTTTTCTATCAGAATGTATTGTGCCATCAAATTTCCAGCTAGAAGGCAATCCAAATAAAAGTGCCTAAGTTCTGTCATGAACAAAACATATTGTTTCACCTATGAACAATATGTTTTATGCTCCATATATTTGGGTGTAATTGTCGAGAATCTTTTGGATATTGTTTTTGTAAACTGGCACAATATTTGTCTCATTTGCTCTTAAAAATTGTCTCTAATTTCAAACTCTGATATTCCCCATTAAAAAATGAATTCAATATTTCTTAGCTAATCAAGTTTTTGAATGGAGGAATTTTATTCTCTTGAATGTAGGTATGTAAACCACAATCCAATATCAAAAGGTTGGCGTGCTATCCTTAACAATTCTAGGCTAGAAGTACAACTAAATTATCATTAGTATGCATATGTAAATTCCATTTGTATGGTTAGGGATCGAAATTTAGGAATCCCTAGAAATCCAAAGAGTAATTATTCTACCCCCAAAAATAAATTCTTTCCACGGAAAATGAGATCTAAACAACCAACTAATAAAAAACTCTTTTTCAATAAATTAAATCATAGATTATATTATCTGATTTTATTAATAGTTACTTTCTTTTTATATAAATCTATCAAAGCTAGTTTTGACCATTAACTGGTAATCTATAGTAACATCCTATTTTTTCATTATCTACTAATCACATCATTTGGATGAAATATTAAGAAAAACTAAAAAAATTGAATAAACACATTTTGAGAATTACATACTAATAACCATCAATAAAATATTATTAAAGAGTATATAATAATCACTTCAAATGGAAAATGGGAAAAAGAACTACAAAAATGTAATAAACACAATTTTATATATTCATTTGTTCCACTGTTGTTTGAAATAGAGAACATCCCTTTAAGATGTCTCTTACATCATCTGCAATCCATACCATGGCTAGTTGAGTAAACAATGATGTCATAAGCCAATTATTATTTTTAAATTCTTTCTCAGAAACCTTTGGAGACACCAAACAGTTTTCTTTTGGAACCTCTTTACTGGCTACATTAACTACATCCATAGTTTCACATTTATATGGACGTTATGGTGTCTTCCAATTGTTTCCAAAATTTTAATAAATTTGTCTCCCTCTTTTTTGCAATGCTTTGTACCCCAAAGAAACAATGCTTTCACATCCACTTTAGCTGAGAATAACAGTTTCATTGCTATTTTTAATACACTAGCATCTGTATCCAACGTAGATGACCAAAAATCTATTCGATAAAACTCTTTAGACACATTAGCTAGAAAATGTGTAATAAACATTCGTGGTAGGAGGTGCTCATTGTTCAATTGAAATGTATTTTCCTTTTTAGAAGTATGCTTTTGAACTAACAATTCTTCTAATTCAAGAACAAGAAATTGTTTATTTTGAGGCACTAGAAAAAAATTAATATTAAACTTCATTATTAACATGTATGTATTTCAAATACGATAATAATACTTCAAAAATATTTTTACCTATTTCTTTACATCTATTTGTTTATTGTATATTTTCTAGATTTTCTTTAGCTATATCTTCATATAAAAATTTAAATTAGGATATATTTATCAAATTTATTCAAACTAATATTGAAAAATAAAAAAGATTAATATTTTTACCTATTTCTTTACATATATTTTTTGTATTTTCTCCATCTACAACTGTACATAAAAATTGCAATTAGGATATATTTATCAAATTGACTAAAACTAATATTAACAAGTAAAATATATTAATAAATTTAAAATAATACTTGATATCTTTTCATGAATAACATGTCATAATTGATGATGAATATTTTGATGTAGATTTAGTATTAATCACCATCAGTTGTGTGTTTTGTTGGGTAAATTTCTCTTGGTTTTCCGACATCATATTATTATTATCAATAGTATCTTTTTCTTGGTTAGCCAACATCATGCTATTTTTAGGAATAATATCTTTTTCTTGGCTAGATGACATCTTGCTATTGTTAGGAATAGTATCTTCCTGTAATGGATTAACCTCATGGCTTGCGCTTTGTTCTCCACTCATAATCATGTTATTAATAGGAATAGTATCTTCTTGTAATGGATTAACCTCATGGCTTGCACTTTTTCTCCACTCATGATCATTTGCAAGGGCTCAACAGTTGCTACCAATGAACATAAATACTTAGAATATAAAGTAAAAATTGTAAACAATGAATTGTTTTCCATTCTCACTTAATTATTGTAATACTTGTTCTATCCATGGGGGGTTCTGTCATCACCAATCCGGCACTATGATAATTCTTCACCAGGAACTCCTCGTGCTATGATTATTTACTAATGCACAGCTTTTAGTTTGGTGGATGGAATCTGGAAACACAACAACAAACATAACACAAGAATACCATAGACTATGATAAGAAGGAATGACGATAAATCTGAAATATAAGTGTAAATTATAATATCAACATGAAATTGTTACAATCTCACCCATGAGGTACTTCAAGTGTTACTGACTTCACTTGCCTTCCAACAATAACTATGGGAGAAACTTCACAATTACACTTCTTAATGGCTTCTTTAACACACCTTCAAAATGATGGCTTCCTTTACACACTTACTCATACAATATTTCTCACTACTTCCTTCTATATGCTAAATGAGGGGGGTGGCCTCTTTATTTATAGGAATTTAGGCTTATCCATCTTATCTCTAAGATAGGATAGGAAATATCTTCGGCCAATCATATTTCATGCCTAAACTCTTGCCTTTACATGTAGGCTTATCTTCTAAGATAAGATAAACCTTATCATCTCACATGGGTTCCACCTTTTTAGACTTTTCCACAAATAAAATACACAAAATATTTATGACATCACTCTTTGTCCTTATTACAAATATAATATTTCTAATTCCTAATCATGTAGACCCTACTTCTCTACTTATCCCAACTTTGACATTTTAACATTACCGGACCACTTACAACAAATATTTACTTTTTACAACATTCCTATTGTACTTTGACTGTTACCGTACTCTACATTATTGGCGGCACCATACTGATGGCACCGTTATCTTCATCGGACACTACTACTAATTACACTTAACAACATCCTATTCCTAATACATACATTAATGAAATAGAAATTACGGAGGAAAATTTTAGTGTTGACATCTTCCCCCTTCCTAGCTTCTACTCCGTCCTTGGAGTAGACTATTCTAGTGCTTGGAAAATCTTCAACTTGTCGTGGTTGACCCATTTCATAATGGGAGTGCCATCCAATTCCTCCAGTCGATACATACCATTTTCATGCACTGAATGCTATTTTGTAGGGCCCCATTCATTTTGGAAGAAATTTTCTATCTTTTTTTTTTTTTTGTATACGGAATCATATACTATAACCAAGTCATTCACATGAAATGGAGACCAATGGATATTTTGATCAAAGTATTCCTTCTGCTTCATTTTCTTCTTATAGCTTGTATCCTTTACTATTTCCCTCATTTCCTCTAGCAAATGAAGATGTACCAACCTTTCTTTTACTGAATCACTTTCATCCATCCTTTCATTTTTCATAACTCTCACAGTGGGAATATCAAACTCAATAGGAAGAACTGGATCAATGCCATAGGCCAACTGAAATGGGGAGTATCATGTTGCTGACTTTGATGTTTCCCTATATGCCCACAATGCTACATGAATCCTTTTATCCCACTTATGTACCTATAAGGCTGTATCTTTTGCTAGAATTTGACACAACACAAAATTTGTTCGTTCCACCTATCCATTTGTGCTTGGCTTGTATGTTGTTTCCTTCCTGTGCTTAATAGAAAATTTATTGACTAGGGCTTCTACTACCTCATTAATGAAGTGGATTCCTTGATCTATTACAATTTCTAATGGGCAACCAAATATGGTGACAATGCGTTCATATATGAACCTTGCCACTTCATCCATAGAAGTTGTTTTCAATGGCCTAGCTTCAACCCACTTAGTTAAATAATCTGTGGCAACTACAATATACTTATTTTGGTGTGGGGTAGTTAGAAGTGGACCTACAATATCTATTCCCCACTTTTAAAAGGGACCAAGTGGAAGAATAGGGCATAATGGAGCTGATGAAGTCTTATGGTTACCATGTGTTTGATAAATATCACATGTCTTACAATAATTATAACAATCTCTAAAAAGAGTGGACCAGTGATAACATGCATCCAAGATCCTTCTTGTTGTAAGTTTTCCAGAGAATTTTCCTCCACATGTACCATTGTGGAATTCTTCTATCAGTTCCTTCCCTTGATCACGTCCAACTGCCCTCTTGTATTGTCCATCAGGTCCTATTCGAAATAATACTCCATGTAAAATAGAATATGGACAACTGGCTTGAGTAATCTTCCTCTTATTCTTTACATTGGCACCATCAGGAAACTTGAATTCATTCAGATAATTCCAAATATCTATGTATTCACTAGGGATTGTGTCAAGGGATAACAATGTTGCATCTGGGAAATCATCATCATCACAAGATGAACCTAAACCATCATAGGCTCGAGAGAGTGCATCTTCATTGACATGCTTCTTTTCTGGCCTATCTCTAATATCAAATTCAAATTCTTGTAGAAAAATTATCCATCTTGCTATCCTCCCTGATGGGTTAGGCTTATTGAAAATATATTTTAGAGCCTGATGATCTGTCACAACTATAAATTTCTGCCCTAGCAAGTAATTTCTAAACTTCTTTACAACAAAAATGATAGCTAGAGCCTCTTTTTCAGTTACAGTATAATTTACCTCAGCACTACTCATTTGTCTTCTCCCAAAGTAAATTGGATGATCATTCCCATTTTCATCCTTTTGGCTCAGAGTACTTCCTAGTGCTGCATCTGAGGCATCAGTATACACAATGAATGGCTTGCTCCAATCTGGATTCTTTAAAACAGGTGAAGACACCAGGGCTTCCTTTAGTTGTTCAAAAGCTTCATGTGTCTTATTTCTTGGTTCATAAGTAACATCCTTCTTCAAGAATCTGGGTTAGTGGTCATGCGATCTTTGAGAAATTCTGATGAACCTTCTATAGTAACCCACATGGCCTAAAAATGATCTCAATTTACTTCTATTCATAGGAAATGGTAAATATTTGATTTTTGAAAATTTATCAAGATAGTACCAATACCATCTCTGGATACAACATGCCTTAACAAAAAACCTTTAGAACATCCAAATACACACTTTGTAGGGTTTAGTGAGGCTTGTGCTTCATCTAACCTTTGAAATGTTGTCTCCATCTCAGTGCGAGGTGGTCCATCTTGCTCCCATAGATGCAAAAATCATCCGAAATACTCGATGAAGTTCCCAATGTAGGGTTCAAACACCCTATTCATCAAGTGTTGGAATGTTCTTTGGAGCATTACACAACCCAAAAGGCATAACTCTATAAGCAAACGTTCCCAAGGAGTAGTGAATGTGGTCTTTAGTTGATCTTTCTCTGCTATACGAACTTGTTTGTAGCCACTATATCCATTAGCAAAACTATAACATTCTGGCCAGCTACTTCGTCCAAGATCTGATCTAAGAATGGAAGAGGGTAATGATCCTTCTTTGTTGCCTTATTGAGCTTCTGTAGTCAACACAAATGCGTAGCTTCCCATTATTTTTTATTGAGATCACAATGGGAGAAACCCATTTTGAATTCTCCACATAGCAAATATGAATCCTACATCAAGCAACTTATCTATTTCTTCTTTTACAGTCTTTGAAAAATTAGGATTCATTCTATATGGCATTTACTTTATGGGCTTAACACCATCTACCATCTCAATAGAATGTTCTACCCAACTTACTTGATGGAGTTCCTTGTAATCAAAAGTGAATATGTGTATGTACCTTTGAAAGAGCTGGAGGTAGGATTCCTTCTCACTCTCCATCACAGCATCACCAATCTTTATTTGTTGGAGACAATCATCAATTTCTTCTTCAGATAATTTTATGGGGTCATGAGTCGGTGTGACTAGAAGGATATCCATGACCGAAACATCAACCTCACTTTCTTCATCTTCTGTGTCCACTTCACTGGTACTAGAGTAATAAGAGGATGTCCAATCATCAGTTTCATCACTTGAATCGACAGGTTCTACCTTATGATGCCGAGGGATCACATTTATTTTCACCCTCTCTCTACCATGTCCAAGTGTCATGAAGCCTTCATTCCAGTAGTTTCTTGCATGAACTCTCCTTAGCCATGGTCTTCCCAACAACATTGGATATGCAACAGTACCATTTTTCATCACTTGAAAGTCTACCACACATACAACACCCATAACAGATATTGCCACATTTGAAACTACACCTTCTGGTTTAGTTTTTCCCTTATTTAATGACCTTAACATAAGTGTTGAGGGGCGATCAATTTTTAAACCCAACATATTCATTACAGACTCGGTCATTACATTAACTGCAACACCTCCATCAACTAAGACATCATGAATTGAAATACCATTACATAGTACCTCAGCTTGTGGAGCATAGGGATCCACCTCTGCCTCCAAAATAGGGACCTCAACCTCCTTCCTTTCATCGAGCATTGAGTCCACTTCGCAGCTCTTGCCTCTTCTCAAAAGACATAGCCAAGAGTTGACCATATGTAATATTTGCAGGCCTTTTGGACAGATCTTCCAAGATGGAGTATGGTCCTTGCCCTTGTGAAATCAGAAAATCCTACACACCCAACTTTCTTCTCCTATGTTTCTTACTAGTTTCTCCTTTCATCTTCTTAGGATCATTTCCATCTTGATTATCTTTTTCTTTCTTTCTTTTTGTTACAAACACATCTACTTCATTATTTCTGCTCTTATCTACTACATCAAAAGAATTCATAGGTGCTTTTCCTTTATCATTATCTCCTTTACCAGATGTAGAAGCTCTATCTAGACAATTATACTTATAATGACCCTTTTTATAACAACCATAACATACAACTTTAGAAATATTTCTTTTTGGACCTCTATCTCCTCCCTGAGAACTAAATTCTTTTCCTTGAAGAAGATTAATAGTTAACTGTCCCATCTTCTTAAGTAGATCTTCATACTCAGTAGATGTACTAGGAGAAAGATTTTGCTCACCGAGAGTGGTTATGGATTCTAAACCAAAAAGGTTGGTGTAGGATCTACTTTAGCAACAATTTCTTTGGGCTCCTCTTCCATGATTTCTTCTTGCCTTCTTGCAATCTCCTTTTCTTGTTCAATGGTAGCTGGGTGGTCATACTTCACTCGTTGTCTGATCTCGGCTTCATCCCAAGAATGAAGTGCTTACATAGGAGATTATCCACACCATTCATCAACCCATCCGCTAATCCTTCCTTCCGGATCTGGGCATCGAGCTTCCTCCTTAGCTCTAGAACACGAGCATGATAATCTCTTATCTTCTCCTTCTCTCCTTGGGCTAGCTTTGTGATCTTGATCATGAGATCTGCATATTTTGTTGTTCACCAAATTCTTCAAGAAAACTTTCAGTTAATAAATCCCATGATTTTTTCACATTATCACCTAGTGTTTCAAACCACCTAAGGGCGGAACCATCCAAAAAGGTAGGAAAAAATTTAGTCCATTGTTCCCTTCTTATAAGGCCATTACAAATACAAGATCGTTTAAACTCTTGAATGAAAGAGGAAGCATCTTCATTAGATTGGGCTGAAAAATAGGAATCTTCACCATTTTCAAAAGTAACCACAGTGAAATACCAACCCAAAAGTACAATCAACAAGACTTATGTGCACCAATAATTGAAATCACTATAATAGAAAATAGAAATGACCATGGTAAACTATGGTAAAACTTGCTTTACTGCATGGTAAAAACTGACTTTACTGTGGTAAACACTATTCATAGTAAAAAGTGAAGTTACTGCGGTAAATACTATTCACGATAAAAAGTGAGTTTACTGCGGTAAATAATATTCATGATAAAAAGTGACTTTACTGTGGTAAATACTATTCATGATAAAAAGTGACTTTACTACGGTAAATACTATTCATGGCAAAAATGACTTTACCATGGTAACTACTATGCACAGTAAAAACAAGGTTACCCTCCAAATGATTTTTACTAAGTGGGAATATCTCTCTAGAAAATCCACCAACGAGGAATGGTCCCAGTAATGGAACCAAAATGTCATCACCAATCCGACACTATGATAATTCTTCATCGGGAACTCCTCGTGCTATGATTATTTACTAATGCACATCTTTTAGTTTGGTGGATGGAATCTGGAAACATAACAACAAACATAACACAAGAATACCATAGACTATGATAAGAAGGAATGACGATAAATCTGAAATATAAGTGTAAATTATAATATCAACATGAAATTGTTACAATCTCACCCATGAGGTACTTCAAGTGTTACTGACTTCACTTGCCTTCCAACAATAACTATGGGAGAAACTTCACAATTACACTTCTTAATGGCTTCTTTAACACACCTTCAAAATGATGGCTTCCTTTACACACTTACTCATACAATATTTCTCACTACTTCCTTCTATATGCTAAATGAGGGGGGTGGCCTCTTTATTTATAGGAATTTAGGCTTATCCATCTTATCTCTAAGATAGGATAGGAAATCTCTTCCAGCCAATCATATTTCATGCCTAAACTCTTGCCTTTACATGTAGGCTTATCTTCTAAGATAAGATAAACCTTATCATCTCACATGGGTTCAACCTTTTTAGACATTTTCATAAATAAAATACAAAAATATTTATGACATCACTCTTTGTCCTTATTACAAATATAATATTTCTAATTCCTAATCATGTAGACCCTACTTCTCTACTTATCCCAACTTTGACATTTTAACATTACCGGACCACTTACAACAAATATTTACTTTTTACAACATTCCTATTGTACTTTGACTGTTACCGTACTCTACATTATTGGCGGCACCGTACTGACGGTGCCGTTATCTTCCATCGGACACTACTACTAATTACACTTAACAACATCCTATTCCTAATACATACATTAATGAAATAGAAATTACGGAGGAAAATTTTAGTGTCGACAGTTCACCTAGTAAAAGTATGGTATAGCACGTGCGTTCGGAGGGTATTAAAGAATACCCTTGATTTTAATTTTTACCTCTACTTATTTAATTGATAATACCCCCTCCCATTATATTATTAAAAAGAAAATACCCCCTATTTTTTCCATGTACCTCACTTACCCATTTTTCCATTACAATTTTATTTACCCCTTTTTATCTCTACCCGTATATGTCAAATAGAATATATATCATCTTTCTCACTCACATATTAGTTTTATAATACATCTTTTCTATAGAAAGTGGGTTTGAAGACATTCAAGACCTATTACCAATTACCTTAATGTTATTCTTTAATAATTTATCATTTTTCAAGTAATTAAGATGGTGAAACAATATTATTTAAGATGAAAAGAATACTCAATCTTAGTTACTAAAAAAATTGGATGTTCCCTTTGCATCTCAATATTTCCTAATTAATAATCTTCTAATTGAGATTTCCTTAGTCAATAAGAGACTATAATTTAATTTTGTGACCACACTCCTCTTGCACTTTTTGAGTCTTTCAAATAGACAACGGTAGATAAATTGGGAAGATTATCAAGTATAATTTCTTAGATAAGTCTATTTTTATATTAGCACTTATCAATTATTAGTCATGGACTCTTTATTATTACATGTCTGTATAAATACCCAATTTTATAAAAAAACTCATTTACATATAAAATAAAATAAAATAATTTCAATGGATGTAAACTCATTTACACAAAGCATTGAATTTAATTTAATACATGAAATTAGAATGAATGAGGATAATGATAATGATTCAAAGTCATTGTTGAATTCATCATAAAAGAAAACTTCAAATGAGATATATTACATGCAACACAACTAACTAAATTGAAATATGGCTTAGCAAAAGTAAGGGAGCAATTAAAATAAATCAAGTTCCGTGAAGAATTTATCCATTGCCATAAACAAAATGAACTAGTTCATATCATCACAAGTTGACGTAACATGCCCAAAAAAGGAATCTTGAGATTCCAAAAAATAAGCTTAATGTTCTTTTCATTAGTTCAAAATATTTATAAATTCATACAACTAGATAAATAAATGTTTTCTCAATAAGTGGATCAATATTAGTTCACAAAAACTATCACTATTGAGTTTGAATTTACATCTATTGCCTCTAAGAATCATTTTACATGGAATCTTTATTTGGAATGTATGTGTTCTTAATGATTAACGGTTCATTAGAGGCCATCTCTTAGCAGCATGAATGGACTCTTATTGTCTTTTGGAATATTGTTAATGTTGAGAAAGTCTTTATTGGAAATAGTAGTTAGTGAGCCTCCCATCGACACTCATAGTCTTGAGATGATGATGGTCACCAATAGAGTTTCCTCTACAATTAAAACATCTTCCCAACTTTGGTTGCAGAACCTTTAATAAGTTTTGAATCCTGTGAATCCATGTAGCTGTATTATTTTGAGCCTGTGTTGAATTCAAAATTGCATATATGTAAACAACTACACATGGGAAATTGTATTTATTAAAAAAAAAGATAGTAAACTTAAACATACATTGAAGAGAAACTTTTAATGTTCAACATTGTTGTGTGTTTTGCAACAACAAACAGGGGTCCAAACAGATCACCCTTGGACTGGTGCAAGCGAATGAAGATAACATCAGATGCAACAATATGTTTGGCCTTTCTGCATAGTTTAGGAATGGTACACAGAAATCCCAACATTGAGGAAGAAATGGTGGCCATACTTCAGATTGCATTGGCTTGTGCCCTTGAGGAAATAGATGAAAGGCCTACTACATAGTTGTACTATACAGGTAAAACATGAGGTTTATAATTGCTTCATATGCCATACAATTATTATACAACTATACTATACAGGTAGGGGGATCACTACACAACTGCATATATAGGTACAAATTTGCATATACATATGCATATATAGGTACAAAACCACATATATAGGTACAAAACTACATATATAAGTACTATCTCCTGAATATTGTATATACAAGTACACAGCTACATATATAGGGGGATCTAAGGAGCTTAGTATAAAGACAACAATGCTATATAGAGAACCGATCTGAAAATGTGTGTTGTATTTTTTCACTTTTAAAAGTTTCCAAAGATCGTGATTTTATTAACCAATTTTAAGTATTCTAAACTCCACAAATTGATTAAATTCTGATTATTATGTATCCATAGAAGTGCGGAAAACTTGGGTAACAAATAAACAATCAAAAACTAAAAACACTTAGATAACAAACAAGATTGTTTACGGGGTTGAAATTCCTACGTCCACGGGTTCAGATTAAACCGATCCATTAATAATATTTGAAATATAAGTACGATAACTCTTACAAAATAACCAATCCTGAATCACATCCTAAAATTGAGTTGATCAATGTCCCAAGAACTCGAAAAATAGTAGAAACTATCCAAAGAACGATCGTGGCTCCTACAAGTGTTTTCACAATGTGATCTCCTACAACTCGCGTTAGTAAAACACCTACATATGAAGATTTTAAATTTATGAAAATAAATCATATATCTAAGATCCTCTCTCGAGTTTCGAACACTTTTCATGTTTACACCAAGTCACTTTTCATACTAGAAGTGCATTGAAATTCATGTTTTCCAACTAGCTATCTTGTAGATCCCTATTAAAAACTACATTCAAAGCTTCCAAAAATAGGTTAAAACTAAACCAAAAACATCAAATCTTACATCATTGGAATAATATCATAATTCCCTCCATTTCATCTTTTTAATCTGAGTTCCTAATCTGAGTGAAAGGCCTTCAAAAATGGTGTTTTTTGAGAACTACCTCCTTAGGGCTTTTACACAAACCTGGCATCTCCTTTGTATAAGTTGCAGGAGCTTTTTATAACCAAGTGAGCCCCTTGGGTGAGTTGGCTAGTGGATTTGTTTTAGAATTGAGAGGTTGGGTGTTCAAATCCCGCCTCCTACTATTTTTCCGTGAATTTTCCTCTACATGGGTAAAAATCCCATATTTTCATGAAAGGTAGGTTTATTTTGGTTTCGTTTATATCCTTGTGGTGCCACATCTATTCCACTTTTTTTTTTTTGCCAAATCATATCGTTTATATTGGTGACTCGCCATATCAAATTGGTAAGTGGTGTATTTGGAGGGATAATGTTTGAATAAAATGTGTGGCACTTAGCATATAAGGTGTGGAAAATACATGAAATGCGTGGGAGATAATATCTTGCAACAAAGGATATATTGGTATGTTTGGATATATACATACACCGAGTTGATATGATATGAGATATCCTTGGCTGGTTGATAAGGTAATCCCTGGTATATCCTCGAGATTTCCAAGTTGGATAGTAATAAGCCCAAACATAGCAAATAATGTGGCTTAGTAATTAAGATGGAAGTTAATATCAAAGAATTACAAAGGTAATAAAATGGAATTCAACCCAAGTAATATAATGTGATATTTAAAATGAACTATGACATCTAAGACCACCTGTCGATCCTCGATAGGCAAATCAAACACATGGTGGCTTGAGGACCCACCACGTCGGCGATGATATAATCGTCCTCACGGTGCCCGGGCTCCCTTCCATTATAAAAGTTGAGCCTCTTGTTCTAGCCCGCTTTTACATGTGTCAAATACCGGAGGTTAAAAACAACTCAAACAACCTTCATTTTTCCCTTTTTCTCCTTTTGCCACGTGTCGCAATGCTATTTGTCCATTATTGACCTATTGACCAAAGTTGACTTCCCTATTGACTAAACTTTGACCAAACATAACTTGAGCTCAGAGTGTCCATTTTTCACATTCTTATAGTCGTTGGAAAGATCTTTGAAAGCTCTACTACATTAGCATGGTATAGGAAGTTTAGGGAACTTTTGACACTAAAATGTATCCCCTGATCACTCCTCCCTGCTGAGAAAGCTTTTTTTCCAATAAAAATTGTTTATCAACCCTCAAATAATGTTATCTCTCCCGCATTGCACAAAAACATACAAGAACCCAAAATAACATTATAGGTTATAATAAATGCAAATAGTTGATTAGCTAGTCACATAACTGATTAGATAATAACACCCAATTAATCCAGTGTTCAACTGAAACGCTGCAACCCTATCAACTTTGTGCACAATTGTGAACTGTCATACCCCACTGTAATGCCATCACAAATAATTGACCAAATAAAAACACCCATTTTATTACGTAAAGATATTGTTCAATTGTCACTTTGTGATATGGATGATTACCAAAAATTACAATTCCATAACAAAGATCAATATACAAGACATATAAACTACCCACAATTAGGCTAGTTCCCACTGCCTATCTAAAAGCTGTAATAACCGCAAGTATTCAATAACCGAATAATTAAACCATCAATGCAAAAAATGGCTATAGTCAAAATCTA
Organism: Taxus wallichiana var. yunnanensis; assembly: GCA_018340775.1. Lineage (NCBI taxonomy): Eukaryota > Viridiplantae > Streptophyta > Pinopsida > Cupressales > Taxaceae > Taxus > Taxus wallichiana. Next base: position 573,297,154 of record CM031243.1, on the reverse strand, counting down.
AATAAAGTGAATATGCAAATATTCTATCCATACACTAAACTATAAAGGGATAGATCATAAATTGTATGCTTAGCCAAATTGGTGAACTACCATAATACATAAAATGATCACCTCGTACCTTTGAAAACTAGTTTGTTAGTGTAATAAATTTACACCCTAATTGCAACCACATCTGATAGTTACTAAAATCAATTTTCCTAAAATAAGGGTCTTATAAATTAGTGCAAATAACACATGTGGATACAAAAAGTTTGTCTATTTATTACAATATCAAACAGGTGCCCGAATGGGTCTTATAAACATCCATAATATTTACACAAATGACAACACTATAAAACTACAAGTTTTAAAATTGACTCGATGATGCCCATATCCGCATCTTGTTGTCAAAAATGGAATAACCAACCATAATGTGAGAAGATGAATATGAGTATGATGAACCTATCACTCAAATCTTCTCTATGGTTGCTTCCAAATTATTTCAAAGCTAAATATAAACATAGGATCAAATCCCTAAAATATAGCTTTGAAAATGTTTGCATACTATCACCAGTTATTGTAATGCAAACATAAAGTTGAGGAATGTTTTACCCATCTAGTTACTTGGATTTCTCCATTTAGGTGGTTTTACCTTCTCAGTACTAAAATGAGTTTTAGTTAGGTTTAACACTGTTGGTTTTACAATACTATTATTTTTAACTTTCCAATTTTGTTGTTTAGGAACAAACCAACAAACCTTAACATCATGACCATTCCTATTACAATGGGAACAAAATTTAAATTCCCTATTTTTAGGAGTCTTACACATTTTTCCATTTTCCAAACTCTGTCTAGGAGAATGATTCCTTTGTTTAGGAGAAGTAACATTTTTGCCATTTCTCACATTTCCTTGGTGATATTGGTCTTTAAAACCTACCTTATCATTCACAAAAGGCATTAACTTCTTAATCAAATTTTTCCTCTTCCAACAATATGTAATAGAATGATTAGTACCTTCAAAAACTATGCAAGGAAAGCATATTTCTACCTACCAAAGCTATATTGTTCAACTGAAAGAGTGTATTAGAAGTTTTAGGATTTCCCTTAGTGTTATTTTTAGTGTAAGTGGAAGGAGGTGGAATCTGATTACCTCTTTTACCTATTTTTTTACACCTTTCATTGTTCCTCCTGATGGTAGAATCCTACAATTCTAGTGGCATAGATCCTTGGCTGTTGGAAGCTTATCTTCCTTTAGTTTCTTTGGAACTTTCTCCAATTTCCATTTGCCCACTAGAATAACCCAAACCTGCAAACCAAGGCTGATCCTCTACCTATATTGGGTTAGCATCACCTTGTCCATTTTTACCAAGGCCTTTTCCATTATATCCCATCTTAACCATTATCTTAGACCCAATTCCTTTAGTGTGTTTTTCAAATTGACCCAAAGGAATATATGAAACTGAATGAGAGGAAGAATTAAAATGTGAACAACTTAGAGTGCATTCTGTCATAGCACCTACATCTGATTTGGAAGGCATTTCCTTCTTGTGTTCACCTTGTTGTAGCTTTTCAAGAGGGCATCCTTGTTCTGTATTTATTCCTGCAACCCTTTAACAAAGCCCATCAACTTCTTGCTTTGTGCAAGCATCTCATTGACATGCTCCTCTTTCTTGGTTATAGAGGATTGTGGCTCAGATTTTAACCGCACTATTTCTTGTTCTAAGGAATAGAATTTTTCTTTTAGGAAAGAGGTTTCTTACTAGAGTTGGTGGTTAATGGCTTCAAGCTCATCCATTTTCTCCTGTTTGGATGACTTGCCCATGATTCCTGTTCCGTACAAACACAACTTGTACTTCCAAAACTGCACACTTACAAAAGAAGATTAACAAGCCCCAAAATGTCTACACACTGAAAACTGAAATAAATATTGAAACTGAAGCCAAATTTCCAAACATAATTACAAGCTAATCCAGCAATATAACTTCTCTGATACCAAAACTTGATTTGAAAACGTGTGTTGTGTTTTTTTTCACTTTTAAAAGTTTCCAAAGATCGTGATTTTCTTAACCAATTTTAAGTATTCTAAACTCACAAAATTTATTAAATTATGATTATTATGCATCCATAGAAGTTTGGAAAACTTGGGTAACAAATAAATAATCAGAAAAATGAAAACACTTAGATAACAAACAAGATTGTTTATAGGGTTTGGAAATTCCTATGTCCCTGTGTTCATATTGAACCGATCCATTAATAATATTGAAATGTAAGCACAATAACTCTTACAAATAACCAATAATGAATCAAAACCTTAAAATTAGCTGATCTATGTCTCAAGAACTCTAAAAAATAGTAGAAACTACCCCAAGAATGATCCGTGGCTCCTACAAAGTGTTTTCACAATGTGATCTCCCGCAAACTGCGTTAGAAAAACACCTACATATGAATATTTAGAAACATTTTATGAAAAAAATCATATATCTAAGATCCTCTCTGAATTTTGAACACTTTTCATGTTTACACCAAGTCACTTTTCAGACTAGAAGTGCATTGAAATTCATGTTTTCCAACTAGCTTTCTTATAGATCCTTGTTAAAAACTGCATTGAAAGATTCCAAAAATAGGTTAAAGCTCAACAAAAAAACATCAAATCTTACATCGTTGGAATCATCTTAGAATTCCCTCCATTTCACCTTTTTACTCCGATTTCCCAATCTGAGTGCAAGGCCTTCAAAAATGGCATTTTTTGAGAATAGCCTCCATAGGGCTTTTACACAGACCTCACATCTCCTGTGTATAAGTTGCAGCGAGCCATTTTATAACCAAGTTAGCCCCTTGGGTGAGTTGGCTAGTGGATTTTTTTAGAGGCGAGAGGTTAGGTGTTCAAATCCTTTCTCCTACCATTTTCTGCGGATTTTCCTCTACATGGGTAAAAATCCCATATTTTTGGCGTGAAAGGTGAAAAGATGGTTTATTTTGGGCTAAGCCACCAATTATCTTTGTGGATTTGGCCACATCTATTCCACCTTTTTTTTGTGCCAAACAAATATGGTGCCATTTATAATGGTGACTCGCCATATCATATTTAATAAGTAAGCGGTGTATTTGGAGGGATAAGGTTTGAATAAAATGTGTGGCACGTAGCATATAAGGCATGGCAAATACATGAAATGTGTGGGAGATAATATCTTGCACCAAAGGATATATTGGTATGTTTGGATATATACATACACCGAGTTGATAGGATATGAGATATCCTTGGCTATTGATAAGGTAATCCCCGGTATATCCTCAAGCTCTTCAAGTTGGATAATAATAAGCTTGAACATAGTAAATAATGTGGCTTGGTAATTAACATGGAAGTTAATATCAAAGAATTACAAAGGTAATAAAATGGAATTCGACCCAAGTAATATAATGTGATATTCAAAATGAACTATGACAACTAAGACCACCTGTCGATCCTCGATAGGCAAATTGAACACATGGTGGCTTGAGGACCCACCATGTCGGCAATGATATAATCATCCTCACTACGCCCAGGCTCCCTTCGTTATAAAAGTCGAGGCTCTTGTTCTAGCCCGCTTTTATGTGTGTCAAAGACCGGAGGTTGAAAACAACTCAAACAACCTTCATTTTGTCATTTATCTACTTTTGCCACGTATCACAGTGTTATTGGTCCATTATTGACCTATTGACCAAAGTTTACTTCCCTGTTGACTAAACTTTGACTAGACATAACTTGAGCTCACAGTGTCTACTTTTCACATTCTTATAGTCATCGGAAATATCTTTGAAGGCTCTACTATCCTGGTATGGTATAGGGAACTTTAGGGAACTTTTGACACTTAAATTGATACACGATCGGGAAGATGTTACAATTTCCCACTAAATTGTTTTATCTAATAGCATTTTACTTTCAAGGCTGAGTTATAAAAACCTTATTTGAAACAGGTTATCACAAACTTAACACATAAAAGTATTCAAGGTATGTTCAAACATGAATACGTGGAAAAATGATGCTTCTTTGTTAACACAATTCACCCAAATAGAACTGAGGCTTACTATCCATGGAGACAACAGTCAATTTAGGAAGCATAACAAGATCATGTAACGGCTTATCAAATGTAACTGAGTTATTATAGGGGTCTGATACAACTGATTGCATTCTCCTCTCAAATCAAGTTTAGAACAAGTATGAATTATTCAAACATTCTTTGGATGTCACACATTTGGACAACTCAAGAAGAGATACTTCAAAGCAATGTTCTTTTCATATATAATTCAGGTAATTTGATAGAAGTACATAATGACTACATCCAACTGAGTCTAATGCAACAATCATCATGTTTTTTAAAACATCTGAAATTACACAAGATCTCAAAAAGAATAACACTGAAACACAATATTCAACAATACATCATGTTGCAGCAGAAATCTGAAAACACAAAGTTTAGGAGACTTATTCCATCTCTTTTCCATGTTCAAAGACTCATACAAAACCATGATGAATAAGGCCGTCTATAACATGATCAAGTCACCTTCAAGCTGAAAATAACAACATAGTACAACAAGCTGAGGGAAGACTGTATATAACAAATTCCACTTCCTTTCCAATATGAAACCCAAAAACTTGATAGATTACAGAAGTGCACCGAGCTTACTTCTTACAGTCTACGTTGCTTAATAGCTACAACATTGCATAGATGTTGCCCACAAAAGTGTACTATCTTAATCATGCCTGCCAGCCACAGAAAACACCTATTTTTATTCTTCAAAGCAATGGAAAATATACAAAGATTGCAGTGATTATTGGAATACCTAGTGATTTCTTACTTACTTTTAGATAAAATCATGTATCAAATAACTATAATACGAGTTTTAGATATTTCTGTAGGTTCAAAGAGAGGGAGGATGTTTGCACTAACCTGTAAAATCTAAAATTGCATCATTTTTAGATGGTATCATCAAGCACCATTTTCATTAATATCTGAACCTTTCATCGCAGCACATACCAAAAAATATAAAATAATGGTATAGGGTTACAAATGAATCAATAAATCATAAAAATGAAAATTAACAAAGATTTGTAAATCATCTATAGTAAAAATACATTCAAATAAGGAAGACAAAATGATTTTAAAACTACACCTTGTTTAATTTTTTTATAAAATCTTCAAAAATAATGTAATCACTATCTTCCAATTTGTATGTATTACTCCTAGAATCATATGATAAGTTGGTAGCCACGATGATAGATTCAAGTTGTACAAAAATATTGTCTCTAGAATAATACTTGTATATGTGTTTCCCCTTTATTTTATTTTACCAACAAAGTTGAAGTTCAATTCCTTCTTGTCTATCCAAAAGATCAATTTCATTATGGTAATAAAATCATATTTTGTCATCATTTTTAGTGTTTTCATCTCAAGGTCTCCCATTGGTGAGAGAGGCATCCAGCTTTCTGGGGGTCAAAGACTAAGTGTGTGAAGAGTTGGTTGAAGATAAAAACTGAATTTAATATTAAACTGGTAACCGGATTGAACCTTAAACTCTGAGCTACAGTTGAACTTTGATATCTAGATAAGATCCAATGCTAGAGTGTTCCTCTAAAAGCTTTAAATTTGGATGAACTCTAAAAGAGAAAACACGCCTAAGGTCGTTCCATGAATTCACGCTTTCATGTATTTCAGTAGGGCGTGAATATTTTCAGGTTCTCCCTAGCTTGTTCAGTTTTCCAATTGAACAAGTGGGCAGCTTAATTATAGCTAAAGGGATTGCAGTGTATCAAAATATGAGTATTGATAGTCTTAAGGTAGATGTCAACTATGCTATCAAAACCTTACAGGATCTTCCAATAAAAGTAATCATTACAGATAACCCAACAAAACGCATGTAATGTTCTATTTTCTAAAGAGCATGAACAAATGTGACATGCTAAAAAAAATATTAGACAAGCTCGGTATGTTAAATCTACAAACTGCTTGGACCTGCTTGCTGAAGGAATACGTAAAACTCTCTTGTACAGGTAACTATGCAAGGGTCAAGTGGATAGGTTATTTAAACGGTTTCATACGTTACTACAACAGGGCCTTCTATATAGCCATTAGGCATCTAAAGGTGTGGTACCCAGTAGATGAAATTAGAAAACTATAATATCAACACACATTCTTGATTTAATTTTAAGAAACATGTATCGATTCTTGAAGTAGATTTTATTCTGGGAGGTCAGAAATAGTGATCCTTGTTTCCAAATTCTTTGATTCTAAATATCAGTGGAAGTGTTTAAAATACCATCCTAGTTTCTATTTTGTTCCCAATTAGTTAATGTAATTACATTAATGATACCTTAACAACATGGAAATAAAATTTATGCAGTGATACAAACAGTAAACAAGATTGTATTATTTTCCATCTTGTTCTATTATTTATGACAAGGTTGTGAGTTAGCAAGTAAAAACGGATATATATAAAATCTAAAACTACTTCGGTTCTAGCCACATATCCTTAGTGTCCCCTACGAGCAAACAACTTGAAAGGTAAAAAAATCCTATAAATTCAAAGAAAAATTACATACATCGATTATTTCGTTATTCATCATTTTCTAATCTCTGCATATGTTTAACAGCTGTTGATATTGCTCATTGTTGTTGATTGAAAGATGGTGGCCATGAAAGGATTTATCAGTGACATAGCCAAAGCCCACAGCAAAGCTACAATGGTAACTAGAGAGGCAGTCAGCAACATCAGAACAATAGCAGCATTCAATGCAGAACACAAAGTCCTAACTTCGTTGGTTTTATGACCCAATCTTGGGGAAGGTTATGATAGATGGGACCGACATTAGAGATCTGAACCTACAGTCTTTGAAATAATCTTAGAGATCTGAAATTATGTTTCAATGTTCTATATTATTAGGATTATAACAATTATCTTTAAACTTCAACATGATTTTTGATTTCAGGTAGGAGATCCATCTGTAGGCCACGAGTGAAATACAATAATAAAATATGAAATTAGCACATATGTAGTGAAATACAATAATCAAGGCTCAAGCCCGAAGAACTAACATCATCATCTATCGTCACAAAAGTGAGATTCAATAATTCTTATAGGTAAATGTGTTGGGCTGATATGGCTAAATTGGATAATCCCTAAGAGGTTGTCAGGTACAGCTGTAAAACCTTTACTAACACAGAACCGATGAACCTCTAGTGCTATAAAAAACATAGGTAATGTGCATTTTCCTTCATGACCCTATCTGCGAACAAGGGGAAATCCCTCACAAATTCATTCCCCCTAAAAATTGGGATCAATTGGCTTGTAAATGTGTGCGCAAAAAAAGCAATGGACATAAAAAGCAAATCACCAAACAATGGAAATAAAAAGCAAATAAAATGTGTGTTCAATCTAGTCCTAGGTTCATTCAAACATTAAACAATTCTTATAACTATTTGTGGAAATGACAAGAAGATTTAGAAATGCACCAAACATTTTTAATTTTTAAAATATTTTATAACAAATAAAAAATTCAACGCAAGGATAAAGCTACAAGTTAATAAAAAATACCCTCAAAATGAGTAGCATATCAGTATGCAAGAATATATGATTCAAAAAATGATACTAGAGATGATGCAACTAAAATGTGAGGCCTAAAAGAGCTTAAAACAAGTAAAACAACTATAGATGCAAGCTGAAATGATGAACTATACAAAGCTAGTATGCTTTGGTAACAATGATATTTTATGCTACTAAGATTAGGCTAGTACAAGTGCAAATCAATAAAAAGATGTGAAAGTATGAGTAGATGATGCAACACTATCAAATAAATATAAAAATGACATAAAGTTGTGGGGTGGATGTTTGCGAAAATTCAACGCAAGGGTAAAGCTACAAGTTAATTAAAAAAACCCTCAAAATGAGTAGCATATCTGTATGCAAGAATATATGATTCGAAAAATGATACTAGAGATGATGCAACTAAAATGTGAGGCCTAAAAGAGCTTAAAACAAGTAAAACAATTATAGATGCAAGCTGAAATGATGAACTATACAAAGCTAGTATGCTGGTAACAATGATATTTTATGCTAAGATTAGGCTAGTACAAGTGCAAATCAATAAAAAGATGTGAAAATATGAGTAGATGATGCAACACTATCAAATAAATATAAAAATGACATAAAGTTGTGGGGTGGATGCTGCGAAAATACACAAGATAGTTTGAAATAAGCAGAGTTCAAAAAAAAAAAGCAAGAAATGACCTAGAATGATGTTTGAAAGATTTCGATACAATCTAGACTGTAACCCCAAGAGCAATAAGAATGATGAAACAATATGTAACTAATCCAAAACAAGGAAGAAGACAAGATGTACAGTTGAAAAGATGTAAAAGTAATAAATTAAAAGCTGTAAATGTGGCCAATAAAGAGCTACAACGAGTGCTCATCAACCAAAAGTGATGGTTATGTGAAGGAATAACTGAAACACGAAGATAATAACAGCCAATGTTAGCAATGGACAAAGAAACATGCAGCTCAAAGAAAGAGAAATCTGTGAATGGAGGAAACTACAAACGTCGCAAAAAGTGTGGAAAACGCAACTTTATGACTCAAATTGGATGAAAGATGAATGAAAGTGATTACAACCAGCAAATAGGTGACTAGAAAGATCTAAGAAGATGCAAAGTGAAGGTGACTAATGGAAGGAAAGGACAAGTAGACTTGAGAAATGCCAAATGAGAAGCAAAATCAGTAATGTGCAAGCAAGAAATGAGAAATGCAAATCTGAATCGGAAAGTTATCACTCAAAATCCTTGAGAAGAGGAGTAAAAGGGTCAAGAACTAAATGAATTACATGTATGTAGGTATGCACAAGCAAAAAAATGTAGTAACAAGTCAAAAGAAAAAAAAAAGAATCTCAAGAAGAAGAGAAAGAATTCCAGGAATGTGAACATAATAAAAAATAGAATGGAAGAAATGAGCAAAAATGCAAAAAGATAACCTAATGAATCAAAATAGGATAGAAGGAAAGGGGTTAATATATGAAAGAAGATAGCAAAAGAAATGACCGGACTTGAAAGAGGAAAAAGGTATTTTTGTCCTACACTTGGGAGGAAACCTATGAATGCACAAAGAATGTGAAACAAATATGAAATTAGACAGAATAACCAAATAGTGACCAAATATGACTAAATTTAAGGATGCTTAAGAAGTATGAGACATTTGTTGTGCAATAGCAAAGTCCAAACCGATGGTGGCGACTAAGTTGAGTTGTGACTTTGGGTCATGTTCCCCTATTTACTAGCATCATTATTATCATTTCTCGGATATATCATTGAATAGTCTGCTCTGCCTACACTCGCAAATCTTCCCTTAAAGGTTAAGAGGTCTTACAATATAGTGCAGCTTACACTTGGAGGTCTTAATTAGACCATTGGGTTACTAGAGGATCAAGATTAGAGCTGAGCCAACTATTAGCATTAGTTTAATCCATTGTTGTTAATGGACAGTTATAATTGCCCTCTCCTTCTCTCCTCCCACAGCCTTTATAAGGCTCTGCACTCTTGTTTGATGAAATACACGCATTGAATAGAATATATTGAATAATTTGTATCTATCTCCTCTATCTCCTGCTCCTGCTATCATTGGTATCAGAGCGTTCTTCTGTCCAACCTGTGTGTAAGAGGAAAGAAATTTGAGGAGTTCGCTGGCATAGACTTGCAGCATAGAGATCTGCGTGAGGAGGATATAAAACATATATATTTCTTTCTTGTTGGTACGTGGGAAAACGACCCGCATTGTTTGGAGATCGATCCATTCAGAGCAGAGCAGAAGTCATCAAATCCAGCCACCAAAAAGGTGTCCAAGAGCATAGCACAATTGGCAAAACGTGGAGAAGAAAAATCCAAACGCATTTTACCCTGCTTCAAAAGCTGCGTAGGAGATTTGATGTGGAGAATACATTTATCTTTGGCTGTACGTGACAAGCATTTTTATGTTGTTCTTTCTTGGCTGGAGTAATCGATGATTGGAAAGTGGTGTATGCTTGTGTGCTGAATATATTTTGGGCAAGTGGTGTATGCTTTTGTACTGAATATATTTTGTCTTAGACCGTGACAGATTTGTCTCGTGTTTGGCTGACTGGTAATTTACTTCCTACTTCACCATTTTTTGTTTCGTTAGTAGTTATTATGGACATTCACTTGGAAAAATACTCGGGGTTAAACTTTCATACATGGAAGGTGAAGATTCAAATGCAACTTATGCATAAAAACTTATGGGGTATAGTAGATGGGAAAGAAAAAAAAGCCCAAGACGCCGCCAAATTAGTAGAATGGCAGTGCAGAGATGATAAAGCAAAAGCCATTATTGGCCTTGCTCTCTCCGATTCTAAACTCCATCATGTTGATCTCAATAAATCTTCCAAGGACATGTGGGATAATTTAAATCAATTATTTGGAGCGAAAGAAAGAAATGAACGTGAAGTTTTCCCTACAACTTTAGTTATATAGATTCAAAATGGAAGAAACCATTTCTATGTCTAGTCACATTAATAATCTTTGGTCTCTACTCCAACAACTAGCAGAAGTCAAAGTTGTGATAGAAGACGAGGATGCCAAAGCTATCCTATTAAATAGTCTATCTTCCAAATACAACAATGTTGTTTTTACTCTCAGTCAAATTTAGTCTAAATCTCTAGATGACATGATCGTGGCTCTTCTCGCAGAGGAAAAATGCATAACTGACGATGTTGCAGAAGGTGATACTCAACAAGTAAGTGCACTTTATTCCACAAATAGAAAATTTCACAAGAGATCAGATAAAAATAAACAAGGGCCTAAACAAGAGATTGAATGCCACTATTGTCAGAAGAAAGGTCATACAATGTGGAACTATCATATCCGAGCAAGAGATGTTCTACAAGGAAATATAAAACACAATGGAGCTAATATTGCTCATATAGAAGATCCACAAGATTCTGACAAGAGTAAGAAAGTTGTTGATGAGATTAGCTTCACATCATATCTAGTATTGTAAGTAACAATATAGGAGGACGGTGGACAACGGAGGCTGGAGGAAATCCAGTGACCTCTTGTAAGCCGCAAGTGACGAGGCCGCTAAAAATATTGTGGTGAACAAGGTATTGAGGACCAAATTCCTCAATTTTCATTTGTTTATTTCAGTTTTGTGTTGGTTGTTCTATTGTTTTTCAATGAAGTATAGATGATACGGAATTTCCTATGTGGGACCTCCTAACTGAAGAGCATCGTGGGGAACAAAAATCACTGAAAGCAGCACATGGTACTCACACTGGGTTCGTGGTAATCCTGTAAAACCACCAAGGTAAAATCCTCTTGGGTTCGTGGTAATCCTATAAAACCACCGAGGTAAAATCTTCTTGGTTCGTGGTAATCCTATAAAACCACCGAGGTGAATAGTCGGAAAGTGTTCCTATCCCTCTAGGTTTCTGGTCAACCTTAGAAAAACCATGTGAGACCATGTAGGCACATGCTCATGTGAAGACCCTCTTTGTGGTGTTCTCATTAAGGGGGACTCTCTATCTGGAAATGTATATTTGTACGAACAATGTATTAAGGGGGGGAATGTTAGCATTAGTTTAATCCATTTTTGTTAATGGACAATTATAACTATCCTCTCTCCTTCTCTCCTCCCGCAGCCTTTATAAGGCTCTACACTCTTGTTTGATGAAATACACGCATTGAATAGAATACATTGAATAATTCTATATCTATCTCCTCTATCTCCTACTCCTGTTATCACCAACAAGGTCTACCTTAGTCTTTGGAGTCCCCTACTTTGGTTTTCTTAGGTCTTCTTCTAATCTATCTTGGAACAATATCTCAAAAGATGCTACAAACCAAGGAGTAATTGGCTTAGGTCTTCTTCCCATCTATCTTGGAACAATATCTCACAAGATGCTACAAACCAAGGAGGGGGATTAATACGCCAAGAGTTTCCACACAAAAGTAAGTGAAGTATCCCTAACCATAAACTCTTTCCTTTATGTTGGTTGATTGGTTATTCCAATGTAGCATGTCTTTGTCTATTACATTATTGTTCTCTTTATTTCATATGCTTACTACCCAATGTCATTACAACCCTTAATTTAGGATTATCTCTCTCTGTTATTACCATATCTCTTGCTTACAAAGTAAGACCCCATATCCCGTATCTTTAATATAAGCTTTGGAACTCTATACCCAATATTGAGTGTGGATTACTTTCTACTAAATCCATTTTCAACCATTGTAATTTATATATCCATGTAGTATATCTTGCTTATGTGTTGGATCTAGTATGGTCTCCTACTTATATCTTACATTACAAAGACAAGATTGTTATATTGACCATCTTAGCTTACATGCAAAGTGCTCAGCCTTTTCTTGAGATGCAAACCCTTCTACAAGCATATGATTCTTATCTCTATAGAAAATTGTTCATGCCAGCTATTTAATCTTCCCTATTGCAAAGTGATCCATGCTTGTTCATTATGCTTTGAAAACTCATTTCATTAAACTTATCCATTCTCTTAGAGACTTTTTCAATCTCTTGATTTGGAGAGTCAAGATCAGTCCTTAGTGGTATCACTCAAAGAAAGTAAAGGATGACTTAAAACATATCAACATGATGTAAATATTTCAATGTAGCAAACAATTTCTCTTCTTATCTTCTCTCATTATCTCCTTCTCTCCTTATCTCCTTATCTCCTTATCTCCCTTTCAATGTTAGTGGTACCACTCAAAGAAAGTAAAGGATGACTTAAAACATATCAACATGATGTAAATATTTCAATGTAGCAAACAATTCTCTTCTTATCTTCTCTCATTATCTCCTTCTCCTTATCTCCTTCTTCTCTCCTTATCTCCTTATCTCCTTATCTCCCTTTCAATGTTTTACCTCTTCTTCTCTCCTTATCTCCCTTCTTTTGGTGCTTCATCGGTCTCTTTCTCTTTGGTCTTTGGACCTGTTTCTCTGTCTATTTGTCTTCTTGTTTTCTCTTCACTCTATCTTTCGGGTTGTACGAAGTTGGTTTCGGGTCCTTCTAAAACCGTTTTTTACCTAATCTAATAAAAAAATGTAGCCAACAATTTGGTGGATTGTGCCTTCACTCATCACGAAAGAAAATATGATACTTCATTTCAACTAATTTGGAAAATGATGCTGAGTCTCTCCCTTAACCATCATTTTATAGTATACGTGCTCATCAATAATCTCCCACCAAAGATATGCCATAAACAACCCCCTGGGTGTATATATGGATTTTGTATTTCTTTCTTTGTGGCCAAATTTTTCTACTTCCCCAATTTCTTCGACCAGACAAGAACTTGGACGTAGGGTAATGTCGGTGATACTAAATGTGTTTTCCATCAACCTGCAGATGAATAGGTTGTCGAATGTTAGTACATTGGAATCCTCATCAAGCATGCCATACTTGTCAATTTGATGATAGTTATCTAAGTATGCCGACTATTAGGTTTTCAGAAACTCCGGATAGCAACTTCACAGTATTATATGACGATGTACAATTTGAATTGAAGTGAAAATGTGGTGAAAGAAAATGGAAGAAAAAATGTTTTTCCCATATCAAATATAAACTATAATGAGTAAACATTGTACTCAACTAATCTTTCTGAATGAAATGTTTGTGTATGTTCTCTATTTTATAAGCAAGTAGACAAGAAGATCTCCTTTCAATCACATAGACAACAATAGGGTTTAAAACATGTTTATATGTTGAAACAAAAACCCTCAAAGGAGATGACTTTCTTGATTTAAGTACTAGTTGAATGTATTTTAATCTAATTTCTTCAATTTAATCTACTATTCCAAGAAAGTTCTAAATCAGCTAAGTAGAGTGAGTATCCTTATATAATCCCCAATATAGATTGCATATATGGTATAAAAAATTATTCCAACTACCTTTTGGTCGGTACTTTTCTATAGAATTTCATCACTTCTTTCTCTAATATGTTTTTATGGTTGTAAAATCATCCAACATATATCAACTTATGATTCACAACCAAGGAAAGTCTACATAAAAAACACTTACAAATGTGCATGCCCAGTAAGGTACATTCAAAAGCAGTGCGGTATGTTACACCAAGAAGTAAAAAATGGGTACTTGGAAACTCCAGATCGGAAAGTACCAAAAGTAGGAACATCTAGTATTAGGAAATATTGGACCCTTCGTAGGAAAATGTTTTTTGGGAAATGAAAAAGTGATTGGAAATGTCATTGGATACATGAAAACAACATCAAAATCAGGAAATTGGGATTAGAAATGGCGGGTCTCTAGTCAAGAAGGGTCAAAGTTACATTAATTTTTTTGAAAATAAAAAATAATATGGAAAATAAAGAAGAATTAAGAATCCAAGATATGGCCGGAAATGTTGTTGATGTGCCATAAGTGTGTCTAGTTTTAAGGAAACATTTATGATTTTAAAAAAAAAACTCTCATTTATTTTTCCATTCTCTACGAAGGATTTTCAAGTGTTTCTGAAATGAGGAAACATTTCGAAATCAGATTGTTAGATTGATGCAGAACAAGGAGTCTAAAAATGTTGAAACAAAAAATTACCTCAAAGGCTTTCTTCATGTATGTTATGTTCTTCATTCCTTGATTATAAGTTGACAGCAATGGGTAAATGAATGAAAAACCTATAAAATATCAAGAATCGTTAAGACCTACATAAATCATAGTCAAATTCCTCTTAATACATATAAAATTCTATCAAGAAAGATTTTTATGAACAGAATAAGTCAGCTAAGAATAGGGTTTGTAGAGAGATGAAATTTTAATTTTTAAGTAAGAAAAATAATAAATAGAATGTCAGATTGGGTCATTCCTCTTAATACATATTAAGAATGATTAAATTAAATCATTGTATTAAGAATGTGTGGATTCATTGTATTGAATGTGTTGTCTATGAATCATATAGGAAGAATACATTATTGATATATGAGAATGGACATATGCCCATTCAATACATGTAATATCAAACTTAATCATTATAAAACGTCTATAAAGGAAGTAGTTAAAAATTTAGAATATTTATAACTCTATTATAAAATGTTCACAAGAATGATTGTTTCTAACTCTACTAGTACCCATGATTCAAATTATCATCCGGTTTCCTTTCCCGTTCAGGATGGAAAATTTCCCATCGTAAAAAAAGTATACTTTTAACTCATTAGTTCTCCTTTTTTATAAGGTAGAAGGTCCATTCCCCATGATTTCTAACATAATTTATAGAGGTATTAAAATGATTAAGTTCAATCATTGTATTGAAAGTGCAGATGCCTATTCTTCTCTAAGAATCGTTGAGGAAGAATATATGATTGATATTAGAGAATGGACATATACACATTCAATACATGTAATATTGAACTTAATAATTATAAAACCTCTATAAAGGAAGTGGTTAAAAAATAAGAATATTTCTAACTCTAATAGAATGGACATATGCCCATTCAATACATACAATATTGTAATATTTCTAACTCTAATAAAGGAAGTGGTTATAAAATGTTCATAGGAATGAATTTTTCTAACTCTACCCCTGATTTAAATTATCATCTCGGTTTACTTTCCCATTCAAAGCTGGACAATTTCTGTTGTAAAATAACTATACTTTTAACTTCTCATGTTAATCCCATTCTCAATTAAAAATAGAGATAAAATTTAATTTTTCTTACAATGAGAAGATGTACATTGTCACAACCTTATGTTGTTTGTAATGGAAACAAGCCCATTCTCAAGAAAATAAATATTACCATGTTTTATAAAGCTTCCATAACTTAGAATTTTTTTAATACGCAGAAGCCCAATATCATGCAAACAAACATTTTTTTCTTGTATACAACCATATGTAAGGTGGGGGAGGATGATAGCAATATGATAAAAGCAGACTACTTTAGAATGATGTATTATGGAATTAAGCAAGAGAATTTTGGTAAAAGTTGGGAAATAATAGGAATAGGATAGAGAGGATTCAAACCCTTCCAACTAGGGTTTTACCAGTGTTAGAGAGATGTGTCTCCTACCACCTGGGACATGTCTCCAGTATGGGAGGTAGGTACAAATATTTCTCTAATACTTGGAGACACATTTGAGATACATTTAATATCTCCCAATTGTCTTACCTTTAAAAAAATGTCATCCCCTAATGAAAACATAACCTCATTCAAAAAAATGTTACACTACATATCCCATTAGTAAAAATAAATACTAAAAACAAATAGTGGACTATCATTTGTAGAGCCAAGTGTTGTACTGCATACCAGTGAGACAGATCCCACTTTATGTACACACACACACATATAATTTTTACTTTTTAGAATAGGTTGTGAGAATGTGAAGTAGAGAAAGAATATATAATTCACATTATGGACTTTGTGCAAGGGCTGCCAATGTACATAGGTATTAAAATGCAAAAGGTGAACTACATAATGTGAATAATATATTATTTCTCTACTTCCCATTCTAAAACAAATTTAATTCTCTCTGAGTATTCCCATACTTAGAGATTATTTGCTACTTCCCATTCTAAAACAAAGTGAATTTTATTCTATTCTTCTGTGATACATATTTTATGTACTATCAATTCAATACAAAGACAAAAATGTTTGTTTGTCTGAGAATGGGCATATGCCCATTGTAAACATTCAACTACAAGCAATATTGAACTTAATCATTTTAATACCTCTAAATATTTTGAAACAAATTTAATTTTTCCCTATTGTATTCTATGATATCTATATGTGAATGGGCATATATGCAAGCAATGTTGCACTTAATCATTTTAAGAAATCTATAAAAAGCTGTGAGAATGGAGAAATTTTAACTCTATTCTTCTAATTAAACTTCTAACTTTTGTTTACATATATTTTATAATATGAAAAGAACTTAGGAGAAAACTATATGAAGGATGTACATCTTAATATTAGAAAAAGTAAACATTATTAAGAATTAACGTATAAATAATGACTATAATGAAAAGAACACAAAAATCATAGAGGCTATTTACTTGGAGGCGTAGTTAGACATTTATAATATTGTTGGATCATGATCTCCTACTTGTGATTCTCCACCATAAAGATAAGTGAGGACCTATTTGTATTATGTGCTACCTTTAATGCATTTTTCCCACCATATAATATTAATACAAGGGATGCATTACTGTTGCATCTCTCAATCATGTGCTCTCAAAAATGCACTAATCTCTCACCTTTGAAAGGATATTCAAATTGATCTCTCAAAAATCAAATTTCTTTTAGGTTGATAATATCCAAGGGCTCTGAATGTTTCCAATATAGATCCACTGTAACATTTTCCACCTTTATAGTGGTTGAATTATGAAGACCATATACAACAAAAATCACATAAATCCCTTGAAATGCATGTTCTACATCCAAAATTCTATAACATCCTTATGAAATTATAGTTGTTTTTTATTTTATTTTTAACATATATTTTT
The DNA here is from genome assembly GCA_018340775.1 of Taxus wallichiana var. yunnanensis. NCBI lineage: Eukaryota > Viridiplantae > Streptophyta > Pinopsida > Cupressales > Taxaceae > Taxus > Taxus wallichiana. The sequence goes on along the minus strand of CM031243.1, from coordinate 573,279,677 downwards.
ACATCAGTATCAAATGAGATAGATTGTAATGATGGAAGTATAAACACGCAGACATAACTCATTTTACTATACCCAATAACACTCGAAGCTTAACAATATCATTTTATGAGACAATACTCACAAGATTACAAAAATAAGAAAGTGTGAATTCTACAGTGAGTGGAGGTAAATGGAATGCCAAACCTCTCAATGTTATACTAAGACAAAAATGATAAAAACATTGAAAAGTGAATTCATATGTATCTGACATCCTTGGTTGAGAATTTGTATTATCCACAGTCACATACAATTCAAGTAGTTCAATAACATTTTTGAATAATTTGAAAAATTATTTCCCCTAATGGTGTTTTTTTCCTTTTCAAATTTTTATTTTCTTCTCTAAGATCTTGACATAGTTGAGAAAAATGTGACTCATGGATGGAAAATTTTTCAATCACATTTAATACATTACATCCTATAAGAGCAATGTATTTTGGAACTCTTGCCAACATATAAGACATAACTTTGGCTCTTGTTGCTCTACTCTGCTTTACTCTTTTGCAGTAATATTTTAGAAACATTGCATTAACACCATACTCTTCTCTGAACCAAACTTCACCACTAATGCATTTATCTACAAGGACATCTAATTCTTCATCTGTCATACCTTTTGTGCATCTGAATATTCATGTTGTAAGTAGATCTAATGAATTTGGCTTGAAATTTAGATCTGTAGATTGTTTTTGTGCTATAAGGAAACCAAAAATGGTATAAAAATCAAAAACTAAAACCCACTTATCCCAAATTTCATCTGGGAGTACAAGAAATGAAAGTTTATTATACAAAATTTTCAATTTTCCCTTCTAAAAAAGAAACAAAATTTGCCTTTCCAATAATTACATGTGAACATTAAAACAAATTTTATTAGTTTAGAATTCTATGAGAAATAATGTAATTTAATTTCTATATGCAAAAAAACTTAATACAATTTATAAATACCTTCTAGCCCTCTAAATTTTCATGACCAAAACTAGGACGTTGTGGTCTCTTCTCTAAGATCCACCTTGACCTAGCTTTGTATAGTGAGTCAATAAATATTATTTTCACCCATGTTTTGTTTGCCATATTTTGTTGCTTGAAAATACTAATTATTTGTTCTTTTGTTTCTTTGGAAGACAGAATACGGGAAGAACTTTGTTTGATTCTATCATGAACAAATGAAAAATCAGAATTTGCAAGGATTTGTCTTTGGGATTCAATTGTATGTTTCCCATCAATAATATAGAAATGAGTTTCTATGTCATGAATTTCATGCTCAAACTCCATGTCAAAAATATCACTAGTAGATTTTTTGAAAGGAAGAAAAATTGCATCCCATTGAAGAGGTACAAGGTTGCACAACATAGAGTGCACAAGGAGTGACACTTGCTAAATCAAGTGATTTGTATTGGTATTTTGCAGGAGATACATGACCACGACAAATATAAATTTTCAATGAATTTTCTTCAAATAAAAAAATATGAATCTCTTCAGATAATGCAGATTGACTTTAAAATTCAATTTAAGCTTGTTTTAATAATGTTTTCTCTGTTGCAGATCGCTTCACCTCTTGAAAGTTTGATTCTGAAATATGTTTTTCCAACTTATATAATTTTTGTCTTCTAAGCATGGTAAACATTTTTTATTGTAATGTTTGTTGGCCCACTTCTTTATCTATATTCAGCAAAGGTGAAGCATGATGAAGTGAATGCCTATGTAACGACCCAAAAAAAACCACGCACGAGCAACACAGTGAAATACAGGATAAAAAATTTTTTTGACTTGCTTGACACATAACATGATGCAACATGTCGTCACCAAGGATACAACTAACAAAGAGAACCACTTGATACAAGGATGGCCATAAAGGCAGCACGGAAACGTTCACACCTATCAAGAACAATTTACTTTTCTTTTTGACAAGACAACATAGAAGTCCAATCACAGAACACACTTACAGTTAGGGCCAACCACAATGAGATATTCTTTAGGGTTAATTATTTTAAAAGGACATCTTGCAATTCTTAGCTTACGTTTTCAAGGAGGCTCAAGATATGATTCGTATGATTCACCTTACCAAGCTAAGTTTATTCCTTTGAGACTGAGCAATTATCTTTAAATCTTCTCTATTATGACATTTATTTGCTTAATTCGTTTATCAAGAAAAAGGAGTAATTAAATTCCACAGGGCCATCTTCTCACCACTAACACTACTAAGATTCGTTCTTGCCCACAAGACAACATGGTTTTAAGTTCAACACACTTAAGAGAAGAGATACAAGGTGCCTTGAAAAAGGGATAGAGGGAGAAGGTTGAGATGAAAATTTTTAGGACCTCATTAGTTATTGCCAGTATTAAATTGAAGCTAGGGATCTTAACTGAATTAACAACAACTTTACTTAGGCTTCATTAAAACTATTAACAAGGTGTAAAAGAATTTACTTTCCAAATGGCCGAGAGATAGATTGTGTGGTTTCAAAAAAATTTCTCCTGTTTATTAAATCTTATTATCTTGCAAAACTAACCATATATTTCCTTTAAGTTCATTTAAGAATTCCACCATGAATGGGATAGTGTTCATTAGTGTAGCTAGGGGTATCAAGTTATATAATGTTACTTGCAATGATAGTCCTGCCCTTGATTACTTAAAGAATTTCTTACTCTCAAGTTGGTGACCCCTACATTACTTTATTTGAATACAACTTTTAATTTAACTTCCTGAAGTATTAAACAATCCCATGTTAGTTTACTTATGACACTTTATTACTAAGTCATGGCAAGGTTTAACTCAGAATTTATTCTCAAGGCAAAGTTGAAGCAACACTCATTTACGAGAACAAAACAAGATTACATCATTTCTTAAAATACTGATACTCCACAAGTCACTCAACCACAATAACCAAATTTTCTTATAATTTCAATGATGGGCACACAATACAAGGTTTCCAAAGTTCAGATGACAAGTCCACAATACATTATACTAAGACATTAATCCTCTTCTAAACTTTCCACTGGACGTTAACAAAAGTTGATCAACATAAAAAGGTTTTGAGCAAAGGATCTTCTCAACTGAGGTTGATGACAAAAGTCTACAAATCTATCCCTCATCTACACGCAAGATCCATCTGCAGAAAATTTTATACAAGGGTCGGGTTCACGAGAACCGAGCAAGATAAGGCTACACAAAACCACTATAACTATTATCTAACAATATCACGAAAAGGAAGCACTTTATTACAAGAATTGGTTCAAACCTCTGAACACTATTAACACATCAAGTTAAAATAAAGTTTTCATCATGCCAATCAAAGAAGGAGCAAACCTTGTACTACAGTTAGGAGTAATAACAATGAAAGTATAGCAATCGTAAGAGAATGGCCCTTGGCCCTATAAGGAGAAAACAAACAATCTAGCAAAAAAGAATTCCCATCAAGTAAGTAATTAAACAATAATTACAAGATTGAGATTTGATATAAATAAACCAACCATCTAGAAATTTATCAAAGGTACCAACGCAAAGGCTAAAATAATACATTTCTAAAAGAACAAAAGTTGATCGGCCCAAGAAAGGGGAAACACGGGTTCCAAAATTTAACACAAAAAGTCATGTATAAATGAGTTTCAAACCGGAAATCAAATAGAGTAACACACAACATAAGTTTCGAAGCGAAGGCATAGTATACTAGTTTTGACCATTAACTACAAATAGATTTACCAATCATCCAGGAAGGGTCAAAGTCTTACAGGCTAGTAGCAAACACGCGAGAGAAGAAGGGAGTTCCGTCAAACAAGAGTATACAATAATGTCATCAACAATTTTATAACACTAAAGATTTGCAAACTTCCACAACAATTCTAATGTTTGATTAATTTAAAATAAATTATCCATTTCCCGAAACAACCATATTTTAAGGCAACCCTTGGTAACACAGTCAACCGTCACACAAAGATACAAACATAACTTCTAAGTGACATTATCAAAACAAAACCTTCCGCTATGAATCCATAAGACTATCAAATGAAAGCTGAGTTTTTCCCGAAGGTTAATCACATTTAAGGAAATTTCCATCACAAACTATTACGGTAATTACGTGCATAAAAACTGACCAATATTAATTAATAGCGTTAACATTACAAGGGAGCAAATAATGCAAGTTAGGAAAAATAGAAGAGTGCCATCAGCAATAATTCTGAGAGGGGGAATTAGACCAAACTATTCTAGTGTCAACGAGGTACTGGATTCGCACAATGAACCCTCCAGCTTAGTTGATTCGAAAAGCTAGTAATGGTTCAAGTTGATAGGGATGGTCAAGGCACTTCTTGAGGATGGCCTTAAAATCCTAGAAACAAGATGAAAGATAGTATAAGAGTCTAAACACGTGAGACGGCAAAACACGTTGCAAACAAACCTTTTCATTCTACCAGTTTTAATACCAAAACTCTAAGCTGGCTAGCCCACGCATTGCTCACACAATCCTACAACCTTTCTTTCTCGATGCCAAAAGGTTATCAAAGGGACTTGCGAAGGAGCTAACAAAAATGTCAAGGACAAACTTGGGTGCTAGGAAGGGGGTTTCATAGTTATCGTAAACTTACTTCCATGATATCGAAAATACTAGCTTGATCAACATAATAACTTGCAACTCAATCGCCGAGAAGAATTAATACATAAACAAACAGACGAAGGTCTATCATTCGAGTAAGAGAAACATAACATTCAGAGGAGAGGGCACATGCATCCTTTCGACCCACATACATCAACGATAAAAGCTAAAACAAGAAGAAACAAGCAGAAAGGGAAATCTCCCATCATGACATCCAACTGACAAATCAATGCAAGGAAAAGTGGATTCAATTTCATGATAATTTTAAATAAAATAATACAGAGAAAAGTGTAGAAATATCTTGCCTATTTCTCCAGCTTCAATAGGTCATGACTGACTCTCGCGGTCCAAAGCATAAGAACTGTAGGTACTGGAATCCAGTGCACCAGTTCTAAGCGGTCCACATTCACGATCCACGTGACCAAGCAATTGAAGAGAATTTTTGTCAAACAGTTCATGAGCATTGTTGTATTCGAAGTGACTCCATGCACTTGTGCTCAACTACTGCTTTCCTTGAGCTTTTACTTCTTGTGGGATTCGACAACCAACTCACATACCCTATGCGTGCTACCACAAACACAAGTGATCTACACAAGGCTGGAGGAGATATTTTCAGAGAAGAACCTGTCGCAGTGCCGAATTTGCATTTTGTTGTTGGTTCTTGCCAGACCACTGGACAACATCCATAAGCGCATCCCGTAAGAGACGCACAATTTCAATGTCAGGCAATTTTGACTCTTTGTGGCGTTGTTTCACAGTTTCAATCACTTCATCAATATCAGTATTTTCAGTAATCAGAGTCATTAACACAGCTTTCACTTCCTTCAACTTCACATATTCATCCCGCATGACCCAGAAGGTCAATCATACAAGCATAGTGGTTAGTTGTTACCAGGCTGATGTGTTCTCTTCTCATTACCTCGAAATAATGGCATCCCTCAGCCACTAGTCCTGCATGGCTGCATGCAGACAGGACGCTTAAAAAAAAGTGATTCGGTTTGGCTTCATGTCTGCCTCTAACATCAATTTAAACTGTTGGAGAGCCTCCTTGCCATTTCCATTGTAAGCATAACCAGCAATCATGGCATTCCATGAGATCAAATCCTTACTGACTATTTTGTCAAAGGCTAGAGCTGCATCATCTACACTCCCACATTTGGCATACATACTGACAAGAGAACTTTCCACACTTGAAACTGATTCATAGCCAATTCCAATGATACGGGCATGGAGCTGTTTTCCCAGTTCTAGCAGTGCTAGGCTGGAACAAGCACTAAGGGTACTTGCAAAGGTGAATCTATTCGGTTTAACATTTGTCCATAGCAATTTCTGGAATAGTTTCAGAGCTTCCTCGCCATAACCATTCTGAACGTATCCCACAATCATGGCAGTCCATGATACAACATCCTTTTCAGACATTCTGTCAAACATTACAGCTGCAGCTTGTAAGGTGTGATAATTCCAACAGAAAACTTTATGCCTGCTAACTTGGTGACTCATTGAAGAAGCTCATATTATTGCAAAGCAAAACGTGCTTCATGAATATACTGAAATGAAACAGATCCGTGCCTATGAGATTCTCTTCCATGAGTTACATCGTAGAACAAGTAAGATCTCGATAGAGAATCTTTGTAAATAAATTTCATCAGGTCTGCTGGAAGCACTCTCACTGTCACATAGTCGATTTGGAGATACAAACTCAGTGCATGTTCTGGCTCTGAAAAATATCCTGCTACCTTCATCTCCCAAGACATTTTCTCCAACATTGCATAGATCTCCTGTGCCTATGGGTGCGATCTGTCACCTATTAGTGATTCGCTTCATAGTTGGCATTCCCTTCCAAAATGGAACTGAACCGTTCTGGCATACGAGCATCGAAGCATGAAATGAAAGGGCGTTCGCTTTTGGAGAGGCTTCAGTGTAGGCATTCTTCTGTATCTGGTGAGGAGAAGGATCATTTGAAAAACACGATGATGAATTAGACTGGAGGGGTCCCCTACTGCACGTCGAGAAACTAACATCGTTGGTAAATGTCGGAGCAAACGTAGACGCAAACTGATTTTGCACTGCTTGTGATTGTTGCTGCTGAGGAGGATATTGATGCATTAAGTTGAAATGGATTTGTGCCGCACTTCTATCCCTGGGATCAGTAAGTGTAATCCCGGAGTCTGCCATTTCATATGAACTCCGTATCACCGACTGCATTGATTGCGGATTGGAAAAGCATCCACAGAAACAGAAACAACAAAAGGCCCGGTCCCAAAGTCAAGTGGTGCAATCACCAACCATCAAGAAAGCTAACAACCGTAAAAATGGGAAAGATTTCGTTTTGAAGAAGATAATCCAAATGAGATCATGGTGAAGGAAGTTAAGACTCCACCGACTTCCACTGTCCCACGCCAAACAGGAGATTACAGATCAATTAAGATGTGACAAGAAATGTCACCCATCCAAAAGTAAGACTCCAACACGCCAAGAATTTAATACCTCCACCTCCACGCAGTCATTCAAAGACAAGGAGGCCCCTAACAACAATAAAAATAATTTCCTCCATTAGCCCACGCCAAGTAGGAGATAAGGTCGGCTTGAGACATGGTAGGTTGGGGGCATTACATTCTCCTCCCCTTAAGAAAGCATCGTCCTCGATGCGACATAACACAACGGAAAAGAAATGGTTCGCAACCAAGAACAGGTAAAGGAGAAAGTACACTTTATGGTTTAAAATTTTAGTTGATTAAAGCACGGCCACAGGGTAGCCTTAGGAACATTTGGTAGAAATTTTAACTTTCAATGTTCTGTGAAGATTGGCAGTTCCCTCTTGTTTGTTATTTCATTAGTCTCTTTCCATTATCATTATTTCTAGTTTTAGTTTCTTTTAAAAAATATCATCATTGAAGAGTTTTGATTTATTTCTTATTGTGGGTGCCCAACATGAACTGCTAACACAACACCCTATCAGGTTCACAAGACACTACAGATTCACAAGCACACAAGTATATACTTCAAGATTGTATTACACCACAAAAGGTTACTCAAATACGGAATGGATTAGGCACAGTCCACATAACATAGTACACATCACACATCTATGACTGACATATAAAATACTCAAACAAAAGAGTACTACAATCCACCAGACATTTCCTCAATTTGCATCAATGAAAAAAATTCACATAACACCACACCATGCTACAGGTACATAGTGTCCACAAGGGAATCAATGACATACCCACAACATCACAACACATATCCATCTGACATGAGTAACACATACATCAAAAGACCACTACCAAACATCACAATAACTCAACATATATCCTGAAACATCAACCATACAGACAAATATCATAAGCCTCCCTCAAACTCTTAACTCTTATGCCTCCCTCAAGTCTCTTATGCCTCCCTCAAATCTCTTATGCCTCCCTCAAGTCTCTTATGCCTCCCTCAAATCTCTTATGCCTCCCTCAAACTCTTATGCCTCCCTCAAGTCTCTTATGCCTCCCTCAAATCTCTTATGCCTCCCTCAAGTCTCTTATGCCTCCCTCAAGGAGGCCGGTTGACCCTATGGTCCAAGACACATAGAGTTCGAACACTCCTAACCCAAGTGACATAATAACGCGTGGTTCAACAACCCGCTAGTTATATGTACTCCTTGGGGCGTACCCCCATACAACAAAGCGGGTCCATAGGTCCAACCATTTCATGGTGCATCCCATGACCCTATTCCACACATCACGACAATAGAACCAACATAACAATCCAATCAAAGTGCCAAGTGGCAAAGTACAAGCCTTGGGCAAGGTGGTAAAAATTCCAAATTTAAAAGAAGACCCAAATTTAAGAAAAATAAATGGCCAAATAGCCATAGTTAGTATCAAAATCCCCATGTTAGTGCCATAAACCAAGGAAATGCCCAAAATTGTAAAGCATGGCAATCAAGAAAAGCTGCTAGTCCTTACAAAATAAAGTAAAAAGCTCAATTACGAATAAAATCAACTTATAATAATGTCACATTACGATAATTGTGTGGCCTTATCTAGCCACCAAAGGGGTACTCAACGAGTTGCTAGCACTCGGAACATCGAGCCTCAGCTCGTAAATACATATCAATAATACAACTGTCATCACCTCCATCTGAATCATCCCGCCACCACTTCGACAAGGCTAAACATAGTCATAGTTGCACTTAGGTTGCGTACATACAACCACATAGGGAGAGAGGAAAGAATCACATGTTATCTACTAAACCGAGTTTTGGCTCAAGTTATTGACCCATGGTACACCATTCCTCACTCTCAACATACACTTCTACCGATTTCCCTCAGGGATCGGTTAGCGTAAGGTTCACAACATAACATACAACAACATCACTCACATAACGGTGGCACACACATAACTACCATAACATCTTACATATGGTACATATACAGGGTAGATCACGATCATACATTCACTGAGTGTAACACATCACTTTACCACATTCTGCACCCAAAGTGCAATCACCATACGATAGGGTTCATACACTCACCGTATGACCCTAATTCACAACATGAAGCATTACATATTACACACATCATACATACGATGAACATAGTGCATCACAACATAACATCCATTGCTACATAACAAGGTGGTACACACATTTCTTCAAAACATGGTAAAAACATCATGATACAACTCATTTCTTTTAACATCAAACTAGTCATACAACACATTGATACACCCACATATCACAATATGCCACAATGCTCCAACACTACGTCATCCACATTATAATTCTTTTCACACATCACAAACAGTGATTCACAAGTGAACTCTTTCCTAGAATCCACAAGAAGGAGAGAGAATACTCCCATCCCCAACATATCAACATGATGACAAACACGCACTAAGTGACATACACATCCCGTGCATTCAAAATATCACAATTACGACAATAATCACATCACGTTTAAAGCACATTACTCTTCCAATATCTACCACCATCATGCAACATCATCATCATCATGAAGTATCATCATGTAACACCACCACCACCATGTAACATCATCATATAACACCAATCCGGCCCATAGGTTCGAGAGCATGAACCTACGCTCTGATACCAAGTGTAGCGACCCAAAAAATCACACGCACGACAACACAGTGAAATACAAGATAATTTTTTTTTTGACTTGCTTGACACATAACATGATGCAATATGTTTTCACCAAGGATACAACTAACACAGAGAACCACTTGATACAAGGATGGCCATAAAGGCAGCACGGAAACGTTCACACCTATCAAGGACAATTTACTTTTCTTTTTGACAAAACAACATAGAAGTCCAATCACAAAACACACTTACAATTAGGGCCAACCACAATGAGATATTCTTGAGGGTTATTTATTTTAAAAGGACATCTTGCAATTCTTAGCTTACGTTTTCAAGGAGGCTCAAGATATGATTCGTATGATTCAACTTACCAAGCTAAGTTTATTCCTTTGACACTGAGTAATTATCTTTAAATCTTCTCTATTATGACATTTATTTGCTTAATTCGTTTATCAAGAAAAAGGAGTAATTAAATTCCACAAGGCCATCTGCTCACCACTAACACTACTAAGATTCGTTCTTGCCCACAAGACAACATGGTTTTAAGTTCAACACACTTAAGAGAAGAGATACAAGGTGCCTTGAAAAGGGTTAGAGGGAGAAGGTCGAGATGAAACATTTTTAGGACCTCATTAGTTATTGCCAGTATTAAATTGAAGCTAGGGCTCTTAACCAGAATTAACAACAACTTTACTTAGGCTTCGCTAAAAGTATTAACAAGGAGTAAAAGAATTTACTTTCCAAATGGCTGAGAGATAGATTGTGTGGTTTCAAAATTGTTTTCTCCTGTTTATTAAATCTTATTATCTTCCAGAACTAACCATAGATTTCCTTTAAGTTCGTTTAAGAATTCCACCATGAAAGGGATAGTGTTCATTAGTGTAGCTAGGGGTATCAAGTTATATAATGTTACTTGCAATGATAGTCCTGCCCTTGATTACTTAAAGAATTTCTTGCTCTCAAGTTGGTGACCCCTACGTTACTTTATTTGAATACAAATTTTAATTTAACTTCCTGAAGTATTAAACAATCCCATGTTAGTTTACTTATGACACTTTATTACTAAGTCATGGCAAGGTTTAACTCAGAATTTATTCTCAAGGCAAAGTTGAAGCAACACTCATTTACGAGAACAAAACAAGATTACATCATTTCTTAAAATACTGATACTCCACAAGTCACTCAACCACAATAACCAAATTTTCTTATAATTTCAATGATGGGCACACAATACAAGGTTTCCAAAGTTCAGATGACAAGTCCACAATACATTATACTAAGACATTAATCCTCTTCTAAACTTTCCACTGGACGTTAACAAAAGTTGATCAACATAAAAAGGTTTCGAGCAAAGGATCTTCTCAACTGAGGTTGATGACAAAAGTCTACAAATCTATCCCTCATCTACATGCAAGATCCATCTGCAGAAAATTTTCTACAAGAGTCAGTTCACGAGAACTGAGCAAGATAAGGCTACACAAAACCACCATAACTATTATCTAACAATATCACGAAAAGGAAGCACTTTATTACAAGAATTGGTTCAAACCTCTAAACACTATTAACACATCAAGTTAAAATAAAGTCTTCATCATGCCAATCAAAGAAGGAGAAGACCTTGTACTTCAGTTAGGAGTAATAACAACGAAAGTATAGCAATCGTAAGAGAATGGCCCTTGGCCCTATAAGGAGAAAACAAACAATCTAGCAAAAACAGAATTCCCATCAAGTAAGTAATTAAACAATAATTACAAGATTGAGATTTGATATAAATAGACCAACCATCTAGAAATTTATCAAAGGTACCAACGCATAGGCTAAAATAATACATTTCTAAAAGAACAAAAGTTGATCGGCCCAAGAAAGGGGAAACACGGGTTCCAAAATTTAACACAAAAAGTCATGTATAAATGAGTTTCAAACCGGAAATCAAATAGAGTAAACACACAACATAAGTTTCGAAGCGAAGGCATAGTATACTAGTTTTGACCATTAACTACAAATAGATTTACCAATCATCCAGGAAGGGTCAAAGTCTTACAGGCTAGTAGCAAACACGCGAGAGAAGAAGGGAGTTCCGTCAAACAAGAGTATACAATAATGTCATCAACAATTTTATAACACTAAAGATTTGCAAACTTCCACAACAATTCTAATGTTTGATTAATTTAAAATAAATTATCCATTTCTCGAAACAACCATATTTTAAGGCAACCCTTGGTAACATAGTCAACCGTCACACAAAGATACAAACATAACTTCTAAGTGACATTATCAAAACAAAACCTTCTTTATGAATCCATAAGACTATCAAATGAAAGCTGAGTTTTTCCCGAAGGTTAATCACATTTAAGGAAATTTCCATCACAAACTATTACGGTAATTACGTGCATAAAAACCGACCAATATTAATTAATAGCGTTAACATTACAAGGGAGAAAATAATGCAAGTTAGGAAAAATAGAAGAGCGCCATCAGCAATAATTCTGAGAGGGGAATTAGACCAAACTATTCTAGTGTCAACGAGGTACTGGATTCGCACAATGAACCCTCCAGCTTAGTTGATTCGAAAAGCTAGTAATGGTTCAAGTTGATAGGGATGGTCAAGGTACTTCTTGAGGATGGCCTTAAAAGACTAGAAACAAGATGAAAGATAGTATAAGAGTCTAAACACATGAGACGGCAAAACACGTTGCACACAAACCTTTTTATTCTACCAGTTTTAATACCAAAACTCTAAGCTGGCTAGCCCACGCATTGCTCACACAATCCTACAACCTTTCTTTCTCGATGCCAAAAGGTTATCAAAGGGACTTGCGAAGGAGCTAACAAAAAACGTCAAGGACAACTTGGGTGCTAGGAAGGGGGTTTCATAGTTATTGTAAACTTACTTCCATGATATCGAAAATACTAGCTTGATCAACATAATAACTTGCAACTCAATCGCAGAGAAGAATTAATACATAAACAAACAGACGAAGTTATATCATTGAGTAAGAGAAACATAACATTCAAAAAGGAGAAGGCACACGCATCCTTTCGACCCACATATCTGATCAACGATAAAAGCTAAAACAAGAAGAAACAAGCGAGAAGGGAAATCTCCCATCATGACATCAATTGACAAATCAATGCAAGGAAAAGTGGTTCGATTTCATGATAATTTTAAATAAAATAACAGTAGAAAAGTGTAGAAATATCTTGCTTATTTCTTCAGCTTCAACAGGTCGTCTGAGACTCCTCGCGGTTTAGCATAAGATCTGTAGGTACTGGAATCCAGTGCACCAGTTCTAAGCGGTCCACATTCACGATCCGCGTGACCAAGCAATTGAAGAGGATTTTTGTCAAACAGTTCATGAGCATTGTTGTATTCGAAGTGACTCCATGCACTTGTGCTCAACTACTACTTTCCTTGAGATTTTACTTCTTGTGGGATTCGACAACCAACTCACATACCCTATGTGTGCTACCACAAACACAAGTGATCTACACAAGGCTGGAGGAGATATTTTCAGAGAAGAACCTGTCACAGTGCCGAATTTGCATTTTGTTGTTGGTTCTTGCCAGACCACTAGACAACATCCATAAGTGCATCCCGTAAGAGACGCACAATTTCAATGTCAGGCAATTTTGACTCTTTGTGGCGTTGTTTCACAGTTTCAATCACTTCATCAATATCAGTATTTTCAGTAATCAGAGTCATTAACACAACTTTCACTTCCTTCAACTTCACATATTCATCCCACACGACCCAGAAGGTCAATCATACAAGCATAGTGGTTAGTTGTTACCAGGCTGATGTGTTCTCTTCTCATTACCTCGAAATAATGGCATCCCGAGCCCCTAGTCTGTCCGCATGGTGCATGCAAACAGGACGCTTAAACAAGTGATTCGGTTTGGCTTCATGTCTGCCTCTAACATCAATTTAAACTGTTGGAGAGCCTCCTTGCCATTTCCATTGTAAGCATAACCAGCAATCATGGCATTCCATGAGATCAAATCATTACTGACTATTTTGTCAAAGGCTAGAGCTGCATCATCTACACTCCCACATTTGGGATACATCGACAAGATAACTCTCCACACTTGAAACTAATTCATAGCCAATTCCAATGATATGGGAATGAAGTTGTTTTCATGCTCTAGAGATGCTAAAGGTGGAACAAGCACTAAGGGTACTTGCAAAGGTGAATCTATTCGGTTTAACATTTATCCATAGCAATTTCTGGAATAGTTTTAGAGCTTCCTCATCATAACCATTCTGAACGTATCCCACAATCATGGCAGTCCATACAACATCCTTTCGGACATTTTGTTAAACATTACAATTTCATAAACTTGTAAGGTGTGATAATTCAACCAGAAAACTTTATGCCTGCTAACTTGGTGACTCGTTGAAGAAGCTCATATTATTGCAAAGCAAAACGTGCTTCATGAATATACTGAAATGAAACAGATCCGCACCTATGAGATTCTCTTCCATGAGTTACATCGTAGAACAAGTAAGATCTCAATAGAGAATCTTTGTAAATAAATTTCATCAGGTCTACTGGAAGCACTCTCACTATCACATAATCGATTTGGAGATACAAACTCAGTGCATGTTCGCTCACGAAAAAAATATCCCGCTTGCCTTCATCTCCCAAGACATTTTCTCCAACATTACATAGATCTCCTGTGCCTATGGGTGCGATCTGTCACCTATTAGTGATTCGCTTCATAGTTGGCATTCCCTTCCAAAATGGAACTGAACCGTTCTGGCATATGAGCATCTTATCATGAAACGAAAGGGCGTTCACTTTTGGAGAGGCTTCAGCATAGGCATTCTTCTGTATCTAGTGAGGAGAAGGATCGTTTGAAAAACACGATGATGAATTAGACTGGAGGGGTCCCCTACTACACGTCGAGAAACTAACATCGTTGGTAAAAGTCGGAGCAAACGTAGAACGCAACTAATTTTGCTTGCTTGTGATTGTTGCTGCTGAGGAGGATATTGATGCATTAAGTTGAAATGGATTTGTGCCGCACTTCTATCCCTGGGATCAGTAAGTGTAATCCCGGAGTCTGCCATTTCATATGAACTCCGTATCACCGACTGCATTGATTGCGGATTGGAAAAGCATCCACAGAAACAGAAACAACAAAAGGCCCTGGTCACAAAGTCGCTGTGCAATCACCAACCATCACGCAGCTAACAACCAGAAAATCTGGGAAAGATTTCATTTTGAAGAAGAGAATCCAAATGAGATCATGGTGAAGGAAGTTAAGACTCCACCGACTTCCACTGTCCCACGCCAAATAGGAGATTACAGATCAATTAAGATGTGACAAGAAATGTCACCCATCCACCACCGAAGACTCCAACACGCCAAGAATTTAATACCTCCACCCTCCACTCAGTCATTCAGCACAAGGAGGCCCCTAACAACAATAAAAATAAAATAATTTCCCTCCAGCCCATGCCAAGTAGGAGATAAGGCTGACCGAGACATGGTAGGTTGGGGGCAGTTGCGAGCCTACTAATATAGTATTTTGAATACGGTGAAAATTCCTACTACAAAATAGCGCATTATGTACACCACTCTTGTCCTCTTTAGTGCATGGCTCACTTTTCCAACCATAACTATAATATGAATCTTTGTAAAAAATTTGACCTTTCCATGCTATATTTTTTGTAAAGAGACACTTGTAATTATATTTTATGTAGTAAGCATGTTCTAGATGTGTTTTCAACTTTTTCGAATTGAAAAGATAAAATTTTATCTTTTATACACTTTTCTTCTCACAAGAATTCCAATTGGTGTGCATTGGTATCCAAAGGAATGAAACAACCACAAATCATTGTAATAATTATTAGGGGTGTGAACTTCAATGAACCATTCTTCATCCCTTCTTCCACAATCATTTGCACCATCAATAAATGGATTTCCTTATACGAGGTCATGGTAATAAAATTCATTTTTTGTTACAAATTTTGTTAGTGTAATATATATCAAAATATTTGCAAAATTAAATTTTTTTATAAAAGTAACAAGTTGCGATAATGTTCAACTTCCCATTTTAAACTCTATTCTTTTTCTATGATTGCATCTACCCATGATAAGTTTGTTTGTTTGTATTGAATGGGAAGATGCCTATTCTCATGTGATATAATTGTTTGTTTATATTAGTGTAATACATATCAAAATCTTCAAAAACTTTACATTTTTATAAAAGTAACAAGTTGTGATAACGTGCAACTTCCCATTTTAAAATCTATTCTTTTTATGATTGCATCTACCCATGATAAGTTTGTTTTTTTGTATTGAATGGGAATATGCCCATTATCATGTGATATAATTTTTTATATATTTAATTGGTCGATGCCCATTCTCATGTGATATAATTGTTTGTTTATATTGAATGGGCCGATGCCCATTCTCATGTAACATAACTATTAGAAGAAGAATAGAGATAAATTTAAGTTAACTTCAATTCGTAATTTTTTAGAGTTATTAGAATGGGAAAGTGGAGTGAAAATTTTAACTTTGTTTTAGAATGGGAAGATGCCCATTCCCATATAGGAATCATGGAAAAATAAAAATAGAGATTAGAGATATTAAAATGACCTTCCCATTGTTAGCATAGTCTACATATATTATCTTATTATTAGACTAGTTGTTATCTATTCCATTATTCTCTCCTTCTTGTTTGTATCTTCTCCATCCATTCAGGGGAATATTTTTTATTCAATATACCTATAAATATGTACCGTTCTTCTGATAATATATGGAATAATAAGATATATCAATCTTTATTCTCTCTCCACTCTTTCAGCCTCACAATCTTGTACCAAAGTGAATCTACAGTCCTCGGATGCATGGAAAAGAGAATAATATTGTTGTTGCATTGTAACTCTTCCACAACACCAGCGTGTAAACATTCTCTGTGTGCACAAGAGGCATAGGGAACTACCTGTACGTGAGAGTGACAAGGAGTAGCGTGGAGAGAAGACTCCGAGGCCGTGTGGAGGAGCGACCATCCATCTAGTTGTTGTGTGAGGATCTAAGAAAAAATTATCAGCGTGAGGGATAAGAAAATTGCTAGGAGAAATTTACGTGAAGTAGGAGACTAGTGCATTGAAAACCTACGTGGAAATCAGAACTTTTGTGCCTCCTTGAAGCAATAGAATCCTGCATGGAAATTTGTCAGTGTGTTGAGCTATTTACCTATCTACAAGGGAATAATAACTGAAGTTATTTTTCATTTTACTTTCTTCTACTACATGCATCATCTATTATTCTTGCATGTAGAGTTTTTAGTTCTTTAGCTGCTACGTGGAGGTTTTGTACCCAGTGCAAAATAACTTCTCTGTTGTTTTTATTAAATTACAAAAACTTTCTTTTGTGCAACATGGTCATACTCCCTGCTAAGTGAAGTCTTTCACACCTATGTGGATATTTGTCAATCTACATGGAAATTCATATCTATGTAGAGAGGAAAGAAATGCTAGTGGACATGGTTGCTTATCAAAGAGAGAAGATGTTGCTTAATTTCTACCTTTATGGAGAAGTTGTGCTGAGAATGCATGATAAGTTACTACAACACATGGAGAGAAAATTAGCTTCATGAAGCCTAAAAGTCTCTTAACATAATTAAAAAAACATGCACAGAGAAGAAAATTGGAGTCTCTCAAAGTGAAATTTAATGTCAAGCGTGAACAAAATGATCGAGATTGCTAAAAGCCGCAACGTCGATTTGTAAGATAGAGAACACTATGAAGAATCTCCTGAGAGCTCTAGGTTCTAATTTTATTTGCTAAACTAACTTCGGAAAACTAGAAATCTAGTTTTTGACGAGCTTTTTGACGAGGGCTTATTGAATATTTCCTTTTCGATGTCAACTACCAAGAAAAGTGAGTTCGGGAAGAGTTAGAAGCTGGGTATGATGCCGACTATGAAGATGAAGAAGAACACCCCACCAAGCATCATCATCTCTCAACACGCAAGTATCAAGAGAATCTACAAGCTATTACTTCACATTAGTGAGTCATATTTGTAATATCTCTTGAAATAAATAAATAATAATTATTTTTATATTATATTATTTTATTAAAAATGTCTTCTCGAATTTGCTTCTCTCTAATGCTTAGTTTCTTAAAGGGCCCAATTTTACAGCATAGAAAACAAAGATGTGGACAATCCTTTAGTTGAATTATTATGGAGCATCTTGACCATGGATTTGTGACGCTCCTTGAGCCCTCGATGAATTAATAAAGTATGAGATGGCTAGTGCCAAAGCCTTGATGTTGATAATGCTTAGTATTAGTGACGATGTGAAAACACATGTTCGGAATGTAGAGAAACCAAAGGAGGCCTGGGACAAGCTAGCAACAATTTATGAAGCCAAAAATTAGACTAAGATCCTCCATCTTCAGTCAAAGCTGCACACCCTCTCTATGGGGTCAGATGAGAAATTTGAGGAGTTCTTACATCATGTGGCTAAGCTGTGATAAGATTTATTAGTGCTCGGTGAAATGGTGGATGAAAAATTCTTGTACCGATCACCTTGAGAGCACTCCCTTCTCAATTCTGAGTGTTTGTTACGACACTAAATGTATCTAAACAAATAGTGGCATTCGAAGAACTTGTGAATTTTCTATAGCAGGAAGAGGCCATCAATTCATCCCAAGAGGAGACTCAAGATAAATCCCTATTCTCAAAGCCATACCATGGCCAAAAGAATCGAAGGGTCCCAGAGAAGCCAAATCAAGCGCAACCAAAAAATAGTAGAAAGATCAAAAGTCAAAGAGGTGGTGTCACATTTGTAGAACCAACACTCACGACATTGATCATTGTTGGTACAATAGCTTGAAACAAGGGTCTTCAAGTCAAACAAGCACATCAGGGCACAAAGATTTTCAAAATTCCAAACGACGTCCCCACTAGAGAAAGCACAAGGGACATCTCATAGCCCAACAAGATAATGAATTTGATGAGGAGACATTAGAAGGAGCCCATTATGGTAAGAACCTTGTACTCATCTCTTAGACTTCATAGCCCATGAAGAGAGTCTAGCTGATAGACTCCACGGTGTAAGTAAGCACATGTTAGGTGACAAGGAGCTATTTGATTCACTAGATGAACAACCCACTGGTGATCAGTTCGGATAATGGATGAAAAAGAGTACGTTGCAGAAGGAATAGGAAGAGTCACCATTCCTATGGGACCACGAAAATGTATGCTTACAAAGGTACTATATGTTCCTAGATTGACTAGCAACCTCCTATCAGTAACTCAGCTATTGAATCATCACTTGAAGGTAGAATTTCTTGTCCAAAATGACATCAAATCATGTTTGATTTCACGACAAGGTAAGATTATTGCTAGAGCATTTCTAAAAGATAAGTTATTTGCTTTAGATATTGTTTCATCTTCTATAATAGCTTTATCTGCATCAACAATACAATCTATTGCACTCTGGCATTTTAGATATGGACACTTGTTGGCTAGTTCATTACATCAAATGAGTTCAAAAGCAATGGTTCATGGACTACCCAAATTTTCTAGTACCTTGCCTCTTTTCCTTGGCTGTCTTGCAGAAAAAAACATAGAGATCCATTTCAAGTGAGCACATTCCATGCCAAGAAGCATCTGGAAGTAGTTCATACCAATCTGAATGGCCCGTTACCTACTTCATTTCTAGGATAGAAGTACTTTCATTTGTTCATGTATGACCACTCTTGTAATATGTGGGTGTTTTTCCTAAAGAAGAAAAGTGAGGCTCTTCAACATTTCCAAAATTTCTATTATCGTGTTGTGAAAGAGACCGGACAACCACTTCTTCTACTTCACTTAGATTGAGGGGGGAAATTCACATCAACAAAGTTCTTAACCTTCTTGAACCAACAAGGTGTTAAGTAGAACTTGAATGCTCCTTACCCACCCAAGAAAAATGGCATAGTTGAGCATCGCAATCACATAGTGATGGAGATAGCTCACTGCATGCTAATAACAACAAAGCTAGAGGAATGCTATTGGGTTAAAGAAGTGGAAATGGTTACATATCTTATCAATTGGGCACCAAAAAGATTCTTCAAATTAAAATTCCAGAAGATGTATGGAGTGGTAGAAATCCATCAATTTATCATTTGTGAGTATTTGGTTGCATAACATACATGCATGTCCCATCTCAGAAGAGAAAGAAGGTTGAGCTAAAGACACTATGTGTATCCTACTTGGCTACAACACTACCTCAAAGGCATATCATCTCATGGATCCTAAGACAAAGAAAATATACAAGATTCGGGATGTGGTTTGTGATGATTCATCCTTTGACTCTATAGTGACAACAAGAAGAACCATTACTAACCACCTCTCACTAACTAGTCTCCGAATCAGATGATTAGCCAGAGGATACTAGTCAGAGAAAAGAAATGCTACCAGGAGAGCTATTTTTGACCTTGGAGAACTAGAGAATGTGACTCCACATCAATCCACATGGAAATGACATAGTTCTTCTCAAAAGCATCCAAGTTCTCATCCAAAGTGGGTACAAAGCACCATCAAGGACTCACATTTGCAACAACTCCCAGATACATCATCCAGAGTCAAACAAGAAATGAGGTAAACTTTACACTCATGAGTTCACTAATTAATAGCTCTGAGCCTGATAATGTTCATGAAGCACTCATTCAACCTCAGTGGAAGGAAGCCATGGATACAAAATATGACTCACTCATGAAAAAAGGACATGGGAACTTATTGATCTACCTACAGGAAAGAAACCCATAGGTTGTAAATGGTTTTTAAGACAAAATTTAAGGCGAGATGGATCCATTGAAAAACATAAAGCATGTCTTGTAGAAAAAGGATATCCTTAGAAAGAGGTCATCAACTCTGAAGAAAACTTTGCACCCACTGCTAAGATCAAGACCATCAGAGTTGTTTGTGCACTAACAGGATAGAAAGAATGGATACTTCAGCAGATGGACATCAAGAGTTCTTTCCTAAATGGTGATTTGAAAGAAGAAGTGTACTTGACCCAACCTAAAGGTTTTTTTGATGAAGAATATCCTAAGAAGGTATGTTGTCTCATCAAATCAATGTATGGACTGAAACAAGATCCAAGGGCATGGTATATCAAGATTGACAATCACCTTTTGTAAAATGGGTTCACTCGTATCCCTTGATTCAAATTTGTATATAGAGAAGGTAAAAAGGAAATTATCAATCTTGTTGTATATGTAGATGATCTTGTGATCACTGGAAGTTCAGAATATCAAAGTTGATATTATGAAGAATGATCTCAAAAGAACCTTGAAATGAAAGATTTGGGGCTACTACATTATTTTCTTGGCTTAGAAATATGGCAAAAGGAGCATCACCTTTCTGTCTCCTAGATAAAGTACTCCAAGACACTCTTGGAAAATTATAGAATGTCTGATTATAAGCTTATATCCACTCACATGGATAAAGGCTTGCAACTGTCAATATTCCAGGACTCACCTCAAGTAGATGCTACTCACTATAAGAAATTTGTTGGAGGACTCATCTACTTGACATATACAGACCAAATTTATGCTATGATGTCAGTTATCTTTCATGATTCATGTAGGAACCAAAGAAATGTCACTAGAATGCAGCAAAGCATGTTTTGAGGTTTATTAGAGGTACAATTGATTATGGTATGGAATATAGGAAGAGTGATCAATTATTATTACAAGGATATGTCGACTCAGACCACGCCGGATTTGTTGATGATAGGAAATCAAATACAAGATACATATTTCATCTCGGATCTAAGCCTATCTCATGGATAAGCAAGAAGCATAATGTTGTATCTATCTCATCCATAGAGGTAGAATATTGCACCGAATGAGGAGTTGTGTGTGAGGTGATATGGTTGCGTCACATTTTTGATGACCTAGGAATTCTGAAAAATAATCACCTATTCTCTATTGCGATAATCAATTTTTTCATAAACGAACAAAGAAAATTGAGATTGATTGTAATTTTATTCGAGAGAACATCTTGAACCTTCACATTCAGCTCTAGTACTATCCTACAGAAGCACAAGTTGCTGACATTCTCACAAAATCTCTTGGAAAAGTGAAATTTGAACTTTTCAAGGGTCACATTTGCAAGAATAATGTAATAAGGGGGAATTTTAGCATAGTCTACATATGTTATCTTATTATTAGATTAGTTTTTATCTATTCCATTATTCTCTCCTTCTTGTTTGTATCTTCTCCATCCATTTAAGGGAATATTGTTTATTCAATATACCTATAAATATGTACCATGCTTCTGATAATATATAAAATAATAAGAGATATCAATCTCTATTCTCTCTCCAGTCTTTCACCTCATACCCATTCCCATATATGAATCATGGAAGAATAAGAATATATATTAGAGGTGCTAAAATGAATGTAATTAATCTATTATAGAAGGAAATATGATCGTTTATGTCACTTTTACTCTATCTAATTTTCACATTTTAGAGTTTAAAAAGATTTTTCGGAAATATTTATGCTACTTTTACTCTCTCCACTTTATTTTTTCATCCTTTCCACTTTAAAAGGGTAGATGTCCATTCTAAAATATAACTAATAGAAAAAGGATAAAGATAAATCTTCTCATTCTCATGTATAACTAATAGAAATCTCTTATGTCTCTAATTTAATACAAGAGTAATAGAGATAAAATTATTCTCAACATATTATATTTACATTCATTTAACATGGGAAGGTTATTCTCATACAAATAAACATTATTTGTTTTGTAATAATTTGTGTATCGTCTCCACACACACACACACACACAAACTATATATGTGTATATATATATATATATATATCTGTATTAAAAAAATTCCTTTCTATGGAAATACCTAACCCTAACCCTAACCATAAAACATGGAGGACATTTTCATTTGATGGATGGAGGATGTCTGTTATAGGCATTAGAATGATTGGCAAGAGGGATTTCTTTCGGGTAGATCTATTGTTGTGGATCTATTTTCCTTCGATATCCTTCACTCTTCTTCGTGTTTTACTTGGGGCATCAAATTTGGTAATTTGAGAGGTATTTGGGATGTGGAAATTGGTGGAGAAATAATAGGTGCCAAGGATGGTCTTGACATGACTACGGCATGGTTGCTAGTTCAAGTGATGATAGAGAAAAGGGTAGTATGGATGGCAAGGCCCTCGACTAGGCTTGGCCAAGAAATGGGTTCTTTTAGGTCCCCAAACAGGGGCGCTAGGAATGGATCTATAAAGGTGTGGTGGGTGTAATAAATTTCTAGTAGCTATGAAGTTTGGTAGTCACCACCCTTCCAAACCCATGGCCTATACAAAGAAAATGATGGTGGTTTCTTTTAGAGAGGATATTTCGAGTCGGTGGAGTATTATCAGAAAATGGGATTGATTTGAAGGTTCAATGGCTGTTGTCTCAGTCTTCTTGCCTTACATGAATGGATTTTGGAACAGTGGATCCCTCTCATTGAAGGTAAAGTAAACATCTACCCTTTTGTTCATGGTATAGTTTTATCAGTGTTTGACATCTCTGGTGACAAGGATGTAATTTTTGGGAGAATATGGGAATTCCAGTCACATCACCTCCTCCTCAAACCCTAGGTTCTCCACTTCAATAATTTAACTGAAACATTCAATATAATACCAGTGTGGATAATATTTTTCTACATGCCTCTGCATTATTTTGGGTGAGGATTGCTTTCGAGGCTATGGGTGATGCTCTAGGTAAGTTCTTAGCTATAGATCCCAAGATTGAATCTTGTGATCACACCACATTTTCTCATATTTTTGTGGATATGGACATTAGTGCAGAATTTCCAACAACCATGGAGCTTAAAGTCAAGGACACAATATGGACACAGAACTTGAACTATGAAGGCTTCCCTTTTAGGTGAAAAACATGTTTTTCCTTTGGTCATCCGGCTTTTGATTGTCATATTGTCAAAAAAAAAGATTAAGGGGAGGGTCTCATGGTGGAAGGGTTTCAATCCAGATAACTTAGTGGTATATGCTCAAGAGGATAGTGATAAAGATAGTGAATTACCTAATTCTATGTTAAATAATAAAGGAAGAAGGTTGATTTGTTCTCCTCTCCCTCTAGACTAGTTTCACATGGTAGGTTGTTGGAAAGGGGGAGGATTCTCTACAATGATCTCAAGGATTATTATAGATTCGTAGTCCTAAAAATAAGGAAGATTTTGAAAATTTTCTTCCTCTCCACCCGGATGAGAATGTTGATCCTAATGGGGGACATATGGAAGGTTGTAAACACCAAAAAGAAAGGAAAAGTTGGGAATTCTTCTCTTAAGATGAGCCTCAGATATCATTTTTGGAAATACCATGGTAGATAGGGTTTCTCCTTGGTTTGTTGGTCAATTTTCTTTGACCGATTGGCATTTTGGGGTACCTTTCTCCCTTTTCATGATTTCCTTTAGACAGAGGCCTTTGGTTTGTCTATTGCCTTTGCATTTGTCTTGTAGGGCCTTGTTCTTTTGTTGTTTCTTCTTTTGTGCCTTATTGTTTTATCTTTTTATTGTTTAGGGTTCCCAATCCCTTCAAAATCTTATTTTTACCTTATCTAATAAAAAAATTATCTTTATTTTTATACAATTAATATTATCATATTATATTTTATTTATATTCTTATTATGCAATTCAAATTATTTATATATATATTCTATTCAAAGTGACTCAAATTACTTTATATCTACTCTATTTAAGTATTTTTAACTATATCATATTGGATGGACTATCCCTAACTGATCCAAGTGCTACAATACATACCCTCTAGAGGGATCAAGCCTTAAATAGTTCTTATCACATTAAAGACCGTAGTAATAGAAGTGAATCATTTCATTCTAAAGACAAAGTGAAGTGTCAAGATATTAATAGAAGTGATGCATTTCATCCTCGAAGATGTGATTCAAGCACATAATGGTCTTACATTACCAAACATCAACATGAATCACATATTTAGGATTAAATGATAAAATTCCATTTTTATTGTTGGTTGAATATTCCTTGTTGAAGAAATGATTAGGTGCTCATGTTTTCCTGCACCCCATCATGAAACTTGCACAAAATGGGAAATCATTCAATGCATATCTCAATTTCTTATTTATAATCATATCCCTTTACCAGGGTAATAGATTCAGATATATTAGATGTTTAGAATGGGCATATTATGCTCTACATACCCTCAAGAGGGATCAAGCCTTACGTAGTTCTCATCTTACAATATATATAGATATATATCCATTCACATTTTTGAAGAATAGAAGAAGAATATATATTTGGAATGGGTGTATGCCCATTTTAATATAAGAATTATATAATAGAATTGGAAGATGTGCCTTGTGAGAGTTTTAACAAGATTTGAATAAAATGTTTATGCTACATTTTCTTCTCTACTTTATTTGTTCATCATTTCAGCTTTAAAATGGCATATGCTAATTCTCATACATAACTAATAGAAGAAGAATATAGAAAATTTTACTCAATTTCATCTATAAATAATAGAAATCTCTTATATATCTAATAGAAGGAGATTTTATATAACTTTAAGTTTAACATATTATATTTAATTTCTTTTAACATGGGAAGGAATGGGAAGCAATGCATTGTGTCAAACATTATAGAAGATGTGCAAGTTTATAAAGGAACAACCCCTTTTCGATACAAATAAATATTGTTTGTTTTGAAGTAATTAGTATTATTATATTACACTAGTTGGACTATCCTTGACAGAGTGATGTGTTGCACTACATAACCACGAGAGGGATCAATCCTTATATATGTAGTTCTATTATTTTGTTTATAATTGTATCATTTTGGCTAGACTAACCTTGGTGGAGCTAAGTACATGCACCACCAAGTGTTGCACTACATATTTGCAAGAGGGATCAATCCTTATGTAGTTCTATTTTTTTATAATTGTATCATTTTAGTTGGACTAACCTTGGTGGAGCCAAGTACAGCACCACCAAGTGTTTCACTACATACCCACGAGAGGGATCATGCCTTATGTAGTTCTATTTTTTTATAATTTTAACATTTTGGATGGACTAACCTTGGTGGAGCCAAGTAAAAACACTACCAAGTTCTACACTCCATACCCCTAATAGCGATAAAAAAAAAATTGTAGTTCTATTTTTTTTATAATTGTATCATTTTCATTGGACTAACCTTGGTAGAGCCAAGTACAAACACCACCAAGTGCTGCACTACATATCTGTGAGAGGGATCAAGCCTTATGTAGTTCAATTATTTTATTTATAACTGTATCATTTTGGTTGGACTAACTTTTGTGGAGCCAAATACAAGAACCTTCAAGTGTTACACTACATACCTGCCAGAGGGATCAAGCCTTAAATGGTTGTATTATTATTTTTAAAATGGTTGAAAACTATTGAACTCAATTATTTTGGTTGGACTAAGCATTACATATCTTTATTTATATTTGTGTCATTTTGGCCACTATTATTCTATTTTAGAATATGCAGATGCTCATTCTCATATTATTTAGTTCTATTATTTTGTTTCAGATGGGTCCATGCATATTATTTTCCCATTTTCATATAGGAATCATTAAAATACACTATTTACCACCATGACATTTACACATTCTCATATTATGTAGTTCTATTATTATTTGTAGAATGGGTAGATCCTTTATCATTGAAATAAAGTATTTCTCATATTATATATATATATATATATATATATATATATATATATATATATATTTAACATCATTTATTTAATAGTTAAAGGTAATTGTTTTAAAACATGTCTTCGACCACTCTTTGGAGGGAAAGTGAGATAGTTTTTTTGCTTTTTAATTATTAATAATTGTATTATACTAGTTGGACTATCCCTAGAAGATCCAAGTGTTGCACTACATACCCTGAAGAGGGATCAAGCCTTATGTAGTCCTTAGTTCTCATCTTACAATATATATGTATATATCCATTCACATTTAGCAAACATAGAAGAATAATAGATATTTTTAATTGGCATATGACCATTCTCATATAAGAATTACATAAGATAGAATGGGAATTTGTGCATTGTGACAGTAAATGCTTTTGTTTGGTAATTATTAATAATTGTATTATACTAGCTAGACTATCCTTGATAGAGCCATGTGTTGCACTACATACCCTTGATAGCGATCAAACCTTAAGTAGCTCTCTCTCTCTCTCGTATATATATATATATATATATTATAAATTTAAAATTCAACATATTAACCCATTCTAAAACCAATATATATATATATATATATATATATATATATATCATGGTCAATAATGAATATAGATTTAAAATTTTAACCTATTCTCAAAACATATTGTAAATATATAAATAGATGCATGGTATATCTCATGGTCCAAAATAAATATATATTTAAACTTCAACATATTATCCCATTTTGAACCTATATATATTCATTTTATATATATATGGTCTTATATATATCAATAATGAATATATATTGGTTCAAAATGGGATAATATGTTGAAGTTTAAATATATATTTATTTTGGACCATGAGATAGCAAGACCACCATGCATCTATTTATAATATTTACAACTATGTTTTGAGAATAGGTTAAAATTTTAAATTTATATTCATTTTGACCATGACATAGAAAGATCACCATGAAAATATATCATTTAACACCATTTACTTATAAATAAGAATAACCTAAAACATGGTTATACTTAAATATAGATGATGATTATTTACACATGTGATTAGAATACAACAAGAAAAATAATTTATCTAATTTAATAGAACATATAAACTTAGTTTAAGGAATTTTAGGGATAAAAAATAGAAGTGACCAAAAAAGGAAACACGTAGAGATAAAATACAAATTGCATATTTAATTTACCCCAAAAATAAAGAAGAAGAATTAATTGTCTAGATTAGTGGCCATTAGAAATATTGATTGTCTCTTCTTTGAATTAGTGGATGAAAAGGAAGAACTCACAAATCTACCCTGAGTAGCCATACGATGACGACACCTACTAGAAGTGGAAATACTTAAAAATAATGTGTAGGCTAGATGCGGTAGCTCTCACAATGAAAAAACACCAACAGAATCACACACGATAGAAGAATGGATCTATGTTAAATCAGTTGTTCTAGGTAGGTAGAGAGGCGGTCATTCTAGTTCCTGAGATGTAAAATGGTCTAAGATAGTCTACATGAATTGGGTGAGGCCTCTGGGCCCTCCCACCAAAGGTTACACCTAAGAATGATGGATCCCACCAATTTCAACATCAGGACCAATGAACATGGACAAATTGTTGATATTACAATGCTCAAGTTCTTCATCCAAACCAACCCTATGTGAGGGTAATATTAAAAATGGGAAATAGTATCAACTTCTAATTTGTTACAACTAACCAAAAGTAGATTCGAAATATATAGCAAGGTAATTTCGGGTTGACCTCAACCTTTTGTAAAGACCAACTAATAGGCCTCACCCAAAACATGTTCAATGGCTTCACAAATAGATGACAAATCAATCATAAAAACCAACTTGAGACATGACCAAGAAATTGAATTGAAGAAGGCCATTTATAATTTGTCGCTTCACATAAAAATGACTAGAAGAGTGGGAACAACCATGGCCTAAAGACAATGTACATTAGCCAATGTCATTGACCACTTAATAGACAAATGCCAATATATAGTTCACCTTATGCCTATTTTTCTCAGTGATTCTAATATTAGAGTGGGAATATGCCCATTATCAATGGGCATATGATTATGTCCTGAAAATTCTAGTGCAAGATGCTAGTGGAGAGATAAAATTTACTTACTCTATCTTTATTTAAGAATAGCGGTTGCCCATTACGCCATACAAATAAGAAAACACTTTTACAACTTGTCTTAAATACAATTTACATTTTCTAATACATAAAAATAATAAATTGATACAAATTGAATTGATGTATGCCCATTCAATTATAATATGAAGAATAGATGAAATTTATTGTTATTTTAGAGTTTATATGGTAATCATATCTAACTCTACAATAAATGATGTTATTCGAGAGATAAAGTTTACTTTGTCTTTGTTTAAAAATGGGCGGTTTCCCTTTCTTTCATTCAAATAAACAAACATTTTTTCATTTTTTTCTTGAATACAATTTTATCATTTTATCCGGAATAACCCTAGAAGAGCCAAATTTTTCATCGGTCAAGTTCTCGAATACATACCCTCGAGGGGGATCAATCCTTATGTACTTCTATTGTTTTGTTTTAGGAATAGGTATCTTGGCTTTGTAAAGTGTTGCAATATATTCCCTTGGGAAAATGCCCATTCTTATATTATGTAGTTCTATTACTATATTTTAGAAAATGAAAATTCCCATTCCACTCCCATTCTCATATAGGAGTAATAATGAGAATAGGCATTAGCTCATTCTCTAGAAATTTTAAAAAAAAAAAATGACAAAAAATTTGGTCAATTGTGTTAGACTATTTAGAAATATGGGAATTTTTTCATCCTTGAACAAAAACAGATTTTTTATTAGGTTGTCTCACATTTTGTATGGAAGGAGGACATTTGCAATGTAAGGAGGACCATATTAGAAGAATAATTATAGTGTAAAAACATTCTGATAGCCTTTAAAGAGTTAATAATTGTATCATATTGGTTAGACTATTCGTGGTGGAGCTTAGTGCTGCACTACATACCCTTAAAGGGGAATCAAGCTTCTATCTCTAACTATTGTTTATTCTTTCACTTTTGGTATCTCTCTCTTTTCCTGAAGAACATGATGGAAATTTCTTTATAAACAATAATGAATATTTCTAACTCTTCTGAATGTGAAGAATAACATTTGGTTTTCATTCCATAGAAAAAATGGGGGATGAAACACTTCATCTTCATGTCATGCCAATTCGAGTAGACAAATGCCCATATATAGTTCAAATTATGCCTATTTTTCTCAATGATTTCTATGTTAGAGTGGGCATATGCTAATTATCAATGGGCATACACTCATCTCCTTAACATTCTAATACAATAAATGTTGAAATATAATGTCATATGCTAATTCTAAATATTTTAATACTTACAATATTGAAATTAGTATGTTTAGTACTTCTATATTACTCATAGATTTTCCACCATGCAAGATTCTAGTGGAGAGATAAAATTTATTTACTGTGTTTATTTAAGAATGGGTAGTTCATAATTCTCTAATACAAACAAACAAACATTTTTTCAACTTATATTGAATATAGTGTAAATTTTCTAATACATTAAAAACAATATATTGATATGATTTGAATGGGAATATCCCCATTTAATTATAATATGAGTAATAGAAGAAAATTATTGTCATTTTAGTGCTTCTATGGTAATCATAACTAACTCTACAATACATGATCATATTGAGATATAAAATATACTATCTTTATTTAAGAATGGGCACTTGTCCTTTCTCTCATACAAACAAATGTCAAACTTTTTTCATTTTTAATCGAATACAACAGTATCCTTTTGGCTATAATAACCCTAACGAAGCCATTTTTTCTGCTCGGCTAGGTGTTGCATTACATGCCCTCAATGGAGATAAAACCTTATGAAGTTGTATTATTTTGTTTTAGAAATGGTAATCCTAGCTCCGCAAAGTGCTGTACTACATTCCGATGGGTAGATGCCCATTCTCGTATTATGTAATTCTAGTAATGTTTTTTTAGAAATGGTAGATGCTCATTCTCTTCCCATTCTCATATTGGAGTAACAATGAGTATAGGAATTAGCTCATTCTGTAGACATTTTAACATTTTGTTTTGGCCATGGTTTTGGTCATTTGTGTTGGACTAAATCTATTTATAAATATGGGCATTTGTCCACCTGGAAAAAATAAACATTTTTGTTGGTCTATCCCATATTTTTCATGGAAAGAAGACCATTACTATGGAAAGATGACCATATTAGAAGAATAATTATAGGGTAAAGACATTTTGACAGCCTTTATAGAGTAACAAATTCATAATAATATATGTTTAGAATGGGCATATTATGCTCTACACACATACCCTCGAGAGGGATCAAAACTTATGTAGTTATCATATATATATATATATTCACATTTCGGAACCATATAAGAAATAGATATTTTCAATGGGCATATGCCCATTCTCATATAAGAATTATAGAAGAGAGAATTGGAAGATGTGCATTGTATGTTTTATTATACTTTGTGAGTTGTCTCCATGTGTGTGGTGTGTGTGTCGGACTAGAATCTACAATTAGCTCCTATGCCGAGATAGAGATAGATAGTTGGGGCATATAGAATAGATTTCTTCATCACGGACTGAGATCCTCTCTCTCTCTCTCTCTCTCTCTCTCTCTCTATATATATATATATATATATATATATATATACAATTAATATGATCATATTAAATTTTATCTATATTATTCTTATGTGATTCAAATTATTTGTATGTCTTTTTTTTTTTTATTCGAATTATTTTATATCTACTCGATTTTATTGTGTATAATTGTACATGTGATTAGAATAAAACAAGATAAATAATTTGGTTAATTTTGTAAAATATGTAAAGTTAAAATAAGTAATTGTAGGGCTAACAAGAAATATGACATTCAATGATAAAAAGCAAAGCAGTGATAAAAAAGGTAACAAAAAAAGAGAAAACTACAAAATGCATATTTAATTTATTGAAAAAGACCGAAGAAGAACTAATAGTCTATACTATTTCTATCATTAATCTTTATTGGCTCTTCTTTGACATAAGGCAAAGAGAAGGAAAACCCTCATAGGTATTAAAATGGTTACGTTCAATCTTGTATCCAATGAAAATGCCCAATCCTATATAGGAACCATAAAATAAGAATACAAATAAAATCCAAGTCATTTTCACTCTTATATTCTCACAACCTTCATATAGTTTTTAAATTGATTAAGTTAAATATTTCTTGTATTAAATTAAAAATTCCTTTTCACTCTTATATCCTAATAATTTTCCCATAGTAATGATCAAGTTCATTATTGCTTGTATTGCAATGAAAAGAATGGGCACGCTCCCATTCTCATACAAACAAAATGTTTTATCTTGAGTGGGAAGATGCCCCATCTCTTATAGGAATCATAGAAGAATAATTTAGGTTGAATTTATAAGATGAGAAACTAATAAATAGAGGTTAAATAGAAGTTAATTAGAAACTTTATTTATAATCTGCGTCATCCAAATGTCTTCATCATATTAACATAACATATATTACTTTTTCAATAATTCCTCATACTTTTGATATTCCCGACTATGTGATGTGAATCCAGCTGCAAGAGGTTGAAATACCTCCAAAAACACACATAAACAGCTTTGCAAATTAAACCAAGAGTTTCAAAATAGCTTACTTCTCATTCTGGAATTCACACTAATCTATTACATCATTACAATTCTCCTTTTATTTCAAGACTACTCTAAAACCCTAAAATGCCAAAAACCCTAAAATGCCAAAAAACCCTAAAATGTAAAACAACTCGGATTGACCCCAAAATTTGCATGCCAAATATGCATTCATAAATTAGGGCTCATGCAAAATTTGGACTTATTCTAACAAGCACAACAAAAGTTATTAAAGTTCTAAGACCTAGTCAAAAGCGGAAAAAACATTCGGAGCCAATTTTAGGCCACTAGATGATGGAATCCGAGCCCGAAAACGTGCCAAAATGAGCACAACCTTGCAAGAAAAGTTGTCCCCAACATAGTACTAATGTATATCTACCACCCTATAAAATTTCAGACGATCCAACGGTCGGATCAAAAGTTATGGCCTCTGCAAGTTATGCTCCCGCATCATTCTCCCTGGTTGAAAAGAATTCAGTCTGAAAAGAATTCAGCTCCCTGCAAATTCTATTAACGGAACTCATCTAATTTTGCAAATACATTTAGCTTCCATGTCTAGTAGTGATTATCTTTTGGTCCAAGACACGCATTACCCTCTCCTTTTTCTCCTTGGCATCTGTTTCTTCCAGGTTTATTTCTTCCTCCTCTCGCAACATTTTCATCATGACCTGGAAACTTATATAAATCAGAAACATTAAAAACTGGTGAGATAGCAAAGTTTTCAGGTAACTCCACCTTGTAGGCATTATCACTCATTTTCTTCAGAATCCTACATGGCCCAATCTTCTTATACTTGAGTTTATTATATGTTCCCTTTGGAAACCTCTCTTTTCTAAGATGAACCATCACCATATCTCCTTCTTCAAATACACTTACTCTCCTACTGGCATCTGCAGTTGTTTTATATTGTGCATTACTCACTTTCAGCTTTTCCCTCACTTCATCTTGTAGCTATAGAATGTGTTCTGCAAATGCTTCTGCATCATCACTAGTTTCATCTTCACCTAGTAGAACAATTAGATCAAGGACCCCCTTCGGATTCCTACCATATATAATCTGGAAAGGAGACCTCCCTGTTGACCTGTTTATCAAGCTATTATATGCAAACTCAGCTTGAGGTAAAGCTAAGTCCCATTGTTTTGGCTTTTCTCCAACTATACAACGTAGGAGATTTCCCAAGCTTCTGTTCACTACTTCAGTCTGCCCATCAGTCTGGGGGTGATATGCACTACTGAACTGTAGTTGTGTCCCCAATTTCTTCCACAGAGTCCTCCAAAAGTGACTCAAAAACTTCGTGTCCCGATCTGAAGTGATCGTTTTGGAATTCCATGCAATCTAACCACTTCTGAAAAAAAAAATCTACAATTCTGGAAGCATCATTAGTTTTTTTACAAGAAATAAAATGTGCCATCTTAGAGAATCTATCAACCACAACAAAGATAGAATCATTCCCTCATTGTGTGTTAGGAAGCCCTAACACAAAATCCATACTCAAATCAACCCATGGCCCTGTAGGGATAGGCAATGGCATATACAACCAGACCTAGTATTTTGTGCATAGCCCTTAGCCATTTGACACACTCTACATCTTGCTACAACCCTACTGATGTCCCTCTTTACCTTTGGCCAATAATACTTTTCTACGACAAGAGAAATTGTCTTACTTATACCAAAGTGTCCAACCAACCCTCCACTATGCAATTCTCTTATAATATTTTCTCTCATTGAACAAGCAGGGATGCACAATTGTTTCCCCCTAAACAAATAACCATCCTGTATCAAATAATCAAAAGAATCACTACCTACTGTAGGCTCCTTAAGCTTTTTGACAACATCACCAAAATCGGGATCACCTTCATATAATTCCTTAAGCGCCTCAAACCCTAGGAATTTATTTTCCATTATTGTCAAAAGGGCTACATGCCTACTCAAGGCATCAGCAACTTGATTCTGCTTACCAGACTTATGCTTTAAAACAAAAGTATATTCTTGCAAAAATGAAACCCATTT
This sequence comes from Taxus wallichiana var. yunnanensis, assembly GCA_018340775.1. NCBI lineage: Eukaryota > Viridiplantae > Streptophyta > Pinopsida > Cupressales > Taxaceae > Taxus > Taxus wallichiana. Next base: position 573,245,527 of record CM031243.1, on the reverse strand, counting down.
TGCATGCCTACTATTTAGTTTCTTCTTTGTGTTTACATACCTCAAGTCTTCATGGTCAGTGAAGAGTACAAATTCCTTTGCTACCAAGTAATGTCTCAGTTCCTTAATGCCTGAACAATAGCATAAAATTCCACATCATAAGTAGAATATTTCCTCGACTTCATTTAGCTTTTCACTGAAGAATGCCACTGGTCATCCTTCTTGACTCAACATGCTCCAATCCCAACATGTGAGGCATCACAGTCAACCTCAAAGACCTTGCTAAAATCTGGCAATACCAAAATAGGTGCTTCTGATACTTTCTTCTTCAACAATTCAAAACTATCTGTTGCTGCCTTGGTCCATACAAACTCCCTCCCTTTTGTACACTCTGTTATGGGTGCAACAATGCTACTGAAATTCCTGATGAACTTCCTATAAAAAGTTGCCAATCCATGAAAACTATGAACCTCTGTCACATTCCTTAGAATAGGCCATTCAAAATTGCCTTTACTTTTTCCTCATCCATCCTCACTCCATCCCCTGATATGACAAATCCCAAAAAAACAAGACTCTTCTGAAGGAATCTACACTTCTTTAAGTTTGCATATAGACTCTCTTTACGTAACAAGTCTAGCACCAATTTCAAATGTAACAAGTGTTCTTCCATTGTCTTACTGAATATCAAAATATCATCAAAATAGACAACAACAAACTTACCATTGTATTCTCGGAGTACTCTGTTCATCAACCTCATGAATGTATTGGGTGCATTAGATAGCCCAAATGGCATCACCATCCACTCGTATAATCCATCTTTTGTTTTAAAAGCAGTTTTCCATTCATCCCCTTCACGGATTCGGATCTGGTAGTAACCACTCCGTAGGTCAATCTTGCTAAAATATCGGGCTCCCGCTAGCACATCCATCATATCATCCAATCGCAGAATTGGAAACCGATACTTAATTGTGATCTTGTTTATGGATCTACTGTCTACACACATTCTCCAGTCTCCATCTTTTTGGGATTCAATAATGCTAGAGTTGCACATGGACTCATGCTTTCTCTCACTAACCCTTTCTGTATTAGATCTATCACTTGTCTATTCAACTCTTCACTCTGTGTCGGACTCATCCGATAGGCTGCCTGGTTTGGAAGGGCCGATCCTAGGATCAAATCAATATGGTGTTGAATATCTCGCTTTGGGGTAACCCATCTGGTAGCTCATCTTAAATTACTCGAGAATACAATGGTAAGTTTGATATTAAAGCTTCTTGCTTAGCTTCTTTGACATTAGTGCATAACAACATCCACTTCTTCCATTTCTGTAACAAACTCTTTTGTAGCCAATAAGCCCTCACTCTTCTCTTCTTCCTTGAAGGGTAATAAGACCACCTTTACACCATCCTTCCAAAAGGTATATGTATTTTCCCTCCATAATGTGTAACCTTTCTATCGTATTGCCAAGGCCTACCCAAGTAATATATGACATGCATCCATTGTGATAACATCACACCACACCTCATCCCTGTAGGTATTCCCAATTAAAAACTTTATAAGGCATATTTTATCTATGGTTACTTCATTTCCTTTCTTGAACCATGATATACGATAGGGATATGGGTGCATCACATTTCAAATTCAATTTATCAACCATTACTGATTGAAACCATATTTTCACAACTACCACCATCAATAATAATTTACATACCTTTCCTCCAGAGGTGCATCTTGTTTGAAATATATTTGTTGAAGCCACGAATCAGCTCCAGCAACATCACGTTCTTTCTCCTTCCTTGGGACAATCATCGTCCTCCTTATCATGAGGGTTTCACCCAAGTCTGCAGCAACCTCCATTTCTTCTTCCTCTTCAACCTCAACCAGATTTACTCATGGTTTTTCTCCTTGCCATCTATCTTGTGTAGGATAGTGCGGACACTCAAAAGCTCTGTGCCCCTCTTCACCACATCTGTAACATGTATATTGCCTTTGGGGGCTATTCCAGCCCCGTCCTCCATTATAACCTCTTCCCCTCTGAAATCCCCTACCTCTTTGGTAGTTACCATGGCTTTGACCAGAATCTTCATGCCCTTCTATATTAGAGGATTCACCTTTTGTAGATTCAAATCTACCCCTGCCCCTCATTGGAGATGATGATGGACCTCTCTTCACACCTCTTCTAAAATTACTCCTCTTGTTCTTTTCCTCTGCCTTTAATGCAAGTTGATAAGCATCATCTAGGCTATGGATCCGGAGCATACTCAGCTCATCTTGTATGGTGTAACTCAACCCATTTATGTACCATGTAGCCTTTTGTTCTTCAGACTCTCCCTGTTCCACCCTGATTGATAACTTGTAAAATTCATTAGTATACTCCTCAATGCGAGATCCATTCGCCTTAGGTTTTGGAACCTTGAAAGAGTTCTAAGCATAATCTATAGGAAGAAACTTTTCTTTCAACTTCTTTACCATTTTATTCAGTTTCGGATCTTGCCCTTTCCATTCCTTTTTCTTTCATTTTGTAGGTGATCCCACCAGATCAATGCATGTCTAGCTAACTTAGTGCATGCAAACTTAACCTTCTTCTCCTCTGAAAGGGTTTTCCACTCAAAGAATTTTTCCATGCGATTTAACAGTCAATCAACTCCTCTGGTCGTAACCCTCCACCATAATCAGGAACATTAATCTTGATGTCATCATTCTTTCCCTCTAAAGCCTTATCAATCTCTCCTCAAATGGTCTCTCATTCAAGGTTTCTTCATCTCTCTCATTTTCTTCTTCATCTCCTCCTTCATTCATTAATGGAGGATCTTCAATATCACTATCTGGGTTTGCATCCCCATTTGCATGTCTCCTTCTAAGGCGGGTAACTTCCCCGTGAGCTCAGCAACTTGTCTCTGTAGCTCCTGCATATGCCTATTCATCTGGGCATAACCTCCCCTCCCGCGTCTAGCCATGGTTATATAAAACAGAGGTAAAAACTACACATAAAAATGTAATATGTTACCTTAACTATTTCCGCAAGATCAAAATCCTTGCTATGATACCAATTGATGTGAATCTAGCTGCAAGAGGTTGAAATACCTCCAAAAACACACATAAACAGCTTTGCAAAATAAACTAGGAGTTTCAAAATAGCTTACTTCTCATTCTGGAATTCACACTGATCTATTACATCATTACAATTCTCCTTTTATTTCAAGACTACTCTAAAACCCTAAAATGCCAAAAACCCTAAAATGCCAAAAAACCCTAAAATGCAAAACAACTCGGATTGACCCCAAAATTTGCGTGCCAAATATGCATTCATAAATTAGGGCTCACGTGAAATTTGGACTTATTCTAACAAGCACAACAAAAGTTATTAAAGTTCTAAGACCTAGACAAAAGCAGAAAAAACATTCGGAGCCAATTTTAGACCACTAGATGACGGAATCCGAGCCCGAAAACGTGCCAAAATGAGCACAACCTTGCAAGCAAAGTTGTCCCCAGCATAGTACTAATGTATATCTACCACCCTGTAAAATTTCAGGATGATCCAACGGTCGGATCAAAAGTTATGGCCTCTGCAAGTTATGCTCCCGCATCACTATGAGAATGGACATCAGTGCATTTTAAACATTCTCATAAAAGGATGTAATTTCATGTATTAATTTTATAGGAATTCCTCATACTTCCCATATTCCTGAATATGAGAATGAGAATTTGTTCATTTTAAACATTCTCATAAAAGGATGTAATTGTCATTCATTCTTTATGTTTAGCGTAGGAGAATATTTCATTATTTCTATATTGATTTTATGCGAATGAGAATATTTCCATTCTCGCCGCAATGATAAAAAAATCATACAAGAAGTGGCATATGCCCATTCTCATCAAAATTATAAACTTTTTTATGAAAATGGGCATATGCCTATTCAAATAATTATACTTCATTGAAGCAAATATTGAACTTAATAATTTTTTATATCACTATAAAGGATTTAGGATTGGCCAACTGTCCATTCCAAAAATAAATTAGTATTACCTATATTTCTCTTCTATGATTCTTAAACGAGAATGAGCATATGCCCATTCAATACAAGAAAAAAATGTTTGTTTGTATGAGAATGAACATATGTCCATTTTGTCTATGTGTATTTTCCTTCTATGAGAATGGGCATATGCCCTTTCAATACAAGAAAATAAAATGCTTTTTTGTAGGATTATGGACATATACGTCCTATTATGTCTATGTGTATTACCTCAATTTCATTGTTCTTGTTACTCACTCTATCAATGAATAATAATTTTTTTCTCATAAAGGAATAAAACCTAATTACACTAAATGTTCTTCCAAGGTACCATCACATTATTTAGACTATTAAATATATACCTCTGATGTGCATACCATAAGTTATATATTGGTTATCATTTTCACATCCATATTATAGTATGAGTAACAAAATAAAGTTCTTGTCATTTTAGCATTTATATACTAATCATATCGAACTTGGTGTTTGTTTAACAATGGGAATTTTCCCATTCTCTCATACAAAAATACATTGTTTTATCCTCTCTTGAATAAAACATAATTGTTTTCTCTTGGAATAAATTTTACTTCATTCTCACAGAAAACATCATATAAGAATGATAGAATAAGGGATGTTGTTCACTCTCCCCGCCTTAGGGCATATTGTAATGATATATTTTAGAATTTTCATATGCATACTCGATATAGGAATCATAGTCGAAGAATAGAGAAAACATATTCTAGCTTCCTTTATAGAGATATTAAAATGGGTTAAAGCCCATTCACATCAAACAATTATTTTATTTTTCATAATGTCAAGTAGTATTTTAAATTTATAGGTATTATTAAATGATACAATATTTTTCTTGTATTTGATTATTAGTATCATTAATTAATGTTGTTAATTAATTTATTTTGATTAGTCCTAATATGATATATTAAATATAATTTTCGTGATTTCTAATTTTTTTGACGATTAAAGTTTAAATATTTTTATCGGCCCATTCTAAGGATTATAATTAATGAAGCATTATAAATATTAATGGAGTTTATTTTATTAATTAGTTTTATTAATTTTTACTATATTTTTATAATTTTATAAAATATTTTTAAAATGCACAATAATTAATTAAGCATTCTAAATAATGGCGATTAAGTTATTATTTATGTTTATAAAGTTTAATTATACTTTTATAATATTATTTAATTATTTTGAAAATATTTTTACTCCTTTAATAATATAATTAGATGTCATTTTTTAATATAATAATTGAGGTTTATTAGTAATATTAATTTTCATAGTTAACATTAATTGATACAATATTTTTGAAATTAATTATAAGATTACTAATTAATTATTTGCATCGTGAAACTAGGGATGGCCGCCTCCAAAATAGGATAGTCGATCCGGATCTTTTGCGTGCAGGTGGTTTCAAGTCAAGAGAAAATACCATAAATGAGTTCCTGACTCCTTCCTAGGTTTCTCCAACCCTGAAAATTGATGAGGATTTGCTTCTGATGGTTCTTAAAGAGGAGGAAAATATTTCTCAACTTGGCCTCATTTGTAGATTTCACAAACTATGGCCTACTCTATCTCAGCTTCATGACTGGATAACCCAAAGATGGAGAGAAAAGATACATGGTAAGATTGAGCTTTATCCCTGTGCTAAAGCTTATTTCATTGCTGTATTTGAAACCCCTGAAGATAGGGATTTAATTTTAAGCCAACATTGGGTCCTGGGGGGATCATGGGCTTATGTACAAGCCATGGTATCCATCTTTTAATCCCTTAAATGATTCTTTTGATACCTACTCGATTTGGGTTCGTTTACCTGGTCTTCCGCTTCAGCTTTGGAACAGATCTTGTCTCATTGCCATAGGAGATACCCTTGGTTCTTGTGAGGCAGTGGATGAAAAGACCACCAATCAAACCCATACAACTTCTGCTCGAGTCCTTGTGGATATCGATACCTCCAAAGCCTTACCAGAAGATATTAATTTGTAAATAGGTGATAGGATCTGGGTGCAGAGGCTTGACTATGAGGGACTCACTCGGATCTTTGGCGTTTCTTTCAAACCTGGTCATGTTTCGAGAATTGTGTACTTTCAAAACGTAAATCCAAACTCCGCATGGTGGAAGGATTCCCAAACGGAACATCTTACTATTGATTGAACTAGTTGCACGCAGTCACATTGTCCCCGATTCTCGATGGGATGGACGTGAAGAATAAGCTACCTCCAAGTTTCGATCTTGGGTGCTGATTCTATGGTCATGGATGTCTCGATACACCCTCCAAAGTGTGTCACATTCCTATCGAGTCCATTTCGTTGAGAGAGGATGCTGGAACAAAAGAATAAACAAAGTGGTGGAAAGGAAAAAGAAAGGTCATACCAAATAATGGTTTCGTGGTGTTGTTGTCTTATTGCGGTTTTCCGAGTTGGACCATTTGTTCATTTTTGTGGTGTCTCTTTTGGACCTTGGTTTTTTTGAGTTAAGTCGTTTTAACTCTCTTTGAGGTTTTGTTATTCTTCTAGTTCCTTTTTTGGATTTCACACAATGTATCCTCCTTTGTACGGCCTCTAAGAGCCGAATCCTGTTTTTACGTAATCTAATAATAAAAAAATTCAAGACGATCCAACGGTCGGATCAAAAGTTATGGCCTCTGCAAGTTATGCTCCCGCATCACTATAAGAATGGACATCTGTGCATTTTAAACATTCTCATAGAAAGGATGTAATTTCATGTATTAATTTTATAGGAATTCCTCATACTTCCCATATTCCCTGAATATGAGAATGAGAATTTGTTCATTTTAAACATTCTCATAAAAGGATGTAATTGTCATTCATTCTTTATGTTTAGCATAGGAGAATATTTCATTATTTCTATATTGATTTTATGCGAATGAGAATATTTCCATTCTCGTCGCAATGATAAAAAAAAATTATACAAGAAATGGCATATGCCCATTCTCATCACAATTAAAAATTTTTTTTTATGAAAATGGGCATATGCCTATTCTAATAATTATACCTCATTGAAGCAATATTGAACTTAATAATTTTTATATCACTATAAAGGATTTAGGATTGGCCAACTGTCCATTCCAAAAATAAATTAGTATTACCTATATTTCTCTTCTATGATTCTTAAACGAGAATGAGCATATGCCCATTCAATACAAGAAAAAAATGTTTGTTTGTATGAGAATGAACATATGTCCATTTTGTCTATGTGTATTTTCCTTCTATGAGAATGGGCATATGCCCTTTCAATACAAGAAAATAATGTTTTTTGTAGGATTATGGACATATACGTCCTATTATGTCTATGTGTATTACCTCAATTTCATTGTTCTTGTTACTCACTCTATCAATGAATAATAATTTTTTTCTCATAAAGGAATAAAACCTAATTACACTAAATGTTCTTCCAAGGTACCATCACATTATTTAGACTATTAAATATATACCCTCGATGTGCATACCATAAGTTATATATTGGTTATCATTTTCACATCCATATTATAGTATGAGTAACAAAATAAAGTTCTTGTCATTTTAGCATTTATATACTAATCATATCGAACTTGGTGTTTGTTTAACATGGGAATTTTCCCATTCTCTCATACAAAAATACATTGTTTTATCCTCTCTTGAATAAAACGTAATTGTTTTCTCTTGGAATAAATTTTACTTCATTCTCACAGTAAAAACATCATATAAGAATGATAGAATAAGGGATGTTGTTCACTCTCCCGCCTTAGGGCATATTGTAATGATATATTTTAGAATTTTCATATGCATATACGATATAGGAATCATAGTCGAAGAATAGAGATAAAATATTCTAGCTTCCTTTATAGAGGTATTAAAATGGGTTAAAGCCCATTCACATCAAACAATTATTTTATTTTTCATAATGTCAAGTAGTATTTTAAATTTATAGGTATTATTAAATGATACAATATTTTTCTTGTATTTGATTATTAGTATCATTAATTAATGTTGTTAATTAATTTATTTTGATTAGTCCTAATATGATATATTAAATATAATTTCGTGATTTCTAATTTTTTTGACGATTAAAGTTTAAATATTTTTATCGGCCCATTCTAAGGATTATAATTAATGAAGCATTATAAATATTAATGGAGTTTATTTTATTAATTAGTTTTATTAATTTTTACGATATTTTTATAATTTTATAAAATATTTTTAAAATGCACAATAATTAATTAAGCATTCTAAATAATGGCGATTAAGTTATTATTTATGTTTATAAAGTTTAATTATACTTTTATAATATTATTTAATTATTTTGAAAATATTTTTACTCCTTTAATAATATAATTAGATGTCATTTTTAATATAATAATTGAGGTTTATTAGTAATATTAATTTTCATAGTTAATATTAATTGATACACTATTTTTGAAATTAATTATAAGATTACTAATTAATTATTTGCATCGTGAAACTAGGGATGGCCTGTCTCCAAAATAGGATAGTCGATCTAGATCTTTCATAGAAAGTGGTTTCAAGTCGGAGAAAATACCGAGAAATGAGTTCGACTCCTTCCCTGTGTTTCTCCAACCCTGAAAATTGATGAGCATTTGCTTCTGATGGTTCTTAAAGAGGAGGAAAATATTTTTCAACTTGGTCTCATTTGTAGATTTCACAAACTATGGCCTACTCTATCTTAGCTTCATGACTGGATAACCCAAAGATGGAGAGAAAAAATACATGGTAAGATTGAGCTATATCCCTGTGCTAATGCTGATTTCATTGCTGTATTTGAAACCCTTGAAGATAGGGATTTAATTTTAAGCCAACATTGGGTCTGGGGGGATCATGGGCTTATGTACAAGCCATTGTATCCATATTTTATTCCCTTAAATGATTCTTTTGATACCTACTCGATTTGGGTTGGTTTACCTAGTCTTCCGCCTGACTTTGGAACATATCTTGTCTCATTGTCATAGGAGATACCCTTGGTTCTTGTGAGGCAAAGTGGATGAAAAGACCACCAATCAAACCCATACAACTTCTTCTCGAGTCCTTTTGGATATCGATACCTCCAAAGCCTTACGGAAGATATTAATTTGTAAATAGGTGATAGGATCTGGGTGCAGAGGCTTGACTATGAGGGACTCACTTTCAAATGCCGGCGTTGCTTTCAAACTGGTCATGTTTCAGAGAATTGTGTACTTTCAAAACGTAAATCCAAACCTGCATGGTGGAAGGATTCCTAAACAGAACATCTTACTATTGATTCTGAACTAGTTGCAGGTCACATTGTCCCCGATTCTCCTTATGGGATGGACGTAAAGAATAAGCTACCTCCAGTTTCGATCTTTGAGTCTTGATTCTATTGTCATGGATGTCTCGATACCCCCTCCAGTGTGTCACATTCCTATCGAGTCCATTTCTGTTGTTCTTCCATTTTCAGAGGATGTTGGAACAAAAGAATGGATAGTGGTGGAAAGGAAAAAGAAAGGTCATACCAAATAATGGTTTTGCGGTGTTGTTGTCTTGTTGCGGTTTTCCGGGTTGGACCGTTGTTCATTTTTTTGTGGTGTCTCTTTTGGACCTTGGTTTTTTTGAGTTAAGTCATTTTAACTCTCTTTGAGGTTTTGTTATTCTTCTTGTCCCTTTTTTTTTTTTCACACAATGTATCCTCCTTCAGACGGCCTCTAAGAGCCAGAATCCCTATTTTTACCTAATCTAATAAAAAAAAATTTAATGAACACTAATACAAATTAATTATAATATTGTTAATTTATTGTAATTTTCTATTATTAATTAATTATAATGTTATTAATGTATTAATTAACACTAATATTTTATAATCACGGTGATTTTTATTACTAATATCACATCTTGTTTAGAAAAACTTTGATTTCTATTATTTAAAATTTCAATTTTTGGTGCTTTATTATAGTTAGGAAATTCATACCGGTCATTTATTATGGTAGGTTTGACTCAAGTGTTGAAGTTTAAGTTCTTTTTTTAAAATTATATAGTTTAATTATTGGGAGGCAATTCCTAATTGTCATTTAATATGTCAAGTTTCATTCAAAATTTGAATTTTTGACGCTCTTTTTTACGAGCCAATTTATTTTGGCATTATAAAAATATTGTATTTAAATGAATCAAGTTATGGTTTTTTCTCTATTGGGACCGATATTTTTTCATTTAGATATTTTTTTGGGTAAAGATGAAGAACATAGATGTTGAATAATATGAAGATATAAAGGTTTTATAGAATAAAGAAAAATATATAGCTACCGAGTGGAAAGATATGAAGATATAGAGATTTTGTAGAAGAATGAAAAAGAAACAACTTAAAATAGTGATTTTTGCAAGGGAGACTATTGAGGATTAAACGTAATACAACGATGACGAAGCAAACTATTATTGATAAATCATAGTACCCCTTATTTCTTGCAATTGAATGGTTGAGGCAGTCAATGTGATTTTTCAAACATGGAGTTATCCCAAAGTGTGGGACTTTGCAATCGGGATAACCCTCCAGAGAAGGTCGGATTCCTATCCTAACCTAGTGCCAACTACTCTAAAGTGCAGAGAGTTACAGATCTAACACTAATCTAAAGCTTTCCCAAGGAGACAAAGTTAGAGAAAATGCATAAAAATTAAAACCTACTATAAGGGAAGGTGATGCACCAAGAAGGATGTTGAAAAACCTACATAATAAACATAGCACTACTAGAACCTTGCAATGAAAACAACAATAATACACAATAACCTTGCATGTAATGAAAGATCAGAAAGATGTAATATAACATAGAAGAGGGTTTGAAACATCCACAAATCTAATTTTATTGCTCTCAAAGTTGATACAATACATCACATTTAGGGCCAAAGGCACAAATTTTGCATTACAATAATCAAATAGGGAGGTTTGGAATCTCCAAAAATCTCTTGTAGTAAAGAAAGAAGGGGGTATAGAATTTTACCAAACTTTTTAAATGAGACCCTCCTTACAATATATAGGAAGAATGAGAGAAGGGGAGAGAGTGGAATTCAAAATATTTCTTTAACCACCCAAAAATGCATTAAAATCACCTACAACAATGATGGGTGCCACTACAAAACCCATACCTCCATGTACATTGCCTTGTTGGGGAAGAAATGAAGCCAATGACTTCATCATTTTGAAAGGTGATAAAACTGGAAACATCCTCTAAAATGGAAAAATGTATTTCCTCATTTCAAAATACTTAATCTTACTAAAATTAAGACACTAAGAGCTTTCAAAAAGTCTTATTTATTTTGTGCAAATATGAGCTCCCAATCAAATGTAATGGAAATCTGAAGATGAGGGTGCCATACCAAAATAAATGTGAGTGGTTGATTCATCTTTTCCGACTCGACCCCGCATGCTCCCCTAAAATCTAAAAATTTGGACCTTCTAGATTCAGAGCTTTGGGTATTACCTTCACTATTCACCTCTTAAAATCACTCAGCTTTGGGTTCGAGCTTTGGGTATTACCTTCACTATTCACTATTCGAAGGTCCCAAATTGCCGAACCTCCAAAGTCTAAACTTTAGACATTGGAGTTCAGAATCCTACCTCATATTGTACGTAGAACTATTCATCCCCCAAGCCCTAGAATGTTTTAAAATTTTGAAACCCCGAAGTCTGAAATTCAAAATTCATGTTTTGGACCTTCAGGTGTTTGGGCTTGTGGCACTATTCACCTTCCCACCTCATTGAAACCTCGAACCCTCATTTTCCTAAACCTTGAATTTGAGTTTAGGTTTTAGAGTTTTTTCTTCACCCTTTTTCAAGCTTCATACCCCGGGTCCTCAAAATACACCCTAGCCTACCTCTAAATAACCTTCCTCTGAAGTCTGAATTTCAGAGTTCAAAGTTCAGACTCTACCATTCCCTAAGATATCTCAAACTTCTTAGCCCACCAATGTCCAAGTTTATATTTCGGACTTCGGACTTCAAACCTTTCAAACCCTATAAAAAAACCAATTTAGACTTTGGCCTGCCGACTCCGAATGCTTCCACGTCTCAAGTCTGAACTCCTCAAACTTTGAAATTCCTTACATCTTAAAATCACTCAGCTCGAACCCAAAATTTGGGTCCCCATGGCTGAAATGATACCTCTATTTTATCTTTGTGTCGGTCATGTTTTCCAATTTTTCCCGAGGGAAAAAAATTAGATAACACAAGCTATTCAAGGTTTTTAAATCTCATTTTTTCCAATATTACTTCTAAAGTGTAAAAAATGTATACAAAGAAAGATATTTTAATTCACAATCAACTATTTGAATTGTGTTTACATATATCTCTTTTATTTTAATGTCTGAAAAATGTATCGATTTGTTTCCTTGCATAAAAGTAACATAAAACAAATAAAAAATCAATTTAATTACATTCATAAATGTAATAACTACCAAATACACTAATAAAAAACTTGTTCCCTTTTTAATGTTGTAATGTCTAAAATGTGTACCTATTTATAGTGTGAAAAAAATGATTAGATGGACTCAATAATGATTGTCTCTCTCTGTGTCATTTTTTGACCTCCCAACAAGTTTTATCACCTAGGTAATAAGTTTCTTTTTCAATATTATCTATATCAAATCAGCCCAAATCCTTTTACATACCTTCACCTTTCTCCTACAAAATCTCTGAATGAAAAAACTTGGTCGTAAGAGAGGAAAATTTTTAAAAAGCATCCGTAAGAGAAAAAAGAACCAAAACTTGAGCCATTCAAATTCAATATTTTTATAAAGTACTTGAGTAAGGAAAATCACCTCTAAAAGGAGCATCGAAAATTTGAAATTTTAATTTATGGTACAATAATAAATCACCACCCTTTAATGATTAAATGTCTTTAATATCCTAATATTCTAATCCTAAAAATTTGAATCTATCCTACCATAATAAATCACTGACCTATAAAGCTTAAATGCCCTTAATATACTAAGAATATAATAAATACTTAACAACAAAAGGATAAACATTTAAATGCTTTAATATGCTATTATCCCAATGTAATTATTAAATGCTTTAATACACTTTAATATGCTTAGATATTTGAATTGATTTAATATAGAAATTTAAATAATGAAAAATATAATAGAATTTATTGTCATGTCAATTTAGACACATATAATGTTGTAAAATTGTCCACATTTATTGAAAACATGTTTCAATAATGAAATCATGAAATTTGAAAGATTTTTTAAAATAATAATTAAATACTCTATCTTGTTTATGTCTTTATTGTGTTTTAGAATGGTCACCCACTCTCACGGCTTGTATAAAGCTATAAAATAATATAATCTATCCTTTAATAATAAATCAACACCTTTAAATGCTAAAATGCTTTAATATCTTAATATCCTAAGTCTATCGTAAATATTTTAAAATGATATTTGAGTTGATTCGACCCATTTTATGTTTTAATTATATATTTGAATAATGAAAAATATATAATAGAATTCATCCTCATACCCAATTAAACACTTGTAATATTTACTCTTTTTGTATTTACCGTCTTTAGAATGGGCACCCATTCTCGTGGATTGTATAAATCTATGGAATTGATTGATATTTTTACTTTGTCAAGTGTATTGAATGGTTAGATGCCCATTATCTTATAGGAATCATAAAATACTTTCTTGGGCAGATAGGAATAATAAAAGAAGAGTATGGATTAAATATGCTCAATTTATTTAAATAGGCATTTAAATGACTAAGAATTGAATAACTATTGACGAATGTGCATAAAACCTCCCTTATTTAATCTATATTTCTTGTATGAGAATGTTTGGAATGGGCACATGCCAATTCTCATAAAACAATTATGTTTAATCATGACTGTGCACATGCCCATTCTCAAATATAAATATTACTTATATTATAAATTTTAGAATGGGCATATGCCCTTTATGATTGGAATAGCTGAATTTTTTTTTATTGAATGAGAACCCATTCTCACATCTTGTTAAAAGAGTTATGAAACTGATGTAGCTTTTTGGCATTGTCTTGTATTGAATGGGTTTATGCCCCTTCTAATTTTGGAATCATAGAAGAATAATAAAAAGAGTATGGATAAAATAGTCTCAAAGTTTTTAAATAGATATAAATAGGAATAATAGAGGCATACTCATAAAATCAGTATTACTTGCATTACAATGTTAAGAATGCGTATATGCCTAGTCTCATGCAAAAATATTGTTTCATCTTGATTTGAATGGTCACTAAATTTTTAATCTTCCTATTCTCATACATAAAATAATTAGTTGGGAAAATAAGAATCATAAAAGAAGAGTATTCTTTATAAATTCTCATAGCTTTTAAATAGGTAAAAATTTGATTGACCATGTTTACATTGTCTTGTATCGAATGGGAAGATGCATGTTCTCATATAGGAATGTTCCTATTCTTATATAGGAATCAAACAAGAGTTATTAGGGAAGATAACAATCATAATAAAAGGGTATGGATTAAATACACTCATAAATTTTAAATAGGTATTTAATAACTAAATATTGAGTAAGTATTGAGGAGTATGCATATGCCCACTCTCATTGAATAAAAAAAGAAATTGTATGAAAATGTTTAGAATGGGCACATTCCCATTCATATATAAAAAATATGTTTCAATCATGATTTGTGCACATGCTCATTCTCAAAAAAATAAATATTACTTGTATTATAAAGTCTAGAATTGGCATATTCCTTTATGATAATAATAATGAAATTTAATTTGTTCTAGATTGGGTACCCATTCTCACATCTTGTTAAAGAGTTATAAATTGATGGAGATTTTGGCACTCTTTTGTATTGAATGGGAAGATGTCCTTCTCATTTAGGAAGCACAGAGAAGAATAAGAAGAGTATGGATAAATTGGTCTCACAGTTTCAAAATAGATAGAAATATGAATAATATAGGAAATCTCATAAAATCATTATTTCTTGTATTACAATGTTTAGATTGGGCATATGTATATTCTCATGCAAAAAAATTGTTTCATATTGTTTTGTATGGGAATCACATATTTTATTTGACTATTCTCATTTAGAATTCATAAAAGACATGCTTGGGAAGATAAGAATAAAAAAGAAGAGTATGCATTATACATGCTCACATATTGTATATAGGTATAAAATTGATTGACCATGTTTCTATTGTCTTGTCTCATATGGGAATTTGCCTATTCTTACATAGGAATAAAAAAAAGTTCCTGGTGAAGATAACAATCATAAGTAATTGTATAGATTGGCTCACAAATTTTAAATAGGTCTTCAAATGACTAAATATTGAGTAAGTATTGATGAATGTTTAGAATGGTTCACATGCCAATTATAATAAAACAAATATGTTTCAATCATGAGTGTGCACATGCCTGTTCTCATGGGCATATTCCCTTTATGATAGGAATAATCAAATTTATTTTGTTTTAGAATGGGCACCCATTCTCACATTTTCTTAAAGAAGTTTTGAAATTGATGGAGTTTTTGGCATTGTCTTGTATTGTATGGGTAGATGTTCCTTCTCATTTAGGAGTTATAGAAGAAGAATAAGAAGTGTATGGATAAAACAGTCTCATAATTTTTAAATATATATAAATAGTAATAATATAAGCATACTCATAAAATCAATATTGCATGTATTATAATGTTTAGAATGGGCATATGTCCATTCTCATGAAAAATATTTATTTTTCCTCTTGTTTTAAATTGGCATTACATTTTTAATCTTCCTATTCTCATATAAGATTAATCAAAGACTTTCTTGGGTAGATATGAATCATAAAAGAAGAGTATGTTTTAAAAATGATCACAACTTTTAAATAGGTAAAAAAATAATTGAGTATGTTTACATTATCTTATATCAAATGGATAGATGGTCGTTCTCCTATAGGAATTTGCCTATTCTCATACACGAATAAAATAGAGTTCTTGGGAAGATAACGATCATAAAATAAGACTATTGATTAGATATGCTCACATGACTTTTAAATAGGTATTCAAATGACTAAGTATTGAGTAAGTATTGACGAGTGTGCACATACCCGCTCTCAAAGAATAAAAATTGTTTGTATGAAGAATGGGCATATTCCTATTCTTATTAATTTCAATCATAATAGAAAGTCCATTATTGTTCATGGAGAAATGTGAATAAAATACGAGCATAACGTTTACTTTGTTTATAGTGGGAAGTTACCCAATATCATCCAATGTAGGTGTTTTAAATCTAATGTGTCACTTCGTAATAATTTCTCTAATTCATGCATGTCAAATGAAAAGAATAAAATGTGTGCATGTAAGTTAAAAGAACTAACATAAATTTTCCATTCGTAATCATGTTGAATTCTTATAAAATGAGTATTACAAAATGATTAACTGTCCTTTATATCTACATAGTACATATTATAAATAAACAAGATAATAAGACAATATGTGTTGGAAAAAAGCTTTTGCTAACTAATTTTATAATCATATAGACAACTAAAAATCTTATTAGCAAGAAACAAAGGTCATTTATCATCACAATAATAAATTATATATAAAACAAGGTAATAGTAGCATCTAATAATTATTCAAACATCAACATTAAATAAGTTCATTTCACATTCAATGTTTTACATAAAAAAATTCATACATAATCGTAAGAATTAATAGAGAAATAATTTAATTTGTTTTAGAATGGATGATTCCCCATTATCGTAGCCTTTATATAGATCTCAAAATGATTGACTTCAATAATATAGATGAAATTTAATTTTTTATTATTCTTATATGATTCCTATGTGAGAATGGGCATATGATCATTCTCATATATGGATCATAAGTAAACTTGATCTATTTATGTTATATGATTCTTATATGTCAATGGGTAACTTCTCATTCTAAAAAAAAAAATTTCATCTATATTATTCATATATGATTGCTATATGACAATGGACATATGCCCCTTCTTTATCTCATAAAATTTAAGAAAAGAATAGTTAGAATAATTCATGCCCGAAATTGTCTCCAATATTATGCATAACAAGCCAAAATGGTGTTAGAAAACAAAAGGAGCCCAAAGCAAAAAATTAAAGGGTCAACAAAAATTTAATGGAGAGAATAAATAATATCTCAGAAATATTCTTCAAATCTTCTACTTCATAGGACCAAATGTTCTAAAGAAATATAGGCATCCCAAAACAGAAGAACAAACAAAATAAGTGAAAACTGGATGAAAAATAAAGTGGAAAGGATGAACAATAAAGAGATAGCTTTGTTTTACCATAGTTAACCTTGTAATTCCCAAGATCTCTACCATCATTGAAAATAGAAACCGTTGTCATTCTCTCTACAATTCCATGGAAGAATTAATTGCCATTAATTTCACCAATTTCCCTCCAACAGGTGCTCGAAGACCTGTTTGACATACAAGTACCTTCAATTAATAAATGGTGGTAAAAAAATTATTAACAAATTAATGGTTTCTCTATGTCATGGAAAAAAACAAATGTAAATATTAAACAATATCATAGTCATGTTTTAAGTTTAATTAGTGCACTTAGAATAAAATTTAAATTATCAAAAAAATTTATAGCCATGTTTGAGGTTCTTTTTGATGGATAAATGATTTTGACCGGAGCTTTGGACTAGGTGGTAAATGGGTCCCCTCCCTTGTAAAACATTATATCCAATATCGAAAAGCAGGCAAGCCAAAAAGTAGAAAAGAAGGTTAAACATGGATTACTGTTAAAAAAATGACAAAAAACAAAACCAAAAAAAACACTATATTTAACTAAGATACACAAGGGCATTATTATCCTAATAATTCATAAACTTTAGCATTGACTTTGACCTCCTGAGCTTTAGATGGAGTAGGAACCTTCAGTTTGGATCTACTCTTATTTTCTTGAGAGCTAGCCTACACATCCCTTAGAAAAGAAGTATATGAAGCCATCCTGCCCCTCCTGAGTTTGAAAATTCAAGATGTAATAGGGCCAATTGGAAATGATAAAGGTTCCATATTTAGGGGGACTATGTAGGCAGAACATTCCTTGAGTTTTTCAAGTGACTTATGGAAAATTAGGGCAGATTTTGGGGAGGATAAGTAGGAAAGTCCTTCCTCCTTTAACTGATATTCTTTATGAACTCAAATAGAAAATTCCAAAGAGTCTATACCTCCATTCTAATTTGTTAACATGTCCCCGAGAAACCAAATCCCCATCAATTTCATTCAAAATTTTGAAAAATATGTGCAAAAACTAAAATTATCCATCACTTCCACAGGGCCAACCATGTGTCTAAGTTGAATAAAATGTCAGAAATATGTAGTTCCTCCTCTTTCAATACTCCAAGAATCAGCAGGTGGGTGCAAAAAGGAAGTGACCTCGACATTTACCCGAGGTCGATCACAACCTTTCATGTAATCCTCCCCAATAATAATTTCTATGGTTTTCTCCACTGACTCAAAATCAATCCAGAAGTTTGTTCGAATCCTGACAGAGGAGATAGGGCCATAAACTACCATCTCCATCAATTAACCCTTAAGAAAGAGCCCTAAAAGTGGAGGGATCACCATGGAAGTGCTAAGAATGACCAAGAAAGTAGCTTAGAGAATCAACAAAATTAATTGATATTAATTTATACTAGAGAGAGGGAGATATGGAATCATGGATAATTAGTAAAATAGTTTCAAATTTTAATAGTATTATATTATTAATGATATGTCATATATGTTATGAATATTATTAGTTACATTCCTATTATGATTGGATATAGGATTTATGAATATATTTAAATATTTATAATGTAACCTTCTCCATGTATTTAAATTTTTATCTTGTATTGAATGGGAATATGCCCATTCTCATATAGAATCATATAAGAAAAATAGAGGTAATATTTAATTTGTTTTAGATTAGACACTTGCCCATTCCCCCTTCCTTTGTAGTGATATTAAAATGATTAATTTCAATATTGCTTCATTGAGGTAGAATGGTTGGAATAAGTATATGCCCATTCTAATACAAATAAATAGTTTTATTGTGATGAGAATTGGCATTTGTAATTTCTCATATAAACAAATATTTTTATGATTTTGATGGAATGGGCATATGCCCATTCTCATAAACTCAATAAAGAAAGAAATAAAAATTCTCCTACGTGAAACATAAAGAATGAATGAAAATTACATCTTTTATGAAAATGTTTAAAATGGACAAATGCGCATTCTCATAGTCAGGGAATATTATAAGTATGTGTAGACACTAAAATTAGGTCACACTCCCCTTTGGTCCCTCAACAAATAAGCACCCTTCATCATATCAACCTAGCCATGACCCCTTTCACCTCACTAATATTAATTTAATTAATTAAATTAAATTAATTAATTATCCTCACTATATTTATTATTTAAATATCTTAATTTAAATAATATCCACAATACACCTCACTTAGACACCTCATCAAGCCAACTTAACCTAAAACCTATTCTTAGTAAGTTGCCATAACTAAGCTAAGACTTACCCAAACCCTAAAAATCAATGCCTACATTCCCTCTAACCACATTTCCGCATGCTTACAAGAAGCTCCCAGTATAATCCGTGGATTAATGACATAAGATCGAGGAAATCAAGAGGATCTCCCTAGTTTAGTAAACCTAGGAAATCCTACCTTGATGAATGCCAGTTACCCCTAACCATCGCCGGTTAAGCTAGAACCACCGTTCGTTACCCTTTTAACCCCAAAACAACCTTATTCTCAAGGTTGGAATAAGGTTGGAAAATGATTCGGAAATTTTGGAAAACTGTAGTGAATTCCAACAAGAACACAGATGCAAGGAAGGAGAGCAAACATCCTTTCCTACATAGCAATCCCAACAATGATCTGATCTAACCAAGCAAAGAGGAATGTACATGCAGCCCATGCAGAAGCTTTCCTTCAATTGGTGATCACCTGTAGCCTTCAAAACCTCTCATCAACACCTCCATCCCTCACTCATAGGCATCTAGGACTGAATCCAAGTAAGTAAACATTATACTTCTCTAGTTTATTCCATTTCATCATTATATTATCATCTTTTGTTTACCTAGCCACCCATTGACCTCCCCCAACACTCACCCCTCCATATACCCATTAAAACCCCACCAAATCCTACCTAAATCACCCAATACCTCATCCCGACCAACCAAAGTCCATTGTGTAATCACAAAGGAGACCTAAATCTTGTTCTGTGGCATTCCCAAAACTCCACAGTAACCAACACCGGTTACACCCAACCACCACCGGTCACCCTTAACTGACATTGGTTACTATATTTTCCCATACAACCCAGAATAGTGACCTATCCACCTAATTCCCTTTCACCCTCATTCACTTGTGATCTACCTGAGACCTCTGTCAGACCTACAGAGACCCAGAACTAGTTACTTGACCTTCGGATCCTATTCTAACCTAGCCTATTAGATTAGATCTATTTCTTATTGTGTTTTAAGTGAGATACCTAAATCATTTTGAATTACAATAGGATTTACTTTATTTACTGCATTAAATTTTTTAAAATAGTGGACTGATAACCATCTAGGAAGTATCACACTTCCTGGATCTAGCATATACGCTAGGTAGTTCACTACATATATTGTTTAACTTTTTTTGGTGGTCTTGCTTTATATTACAGGTAGTTCCTCCTAGCCAAAAGGAATCTCGACAATCGGTTTTGGATTCATAAGTCATACACATGAAATAACCCATCAACCAACATTTGAACATGTATTCCTCTTACGCTCGATACCTTGTTTGTTTTGTAAATACTTCAAAGAAACGATCTAGAAAATCTGGTGAAATAGTATGAGTAATTATTATAAAATTAATATATGTTATGTTAATATGATGAAGATATTTGTATGACATGGTTAGCAATCAAGTTTCTAATTAACTTCTATTTAACCTCTATTTATTAATTTATCATCTTATAAATTCAACCTAAAGTCTTCTTCTATGATTCCTATAAGAGACCAAGCATCTACCCTTTCAAGATAAAAATGTTTGTTTGTGTGAGAATGAGTGTATTCCCATTATTATCATTCCAATGTAATAACTATTTAACTTGAACATTACTATGGGAAAAGTAATAGGATATGAGAGTGAAAAGGAATTGTCAATATAATACAAGAAATATTTAACTTAATCAATTTAAAAACTATATGAAAGTTGTGAGAGAGGGAAACTTACTATTATAAAACAAATTAGACATTATCTATTTTCTTATTTTATGATTCCTATATGGTATTGGATAGTTTTAATTCGATACAAGATTGAACATTATCATTTTAATACCTATAAAGGTTTGATATTATGAGGAATTTTCCATTCAAATATAAATTTAAATTTCTCTACTTTTCTTCTATGATTCTTATTTTATAAAGGAAACTTCCCATTCTGAAAAAAATTAAATTTTATCTAAGTTATTCATATGTGATTCTTATATGTCAATGGGCATCTCCCCATTCAATATCAGAAATAAATGCTTGTTTGTATGTAAATGGGTAAATGATCCTTCTAAACATTCTAATACAAGCAATATTGAGCTTAAACATTTTAATACCTCTATAGAAATGGATACCTAACCATTCCACGGAAGATAAAATAGTTTTTTTGTATGAGAATGGGCGTATGCCAATTATAATCATTGTAATACAAGCAATATTGAACTTATTATTTTCAATAACTCTCTAAAGGCTATGAAAATGTGAAATCGTGAATTATAAAACAAGCTAGATTTTATCTATGTTCTTATTTTCATGATTTCAATTATGAGATCAAGCATTTAATCATTAGATACAACATTGAAATTAATAATTTTAATTCATATATGAAAAATATTAAGTTCAATATTGCTTAGCTTAGTAGGTGAGCTCGCCCACCCAGATCGACAAGTCAACTAGTTAGCCTAGCTCGGTAGGTCAACTCTCATACCCAACATGGTAGGTCATCCACCCAGCCCAAATTGGGAAGTGAGATCACTCACGTAGCTTGGAAAGTAAAATTTTCTTGCTTAGCTCAGCAGTCAGCTCACCCACCCATCTTTTATGACCATCTCAAATAGCGAGCTTGACAGCCAACTAACAAGCCGGCTAAACCACAAACTCAACCGTCACTCAAAAAATCAGCTCACCCACCAAGCTTGGAATTTCAACTCACCCACCCAACTCATAATTTCATCTCACCCACCAAGCTTAGTCAGCGCAACATGCCCTCCCATTTAGACATGCATATCTATGCCACCTAACTCAAAAAATAATAAACGTTTCCTAAGTGGTAACCCCACATTGTACTTTGGTAATAATAAAATAGTTAACCCCCTTCTTAGCAAGAAAGATTGGAAGTGGATTTATTAGAATCATATACATTTTTTACAAGGGAATGTGATCATGTTGAGACTCTAAAACATGCAATAAACGTTCATTTTAGATGCATCCTTTTATAACTATGGATGATAACAACTATGCAAGTCTTACAATGAAAATATTGAAGTGATATTCTTAAAACCCATATCAAAAATATAAAAATCTAAAATACAACATTATTTTATACCCATAAATTTGGAATACAACAGAGAGGAGTCTGAAACATGTATGAAATGTCATTTTTAGATGCATCCTTTTATAACTATAGAGGATAACAACTATGTAAGTCTTACAATGAAAATATTGAAGTGATATTCTTAAAACCCATATCAAAAATACAAATATTTAAAATATGACATTATTTTATACCCATAAATTTGGAATACAACAAAGAAGAGTTAGAAGTATCTTTGAAAATTATCTTCAATTTAGAAAAGAAGTAAAAAAATCACTTTAAAAGAGCAATTTTTTATTATAATGATGAGGCATTCTTGGCCTTGTGGGAAGCAAATAGATTAGTAGAAGAATGTGGATTAAATATCTCTTAACAACCTTATTTTTTTATGGAGAAGCATGTGCAATTTATAGAACAAATAGTAAACAGAATTCCCTAAACTTGGAGGAGGAAGATATAAATGAAGATGTGAGAATAATGGAATACAAAAGTTAAGAGAAAATAAAGGGATAATATAAAACAAACACACCTAAAAATATAAACTATGCTACGTATGCCAACATTCCCCCTTATTACATTATTCTTGCAAATGTGACCTCTGAAGAGATCAAATTTAACTTTTCCAAGAGCCTTGGTGAGAATATCAGCTACTTGTGCTTCTGTAGGACAGTACTAGAGCTGAATATGATGGTTCAAGACGTGCTCTCAAATGAAATGACAGATCAATTTCAATATGTTTTGTTCATTCATGAAATACTAGATTTTGCACGAGCTTCAACACACTTTGATTATCACAATAGAGAATAGGTGACTATTTTTCAGGAATTCCCATGTCATCCAAAATGTGACGTAACCATATCACTTCACACACAGATCCTTGTGTGACGTGATATTCTGCCTCTGTGGCTGAGATAGAAACAACATTCTCCTTCTTGCTTATCCACGAGATGGGTCTAGATCTGAGATGAAATATGTATCCTACATTTGACTTCCTATCAACAATAGGTCAAATGATTTGAGTTGACGTATCCCTGTAAGAAGAATTGATCATTCTTCTTATATTCTAGACCATAATCAAATTTTCCTCGGGCATTCTTCTTATATAGGTTTACAATCAAACATTCTATACTTTTCCAAGAGTGTCTTGGTGTACTTTATCTAGGAGAAAAAAATGTGATGCTCCTTTTGCCATATTTCCAAGCCAAGACAAGTAATGTAGTAGCCCCAAATCTGTCATGTTGAAGGTTCTTTTAAGATCATTCTTCACAATATCAACCTGATCTTCTAAACTACTAATGATCACAAGATCATCTACATATACAACAAGAATGACAATTTCCTTTCCTACCTTCTTTATATACAAATTTGAATCTGAGGGGCTAGGAGTGAACCCATGCTGCAAAAGGTGATCATTGATCTTGATATACCATGCCCTTGGAGCTTGTTTCATTCCATATAGTGATTTTATGAGACGACATACCTTCTTAGGATGCTCTTCATCAACAAATCCATCATGTTGGGTCATGTATACTTCTTATTTCAGATCACCATTTAGAAAAGAAATCTTGATGTCCATCTATTGAAGTCTCCATCATTTTTGTGCTACCAGTGCGCAAACAACTATGATGGTCTCCATCTTCACAGTGGGTGCAAAGGTTTCTTCATATTTGACACCCTCTTTCTGAGCATATCATTTTTCTACAAGATGTGCTTTATGTTTGTCGATGGATCTTTCTACCTTAAATTTTGTCTTGAAAACCCATTTAGACCTATGGTTTTCTTTCCTGTAGGCAGATCGACAATTTCCCATGTCTGATTTTTCATAAGTGAGTCATATTTTGTATCCATGGCTTCCTTCCACTGAGATTGACTGAGTGCTTCATGAACATTTTCTAGCTCGGAGCTATTAATCAATGAACTCATGAGTGAAAATTTTACCTCATTTCTTGTTTGACTCCTTGTTTTGACTCGGATGATGTATATGGGAGTTGTTGCAAATGTGAGTCCTTGATGGTGCTTTGTACCCACTTCAAAAGAGAACTTGTTTTCTTTTGAGTAGAATTATGTCATTTTCGTGTGGATTGAAGTGGAGTCGCATTCTCTAGTTCTCCAAGTTCAACAAATAGCTCTCCTGGTAGCATTTATTTTCTCTGAGTAGTCTCCTCTAGTTGTTCATCTGATTCAGAGACTAGCCAGTGAGAGGTGGTCGATAATGGTTCTTCTAATGTCACTACAGAGTCAAAGGATGACTTGTCACAAACCACATCCCGACTCTCGTATATTTTCTTTGTCTCAGGATCCATGAGATGATATTCCTTCGAGGTAGTGTTGTATCTAAGTAGGATACACGAGGAGTGTCTTTGGCTCTACCTTCTTTCTCTTCTGAGTTGGAACATGCATGTATGTTGTGCAACCAAATACTCGCAAATGAGAAATTGATGTATTTCTACCACTCCATACCTCTTTTGGCATTTTATTTTGTAGAATATTTGTCGGTGCCCTGTTGAGAAGATATATAGTTGTCTATACTACTTCAGCCCAATAGCATTCCTCTAGCTTTGTTGTTGTTAGCATGTAGCGAGCCATCTCCATCAGTGTGTGATTGCATCATTCAACAATTCCATTTTTCTGAGGTGTGTAGGGAGCATTCAAGTTCTGCTTAATGCCTTGTTGGTTAAGGAATGACAATAACTTATTTGATGTGAATTCCCCCTCAATCTAAGTGAAGTAGAAGAAGTGGTTATCCGGTCTCTTTATCAACACGATGATAGAAATTATGGAAATGTTGAAGATCCCCACTTTTCTTCTTCAGCAAAAACATTCACATCTTGTGAGAGTGGTCATCCATGAATAGTTTGAAGTACTTATATCCTGAAAATGAAGTAGGTAGTGGGCCATTCAAATCATTATGAACTACCTCCGAAACTTTTTGGCATGGAAGGTGCTTTCTGAAAAAGATCCATGTGTTGTTTTCCTACAAGAAAATAGGGATTAGAGGCAAGGAACTATCCAATTTTGGTAATCCATGAACCATTGCTTTTAACTCATCTGATATAATGAACTAGCCGATAAGTGTCCATATCTAAAATTCCAGAGTGTAGTAGATTGTACTGTTGATGCAGATAAAGCTATTACAGAAGATGAAATAGTATACAAAGCAAATAACTTATCTTTTATAAATGCTCTAGCAATAATCTTACCTTGTATTGAGATCAAACATGATTTTATGCCATTTTGGACAAGAAATTCTACCTTTAGGTGATGATTCAATAGCTGAGTCACTGATAGGAGGTTGTTAGTCAATCCATGAACATATAGTACCTTTGTAAGTGTACATTTTCATGGTATAAGAGGAATGGTGACTTTTCCTATTCCTTCTACAATGTACTCTTTGCCATCGGATATCCGAACCCGATCACCAATGGGTTGTTTGTCTAGTGAATCAAACAACACCTTTTCACCTAACATGTGCTTACTTACACCGGAGTCTATCAACCAGACTCTCTTCATGGGCTGTGAAGTCTGAGAGACAAGCACAAGGTTCTTACCAGAATGGGATCCTTCTAAGGTCTCCTCATCAGATTCATTATCTTGTTGGGTTGTGAGATGTCCCTTGTGCTTTCTCCAGTGGGGACGTTGTTTGGACTTTTGAAAATCTTTGCACCATGATGTGTTTATTTGACTTGAAGACCCTTGTTTCAAGCTACTGTACTAGCAGTGATCTATGTTGTGAGTGTTGTATATGCAAATGTGACACCACCTCTTTGAATTTTTATCTTTCTATTGTTGTTTGGTTACACTTGATTTGTTTTCTCTAGGGGACCCTTCCGATTCTTCTTGCCATGGTATGGCTTTGAGAACAGGGCTTTATCCTAAGAATCCTCTTGGGATGAATTGATGGCCTCTTCCTACTACAGCAAATTCACAAGTTCTTCGAATGCCACTATTTGTTTAGATACATTCAATTGTCAGTAACAAACACTCGGAATTGAGAAGGGAGTGCTCTCAAGGTGATTGGTACAAGAATTTTTTTCATCCACCACTTCACCGAGCACTAATAACTCAAATCGTATCTCAGCCCACGTGATGTAAGAGCTCCTCAACTTTCTCATGCGAACCCTAAAGAGAGGGTGTGCAGCTTTGACAAAATATGGAGGATCTTACTATGATTTTTGGCTTCATAAATTGTTGCCAGCTTGTCCCAGGCCTCCTTTGGTTTCTCCGCATTCCAAACATGTGTTTTTACATCATCACTGATACTGAGAATTATCAGGATCAATGCTTTGGCACTAGACATTTCATACTTTATTAATTCATCAGGGGCTATGGGAGCGGTCACAACACCCCATAATCCTTCAAACTAAAGGATTGTCCTCATTTTTTTTCCAAGCCACAAAATTGGGCCCTTTTTAAATCGAGCATCGAAAGAAACAACTTCAGAGCAGACATCGTAATAAAAAAAATATTATTTATTTATTCAAGAGTTATTACAAATTTTACTCACTAATGAGAAGTATTGGCTCGTAGATGCTCTCGATACTCGCATACTGAGAGACATCGATGCTTGGTGGGGAATTCTTATTCATCTTCATAGTCAGTGTCTTACCTAGCCTCTAACTCTTCCCAAAATCACTTTTTTTGGTAGATGACATTGAAAAGAAAATATTTAAGAAGTCCTCATCGAACTAGCTCTTTGAAGAAAAGATTGCCGGTGTTTTGAAGCTCATTTAGCAAAGAAAATTAGTACTCAGAGCTCTTAGGTTATTCTTCACATTTTTCTCTAGTTGGTGAGTCGAAGTTGTGGCTTTCAGTAGTCTCGATCATTTCATTTATGCTTGACATTCAATGTCGCTTTAAGAAACTCTAAGTTTCTTCACCGGGCAATTTTTTTAATTATTGTAAGAGACTTTCAAGATTTCATGAAGCTAGATTCTCCTCTCCTCATACTTCTCTTAACTCTTCACATGGGCTTATACACATTACATGCAGCTTTCAACTTCTTAGTATGCACCTTCTCCATGTAGGTGAATGGTAATTGATTACTCTTCTACCATGTTTTTCATGCAGAGAAACAAGTCGCTACAATTGATGGTCTCTCCCACATAGTGATTTTCTCCAATTTCTCATGCCGGTTTGAATGGATACCAAAATTTAAAAATTTCTTCCTTCCTTATGTCCCAGCATCCACGCAGCCTAGATTTTGAAGTTGCTACAACAAATTTGACAAAATATTCTTCCACGCAACATGATGATTCTTCCATGCAACTCCACACAGGTTGAAGGTTTCAATCACCACGCATCTTCTCTCTCCACATAGGATGTAGACTCCACACAGTAGCAACTATATGCCTTCTCCCAATTACCAAGAAGAACACAAAAACTTCTCCTTTCCACGTAGGTTTGGAACAGAATGTATTTCTTTGAGAAATTCCTTTAATGCAGATCTTTTAATAAATTCCACATAGGTTTTCAAATGACCAGTGCACTAATATTGTCTCCACGCAGAAGTTTTGACCATTCATCTCATTCCCATGTTGTTATTCTCCACGTTGCTCCACACCAAGCACATAGGCTAGAGATATTGATGCTATGATACCAAAATGTGGGAAGTGAATAGATCAATAGAAGAATGTGGAGTAAATATCTCTCAACACCCTTATTTTATTATGGAGAAGCATGTATAATTTATAGGAGAAATAGTAAACAACATTCCCCTAAACTGGAGGAGGAAGATATAAACAAAGATGAGAGAATAATGGAATACAACAGTTAAGAGAGAATAAAGGGATAATATAAAACAAACACACCTAAAAATATAAACTATGTTACATATGCCAACAAGCCTATACAACTCGACCACACAGCTTGGAAAAGAAGCAATGTTTGTTATGTCGCCCAAGTGGTAAGACCACTCTGTACATTGGTAAAATCATAACAAATAACTCCCCATATTATCAACTACGATTAGGTTAACAACTACACATGTCTTTCAAAACATTAAAGTGATATTATTAATACCCAAATCAAAAAATATAGAAGATCAAAAATAGGGCATTATCATTAAACCCAGAACATAATAGAAGGGAAAGAAAACCAAATGATATTCTTCATCTATAATAATTCAACAAAGAATAGTTAGAATAATTCATTCCTGAAATTTTCTTGAAATCTTGTGCTTCAAAATCCAAAACAATCTTATGAAACAGAGGGAGGGCAAAGATGAAAGGGTAAACAAAAATTTGGTGGAGAGAACAAACAATATCTCTGAAATATTCTCCAAATATTTTGTTTAATAGGAAGAAATGGTGTATAATGAAACAATAATATTCTTCTTCTCAGACGAAATGATATAATGAAATACAGGAATCCCAAAGCAAAAGAACGAAAAAAAAAACCAAAACTAGATGAAAAAGAAAGCGGAAAGAACAAACGAGAAAAAGATAGCTTCGTTGACCATGGTTATTCTTTAATTCCCAAGATGTCTACCATCATCAAAAACAGTAACCACCGTCATTCTCTCTACCATGCCATAGAAGAATGAATTGCCATTAATTTCTCAAATTTCCCTCCAACAGGTATTCGAAGATGTGTTTGACAAACAAGTACCTTCATTTAATAAAAGATGGTAAACAATTTATTTGTAAATTAATGGTCTCGCTTATGCCATGGAAAAATTAACAAAAATAACTTTAATTAATATTATAATATAAATTAATAACATTAATTAAAAATATTATATATATAGGCTCATAGGGAGGCAGCGGTGGAAGAGACGGTTATTCAACCTACCGTAAACAAAAATAAACAAATGTATTAACTTGCTAACATTCCCCCCCTTAATACATTGCTCTTACAAATGTACCCCCTAAACAAATCAAACTTCACCTTGCCGAGAGGCTTGGTGAGAATATCTGCAACCTGAGAATCAGTAGGGCAGTATTGGAGCTGAATTTGGTGGTTGAGACATGTTCACGAATGTAGTGACATTCGACCTCAATATGCTTTGTTCGTTCATGGAAAACAGGATTCTTTCAAGCTTCAACACACCTTGATTGTCGCAGTGAATGATGGGAGGTTTCTCTTCAGGAATCCCTATATCTGCAAGAATGCGACGTAACCAAATTGCTTCGCACACGACTAGCTCCTCGTGCGGCGTGGTATTGAGCCCGGTGGATGAGAGAGCAACACGGTTTGCTTCTTGCTGATCCACGAGATAGGTCCGAGATCCGAGATGAAAAACATATCTGAAGTGGATTTCTGTCATCAACGGATCTGCATAGTCGAGTCTGTATATCCTGTAAGAAGAAGCTGAGTGTTCTTCGATACTCAGACCAAAGTCAAGCTGTACCTCGGACATATCTCAACACATGCTTTCTGCTATATCAATGACATTTCTTCGGCTCTGCATAAATCGGTGAGATAGCTCATGCAAAGCAAAGAAGATGCAGTGCAGTATAAGTCAAGTAAATGAGACTCCCCACATTTGCTGTAGTGAGTGCCATCTACTGTGGTGAATCACGGAATCTAGATAATTGCAAACCTTTTTCCATAGGTGTGGACATTGGTTTACAATCGACATCCCATACTTTTCGGGAGTGTCTTGGCATATTTCATACGGGAGGCGAAGATATGATTCTTCTTCGCCATATCTCTAAGCCAAGACAATAGTGAAGCCCCAAATCAGTCATGTCGAAGGATTTCTTCAGATCATTCTTTACATCATCTACAAGATTGTCAGAACTTCCTGTGATCACAAGATCATCTACGTACAAAACCAGAATGACAATCTCTGTTCCTACCTTCTTGATATACAAATTTGTATCTGAGGGGCTACGAGTGAATCCATGCTGTAATAGGTGATCATCAATTTTTATATACCATGCCCTAGGTGCTTGTTTAAGTCCATAAAGAGACTTTATCAGATGACATACCTTGTGTGGTTGATGCTCGTCTACAAACCCTTCAGGTTGGGCCATGTACACTTCTTCTTGTAGATCACCATTTAGAAAAGCACTCTTGACATCCATCTGCTGAAGTTTCCATCCATTTTGTCTTTGCCGGTGCACATCTGACTCGATGGTTTTGATCTTCGCAGTGGGTGCAAAGGTCTCGTCATAGTCAATTCCTTCTTGCTGAGCATAACCCTTTGCAACAAGTCGTGCTTTGTGTTTGTCGATTGAACCATCTGCCTTATATTTTGTTTTGAAAATCCATTTGCAGCCAATGGATTTCTTACGGAGAAGCGGATCGACAAGTTCCCACGTCGATTCTGAATCAGGGAATCATATTCAGCATCCATAGCTTGTTTCCACTGTGGTTGGTCTAATGCCTCACGAACAGTGTCAGGTTCGGTGCTCTCAACAACTGAACTCATGAGTGCAAAATTTACCTCATGTCTAGCTTGACTTCGTGTTCTAACTCCCGTAGAAGTACCAGGAAGTGAGTTCAGGTGTGCATCCCTGATAGTACTCTGGACCCATTTCGGACGTTGGTGCTGCTGATGTGAAGATGTGTTTTCCAGTGTGCCAAGATCAACGAACAAGTCTCCACTCAGCTCTTCTTCTCTCTGAGAAGAATCATCTTGCTCATCATCTGGATGTGTGAGCAATCTATGTGACGAGGTCGGTACTGGATCTCCATTGTGTGGCAAGGAGTCAAAGGACGACTCATCACATACCACATCTCGACTCTCGTAGATCTTCTTCGTCTCAGGATCCATGAGACGATATGCCTTTGAGGTAGTACTATACCCCAAGAAAAGACATGGCAGTGTCTTTGGATCGATCTTCTTCCTTCTCTTATCTGGAACATGCATATATGCAGTATAACCAAAAACTCTTAAATGATGAATAGAAGGTTTACGACCAGTCCATACCTCTTCCGGTGTCTTGTTCTGCAAGATCTTCGTGGGTGCCCGGTTGAGTAAATACACTGCTTTATCTGGATACTTACGCCCCGATCCTCAACTTGGCGGTCGAGAGCATACAACGAGCCATCTCCATGTGATCTGTTGTGGCGCTCGGAAATCCCGTTACTGTTGGGCGTATAGGGAGCGATCAAATGTTGTTGAATGCCATCTTTGCTTGAGGTATGCTAAGAACTTCTTTGACACAAATTCCCCCTCGATCGAGCGGAGGAGAAGAAGAGGCTTCCCAGAGCTTGCCTGGTGGCTTCTTTGGTAGAAGGTTTGGAAATTTGCAAGTGCCTCACTCTTCTTCTTAGAAGGAAATATACCCACATTTTCCGTGAGTAATCATCGATGATGAGCTGAAAGTACACAAAACCTTGAAAGCTATTTGGTGGGGGTCCGCTGAGATCGGTGTGAGCGACACTGAAGATGCTCTGTAGAATGATAAGAGCTCTGTTTGAATGGACCTCTATGTTGTTTGCCCATGAAGACATCTGAGCAAGCAGGTAAGGAATGGGAGAGTGGAGGAAGCCCTCTTACCATTTCCTTCGCACCTTTGAGTTGATGCGAGCCCCCGTGAGAAAGATGACCATATCGAAAGTGCCAAAGTGCGGTGGACTCTGCCGTTGATGCGAGAGAGAGCAACGCTAGATGAAGTGACCGCATCCGGTCTGAATAGCGGCCCTTCGAGAAATGCTTGAGCAAATGGCCCGACTCTCCACAGGAAATGATGCGGGACTTGACCCCTTTCTCAACAAAGAATTCAACCTGCATTCTATGGTTAAGAAGTTGACTTACAGACAAAAGATTTGAAGTCAAACCTGGAACATAGAGCACCTTTGTGAGTGTACATCTTCGTGTTCCAAGAGGAATGATGACATCACCAATCCCTGCTGCAATATACTCTTGATTGTCTGCAATGGTGATCCGATCTCAGTGGGCCGGTCACTCAGAGTATGGAACAACTTCTTGTTGCCAGTCATGTGTTTGCTGGCACTGAATCAATCAACCAGACATCTTCTGACGGCTGCGAAGTCTGTGAGACTAGAACAATGTCAGAATGAGTCGTATCTGGTACCTCTTCATCGGAGGTGGCATCCTGTTGAGCAGCAATGTGGCCCTTCTGCCTCTGATTACGAGCATGCCATCGGGATTTCTTGGAATATCCTCGGCCAGAAGTGCTCTCTTCGCCAGAATTTCCATACTTGCGACCGTTGTAATAACAATTCGCAGTCGTGTGCGTATCGTGGAGCAAATGTGGCACCACCGTCCGCCTTGTGATTATCTTTATGCAGGGTGGCATTTGTGGTGGCGCATTTGTGAAGATGGCTCTTGAGCATCTTTGCTTCGATTTTGGGGGCTGATTGCCCTTTCCGAGGCTTATGTTTTTGCCTCGTGATGAGAGCCTTATCTTCGAAGGCTTCTTGTACATTTTGCATGGCTTCTTCCTGCTGGAGATAATTCACCAGGGTTGCAAAACTCACCTCCTGTTGAGTAATTGTCAACGTGGTGATCAATGTCCGAAACCGTGAAGGAAGAGCTCGTAGGGTGAGCGGGACTAGCAACTTGTCGTCCTTTGGTTCACTTAGAGTGCGAGAGAGTTACGCACGTAACTCGGCTACTACATGCCGCAAGAAGGCTTCTACTGATTCGCCTTCATGCATACTCATCGTATGAAGCTTTGTCTGAAGTTGCAACTTTGTCGTCAGATTCTTAGCTTCGTAGATGGTACACAATGTGCTCCATGCCTGAGAAGAAGCAGTTGCTTCCGAATGTATGGCTGCACCTCATCAGAAAGACTGAGGGTGATGAGCATTAGTGCTTTCGCATCAGCCTTTTCATATTTTTCCAACAGATCATCGTCTGTGGGAGGGGCGTCTTTTCCAGAGACAATCCCCCAAAGATCTTCGAATTGAAGAATCGTCCGCATTTTGGTTTTCCATGCGGCGAAATTTGGCCCTTTCAAGAGTTGGGCATCGGATAGCAATATTTTTGGAGCAGACATTTTCAAAAACTCAAAAATGTATCTTATTTATTTATTTATTTTTCAAAAATGGCTCTGATACTTCTTGAAGGAATCTATCCCGAAGATGGGCTCTATAGGCTCGTGCAGTGAGACGTCGACGCTCCTGTGGGCGTTCTATTTCACGTTCGTCATCTGCATCATAACCACGTTCAAGTTCTGCACGAATCCGCCGTGCTTGACATCGAACGTCGAACCAAAAGTATTCCAACAGTCCTCGGCGCACAATCTCGTCAAAGAGAATGTTCCCAGTGTTGTGTAGCTCGTTGACCAAGGCAAAGAACAACCCAGTGGTGTCTTCGTTGTCATTCAATGCCCAAATATTTGGTGCATTGCTCGCGGTGCTTTGTGCATCGGAAATTTGAGACATACGCGCACACACTGTTTTGAAATTTGTAGGCTTTCTTCACCAGCAATGAGTCTTCTCCGAATCTCCACGCACAGCCAACAGCAAACAGCAAAGAAGCTGCTCAGGTTCACTAGTTTGCACAGATATCACGTTCTTGCTGCTCCTCCAGGTATGCACAGCAAAAGAAATGCTGGACAGGCACGCAAACTCGTGGGACAGGCACTCAAACTCTGCTCCCTTCACGCACCAGTCTCCTCCACGCACTGTTCGAACCAGCAAATGACTTTCCACGGCGGGACAGACACACAAAACTTGCTCCCTTCACGCACAGCAAAAGAAAATGCGGGACAATGAGCGAGACAGGCAACTTCGGCTCAATCTTCTTCTCCCTTCACGCACAGTCTCCTTGCACTCACGCACAGTAAAAATGCAAACCTCCACGCACTGTTCTTCAGCGCTACGCACAGCAGAAACGGGACTCCTTCACGGTGGACAGTCCTCTCTCCTTAGGCACTCCTCGACCTCTCGAGTCTCACGCACGCAAACACTCACGCACGCCACTGACAGGGACGAGTCTTCTCTCCTCATGCACACACAGCTCTTCCTCTCTTCCTTCACGCTCCTTCAGGCGGCACGACCTCGACCTCGTCCTGCTCTTCTCACGACCGGCTCCTGCTCTGATACCAATGATAGGCGGACAGAGAAGATTTTATATTGCTATATCAAATGAATACAGTGCACGCCTTTATATAGGCTCATAGGGAGGCAGCGGTGGAAGAGACGGTTATTCAACCGACCGCAAACAAAAATAAACTAATGTATTAACTTGCTAATGATAATTAACAACTTAATCGACATTATTTTTAATGCTTAAATAATTATTGTGCATTTTAAAAATTATAGTTAAAAAAATAGAGTAAAACTTTATAAAATTAATTAACAACATAAACTCCATTAATATTTATAATGCTTCGTTAATTATAATGGTTCATTACTTATAATGGTTCATTAATTATAATGCTTAGAATGTGCGATAAAAATATTAAAACTTTAAACATCAAAAAATTAGAAATCAAAGAATATATATTTAACATATCATATTAGTACTAATCAAAATTAATTATTTAACAACATTAATTAATATTACTAATGCGAGGAGGAAACAATGGAGACAAAATAGAGATTTGATATCTCTAATTTATTCATAGTAAAAATAGAAGCACGATAAATATTATATAGCCGAGAGGCTTAACAATATTCCCCAAAATAGTAGGAGGGGGTTACAACCTATGCGAGAAGAATGTGATATTATCTAATCTACACAATCTAATTATATAGAAGATATGCTACATAACCTTATGCCAACATCCTCCCCTTATTACATTATTCTTGCAAATATAACCCCTAAAAAGTTCAAATTTCACTTTTCCAAGGGATTTGGTGAGAATATAAACTACTTGTGCTTCTGTAGGACAATACTGGAGTTGAATGTGATGGTTCAAGACATGCTCTCGAATGAAATGACAATCAATATCAATATGCTTTGTTCGTTCATGAAAGAATGGATTCGCATGAGCTTCAACACACTCTGATTGTCACAATAGAGAATAGGTGACTATTTTTCAAGAATTCCCAGGTCATCCAAAATGTGATGTAACCATATCACTTCACACACAGACTCCTCATGCGGCATGATATTTTTCCTCTGTGGATGAGATAGAAACAATATTTTGCTTCTTTCTTATCCACGAGATAGGTCCAGATCCAAGATGAAAAATGTATCATGTGGTTGACTTCATGTCATCAATAGATCGGCATGGTCCGAGTCGACATATCCTTGTAAGAAGAATTGATCATTCTTCTTATATTCCAGACCATAATCAGTTGTTCCTCGGACATATCTCAAAACATGCTTTGTTGTAGTCTAGTGACATTTCTTTGGCTCTTGCATGAACCTGGAAAGATAGCTGACAACATAGCATAGATCTAGTCTGGTATATGTCAAATAGATGAGCCCTCCAACAAATTTCTTGTAAAGAGTAGCATCTACTTGAGGTGAGTCTTGGAATCTTGAAAGTTGGAAGCCTTTCTCCATGGGAGTGGATATAGGTTTACAGTTTGACATTCTATATTTTTCCAGGAGTGTCTTGGCGTACTTTATCTGGGAGACAAAAATGTGATGCTCCTTTTGCCATATCTCCAAGCCAAGATAGTAATGTAGTAGCCCCAAATTTGTCATGTTGAAGGTTCTTTTGAGATCATTCTTTACAATATCAACTTGATCTTTTGAACTTCCAGTGATCATAAGTTTGTCTACATACACAACAAGAATGAAAATTTCTTTTCCTACCTTCTTTATATATAAATTGGAATCGAGGGGATACAAGTGAACTCGTGCTATAAAAGGTGATCATTGATCTTTATATACCATGCCCTTGGAGCTTGTTTCAGTCCATACTGGTGATTTGATGAGACGACATGCCTTCTTAGGATTCTCTTCATCAAAACATCCTTGAGTTGGGTCATGTACACTTCTTATTTCAGATCATCAATTAGGAAAGCACTCTTAACGTCCATCTTTGAATTCTCCATCCTTTTTGTGTAGCAGTGCAGAAAAAAATTTGATGCTCTTGATCTTTGCGGTGGGTGCAAAGGTTTCTTCATATTCAATGCCCTATTTCTAAGCATATCCTTTACTACAAGTCATTATTTATGTTTTTCGACGGATCCATCTACCTTATATTTTGTCTTTAAAATCCATTTATAGCCTATGGGTTTCTTTCCTGTAGGTAGATCGACAAGTTCCCATGTCAAATTTTTCTTGAGTGAGTCAATTTCTATATACATGACTTCCTTCCACTAAATTTGACTTATTGCTTGATGAACATTATCAGGCTTAGAGCTATTAATCAGTGAACTCATGAGTGTAAATTTTACCTCATTTCTTGTTTGACTCCTTTTTTGACTCGGATGATGTATATGGGAGTTGCAAATCTGAGTCCTTGATGGTGATTTGTACCCACTTCGGATGAGAACTTGCCTACTTTTTAGAAGAATAGTGTCGTTTCCATGTCGATTGATGTGGATTGATAATCTCTAGTTCTCCAAGGTCAACAAATAGCTCTTCTATCGTAACATATTTTTTCTAAGTAGTCTCCTCTGATTGATCATCTGATTCGGAGACTAGTCGATGAGAGGTGGTTGGTAATGGTTCTTCAGTTGTCACTATGGAGTCAAAGGATGACTCATCACAAACCACATTCAAACTCTCATATAGTTTCTTTGTCTTAGGATCCATAAGATGGACATGCCTTTGAGGAAATGTTATAAGCCTAAGTAGGATGCACAGGAGTGTTTTTGGATCAACCTTATTTCTCTTTTGAGCTGGGACATGCATGTATGTTGTGTAACCAAATAATTGTAAATGAGAAATTGATGGATTTCTACCACTCCATACCTCTTCTAGCATTTTATTTTGTAGAATCTTTGTTGGTGCCCTATTGAGAAGATATACAATTGTTTGTAGTACTTCATCCCAATAGCATTCCTCTAGCTTTGTTGTTGTTAGCATGCAGCGAGCCATCTCCATCACTGTGTGAATGCGATGCTCAACAATGTCATTTTGTTGTGTTGTGTAGGGATCAGTCAGGTTCTGCTTAACGCCTTCTTGGTTAGGAAGGAAAAGAACTTATTTGATGTGAATTCCCCCCATTGATTTGAGTGAAGTATAATAAGTGGTTGTCTGGTCTCTTTCACAATGTATGATGATAGAAATTCTGGAAATGTTGAAGATCCTCACTTTTCTTCTTCAGGAAAAACATTCACATCTTGCGAGAGTGGTCATCCATGAATAGTTTGAAGTACTTGTATCCTAAAAATGAAGTAGGCAGCAGGCCATTCAAATTGTTATGAACTACCTCCATATGATTATTAGCATGGAAGGTGCTCTCTGAAATGAATCCATATGTTGTTTTTACCGCAAAACAACGGGGAAAATAGGTGGAATTGGACAATTCGGGTAGTCCATAGACCATTGCTTTTGAACTCATGTGATGCAATGAACTAATAAAAAGTGACCATATCTAAATTTTCAAGAGGGTTGTAGATTCTATGGTTGAGCCAGATAAAGATACTGCAGAAGATGAAACAATATCTAAAGCAAATCACTTATCTTTAAAAATGCTCTAGCATTAATCGTACCTTGTCTAGAGATCAAGCATGATTTAATGCCATTTTGGACAAGAAATTCTACCTTAAGGTGATGATTCAAGAGCTAAGTCACTAACAAGAGGTTGTTAGTCAAGCTAGGAACATATAGTACCTTTGTAAGTGTACATTTTTGTGGTCCCAGAGGAATGGTGACATTTCCTATTCCTTCTGCAACGTACTCTTTGTCATCTACTATCCAAACTCGATCTCCAGTGGGTTGTTCATTCAGTGAATCAAACAGTTTCTTGTCACCTGACATATGGTTACTTGCACCGAGTCTATCAACCATACTTTCTTTGTGGGTGAGAAGTTTGAGAGACTAGTACAAGATTCTTACCACAATTAGCTCCTTTTGATGTCTCTTCATCAGATTCATCATCTTGTTGAGCTGCAAGATGTCCCTTCTTCTTTGGAGAGGATGTTGTTTGGATTTTTGAAAATCTTCATGCCCTGATGTGCTTGTTTGACTCAAAGACCCCTATTTCAAGCCATTGTACCAACAATGATTAGTTTCATGAGTGTTGGTTCTGCAAATGTGACACCACCTCTTTGAATTTTGATCTTTTTGTTGTTGATTTGGATTCTCTGGGGACCCTTCCAATTCTTCTGGCCATGGTATGGATTTGAGAATAGGGCTTTATCCTGAGTCTCCTCTTGGGTTGAATTGATGGCCTCTTCCTATTGTAGAAAATTCACGAGTTATTCGAATGCCACTATTTTTTTAGATACATTCAGTGTCATAATGAACACTTAGAATTGAGAAGGGAGTGCTCTCAAGGTGATCAACATGAGAATTTTATCATCCACTATTTTACCAAGTGCTAATAAATTTGATCGCAGCTCAACCACATGACGTAATAACTCCTCAACTTTCTCATCTGACCCCATAGATAGGGTGTGTAGCTTTGACTAAAGATGGAGGATC
Source organism: Taxus wallichiana var. yunnanensis (assembly GCA_018340775.1). Classification (NCBI taxonomy): domain Eukaryota; kingdom Viridiplantae; phylum Streptophyta; class Pinopsida; order Cupressales; family Taxaceae; genus Taxus; species Taxus wallichiana. Next base: position 573,206,542 of record CM031243.1, on the reverse strand, counting down.
TTAGTCTAATTTTTGGCTTCATAAATAGTTTCCAACTTGTCCCAGGCCTCCTTTGGTTCCTCTGCGCAATCCAAACATGCATTTGCACATCGTCACTGATAGCGATCATTATCAAGCATCAAGGATTTGGCACTAACGATCTCATACTTCATTAATTCATTAGCGGTTATGGGGACTGGCACAAATCTGATGATGATTCCCCATAATCCTTAAAATTGAAGGATCGTACAAATCTTTTTTTTTTCCAAGCCGTGTAATTCAGCCCTTTATGCAACTAAGCATCGAAAGACATTAGAATAAAATAAAATAAAAAATTTTTATTTAATTATTGATTTCAAGAGATATTACAACTTTTACTCACTTATGAGAAGTACTAGCTCGTAGATGCTCTCAATACTCACATGTTGAGAGATGGCAACTCTTTGTCGGGCATTTTTCTTCATATTCGTAGTTAGTGACATACTTGACTTCTAGCTCATGCCAAACTAGCTTTGCTTGGTAGCTGACATTGAAAAGGACATATTCAATAATTACTCTTCGAACTAGCTCGTCGAAGACTAGATTGCTAATGTTGCGTAGCTCGTTGAGCAGTGCAAAGTAGAATCCAGAGATCTTAGGAGCTTCTGGACGGTGTTCTTCAGCATGCAAGTTGATGTTGCAGGTTTCATCAGTCTTAATCATTTCATTCACCCTCGTCATTCAGCGTGGCTTTGAGAGACTCCACCATACAACATTGGCTCTAAGATTGAGAGTGTGTGCTTGTAGCTTTCAATTTCACACACGTTTCACATCACATGTCCATGTAGAAAAATAAATGACCGAATTACAAGTATTCACGTTCACATACAGGTGTCCACGTACCAGATTTAGATCAAATTTTGTAGTGAAGACTAAGTAGATTTATACCATGTTTTTCTCCTCCTCTCAAGCTACAGAATAATCCAAACTCAATGCAACAATGAATGGTATTCAGAAATTTCCACTTATTGAATGCAACCTCCCATGTATATGTATCGAGAAGACCATTCATGTCCTAGGAGAAAAATATTGCTTGTTTGGCAGAGAAAAACTTTTAACATGCTACAGATTTCGGTATTACCTTTTACACGTGCAGGCTTTTATTTTATCAGTAAATCTCCTTGAAGTGCCCTCCATGTGTGTTTTAGGTCATGCTAAACTCCACGTTGGCCTTATGCTCTATTTCTTCACGCAGGCCATTCAAAACAACTCCACCCAGGTTTCAATTACCATGTAGAACTTAAAATGAGTAGGCCACGTTTTTGAAAAGTAGCAGCAATAGCAATATCCTTTCCATGCAAGTGAATTAGAATTTCTCAAGCAAGCAAGAATAGTCTTCATGCAGGTGAATCCAGATCAATCGCCCTCCACATGCTGCAGTTCAATGGAAGTATTTACAATTCTCAGCTTTCTTCCCATGACTAGCCAAAAAAAAAAAGAATTTTATTTTCACGCAAGATTTGGGGACTTCCACACAATCTCCTTTCAAATACTCATTGCTGAAACATGTAGAGAATACCTCCTTCCAAACTTTCCACACAGATAGCGGTTTTAGAAGACAGAGTTTTTTTTTTTTGAGAGCAGCCTCTTACAGTCTTGACGCAAGGATTAGATCTTACGCAGAAAGAATGATATGAGAATTACCACCTAGAAGGAGATAAACTTTCTAACTGGTCGCTGAAACCAACATGACATGCAGTCTCCTTCAGTAATTTTCCACGCAAAATAAAATAGAAGACTTATCCCACGTATGCACGTCACTGATTAAATATCCTTCTTCACGTAGCTGAGGACTGCGTATGCTCTGATACCAGATGGTGAGGAGGAAACAATAGAGACAAAATAGAGATTTGATATCTCTAATTTATTCATCTTAAAAACAGAAGCACGATACATATTATATAGCCAAGAGGCTTAACAATTCCCCAAAATAGTAGGAGGGGGTTACAACCTATGCGAGAAGAATGTGATATTATCTAATATACACAATCTAATTATATAGAAGATATTGTACGTAACCTTATGCCAATAACTAATAATTAAATACAAGAAGTAATATTGTATAATTTAATAATACCTATACATTAAGAAAAATAAAATGATTGTTGTATACATATAGATAGAATGGACATAGATAGAACAAATATTTTTTATCTTGTATTGAAATGATATTCCATTCTCATATAAGAATCATAGAAGAAAAATACACATAGACAGAATGGGCATATGTTCATTCTTATAAAAACAAAAAAAATTATGTTGTATTGAATGGGCATATGCCCATTCTCATATAACAAACATAGAAGAGAAATAGAGGTAATATTTAATATTTTTTTAGAATGGACAGCTGCCCATTCCCACATCCTTTATAGTGATATAAAAATGTTTAAGTTCAATATTTGTAAAATGAGGTATGAAGGATAGAATAGGTATATGCCCATTCTCATAGAAACAAAGAGTTTTATGATCGTGTTGAGAATGAACATAAGCCATTTCTCATATAAATAAATATTTTCATCATTGTGATGAGAATGGACATATGCCCGTTCTCATAAACTCAATATACAAAGAAACAAAAATTCTCCTATGCGAAACATAAAGAATCAATGACAATTACATCCTTTAATGAGAATGTTTAAAATAGAAATATGCCCATTCTCATAGTCGGGAATATGGGAAGTATGAGGAATTCTTGGGAAATTAATATATGCTATGTTAATATGATGAATATATTTGGATGAAGTGGTTAGCAATCAAGTTTCTAATTAACTTCTATTTTACCATTATTTATCTATTTCTTGTCATTTAAATTCAATCTGATGTATTCAATTTCTATTTGGATGAAGCAAAGTTAGCAATTGAAAATGTAACCTCTCTTTATTTCTCATCATTAAATTCAACTGAGTCAATTTCAATCATAGTTTAGAAATTGTTTTATAAATATTTCCAAACCTTTTGAATTATTTTCAAATTATAAATTATTTTGAAGCTCATGTGTTATGTCTATTCAATATACTTATGGTTGTACATACATGATATTTTAAATTTATTTTATGCATTTCTTTAATATATTTTACATCATCTCACAAAATTTTTATTTTATGTTACATTATCGAGTATTTTCCATTTGTAGAGGATGATCATGTGGACTTGTTTTCAAAAGGAACCAAAGTTGTAGAGGGAAGAGTATATCCAAGTAGGAAGACACTACATTATAAATATGTGGTCCAAGAGGATTTGTGGTTATTAGTGTTAACATAGTATTGGATGGAAGAGAAAATAGTATTTCTCAGTTGATGAATTTGAAACCTTGGAAGATTTCAAGAATAAGGGATACAACATTGCTTGGGAAGAGATTCAAGTGTCAAAGTATGTAGATCCATCCATTCCCCCCAATTTTGGAAGTGAAATTTTTTTAGTGGTTTAGAGGATTACAATGCAGAGAGTGACAAAGGTTGTAGTGATGACACCGAAAGCGCCATTAATACAAATCCTAAAGATAGAATAGATTTTATCAAGGACAATCTCATTATCAAATAAAAATATTCTAGTAGAGATGATGAAATAGCCATGGGTTATATAACTCATGTTCTATAAGTTCATGAAATTGATGGAGAGAGGTTGGGTCCTTTCAATTTTGGTGTATGGATAGAAAATGTGGTAAATATGTGTTCTAATTGCTCATAATTTCTACAACCTAATAAATCAATAGTTTGGCCAATTAAAAATTTTATTTTCAGTCAAACAAGAGGTTTCCTTATGATTAAGCAAGGAGTGCTCAATTGGATGGTCTGCACCTTGTGCATAGTGATCAACTAGATATTTAAGTTGGCCTTGTTTGTGGAATTTCTAACTAAGAATTCAATCCATTGAAGGATATGTTTAAGGGAAAAATACTACTTATAAGACCAGGAAATGATAATTAAAAGATATGGATGGGGAGAGAAGAAGGGGATATTTTCCTTCAAGAGGAAGGAAATGATGTAAATAAAAAGCTGAGAGTTCAATATGGGAAACCTATAAAGAGAGGAGAAGTTACAACATTGTATCAAGATTATTTAAAGATAAATAAAACATAGACCATCTCAAATGAACCTAAAGCAGATATCGATGTGGATAACATCATCTTGGCATGGACACCAAACAAAAAAGAAAAATGGATACATAAAGATACCTAATAAAGGATATGTGGCCATTAAATCATACCTTGAACTACTTGAACAAGATAAGAAATGTTCACTTGGAGAAACTATTGAAGTTTATAAATTTATATGTGAAATAATCTTGGCCCGAGATGTCATTTTTAAAAACAAAATATTTCAAACCTTGGTCCTATAATTTTTATATTTGTACAATTATTTTATAATCAAATGAATGATTAATTATTATATTACTTTGGAATATTTTTCCACAATATAATTCTATATAACATTGTGTTGCTTATGAACATCTTGCATCTTATTAATGTATTATTAATAAGATGAATTCTACCATGCAATTAATATAATTTGAAAATAAATCCTTAATTATGCTCTAAGTTTACAACGATTAGGATCTTGTAATTTAACATGGATATGATTTACAAGGAACTCATTTCAAAAATTCATGTTATATAATGAATTGATTTATACATTTATTACAACCACAAAATTATATGGTCTTTTCCACAAGGTATGTGCATAAGTCTAGATAACTTATTGTTTAATTATTCTAAAATATTATAAAATGGAAACATTTATGAAGTGTAGATACTAAATTATATTCCTAGAATCCCCTAATTCTTGAATGCAAAACTATAGCATTTAGAGTGCCAAGATATATTATTTAATGATCTCAACAATAATGTTTGGAAATGCTCCATGACTTAACCTACTATCTGCCAAGATATAAAATTTCAAAAGAGGTCAAAATCCCTATATATGAATTATAGAATAAAAATAAATAAAAAATTTATACACATAAAAATAATTAGGATCATACTTGTACCATGAGTGTGATGAGAATGGGCATATGTCCATTCGTATAGACTCAATAGTTTATTCTTATTTCATATAACATGTACCCATATAATGAGTGTTTTAATTTTCAAAAAGGGAAAAAAATCTTCTTATAGGAATCATAGAAAAGAATTGACATAAAAATATACACATAAAAATAATTAGGAACATAGTTGTAGTATAAGTGTGTTGAGAATGGGAATATTCCCATTCTCATAAACTCAATAGAGAATTAGGAACATACTTGTATGGCATAGTGTAAATATTGGAATATAATATTACACTAATTGTTATATCCGAATCACAACACCCTTAAGTTTGCACAAGTGTGTGTGCTTGATCTCATGGTGTGAATGGATAACATGGGTACTATCTCCAAGTTTTGGGACTTGCTACTTGAGATAGACGTCTAGAGAAATCCGGTTCTTGCTCCTAATCTACCTTCCATAACCTATCTAATGCATGAAAAACTATCTTGTTCTAATATAAATTTCCAAGGGACTAAGGAGAGAGAATGCATGAAAAAAAATCCTACACTAAAGCAGTGATACACCAGAAAAGGATGGAATGAGGATAGATTTCCAATGTGTGAAAAATAGGAGAAAAATGAATACTAGAAGGGGTGATAATAGTTCTCCACAATCTAGCAAAATGCATTAACAACAACATTTCATACACAAATAATAAATAATGAATCCTTGCAGAGTATAAGATAGACACAATATATTTGCAGTGAAGTTGAAGAGGCAAGGAGAATGCAGACAAACACAGCAGGGCAAGATACATATGCAAACTTGTATTTATTTCTTCATTGATATGCATAGTTTAATCGATTACAAACTAAGGGCCTAGATCCCCATGCAAGGATTCCACTACAAGGGTCTATAGAACATTGGCTTTACAAAAAAATTGATAGAGTTTTGTTACTCAAAACCATCTCCTTTATAATGAACCCAACACTCTAATTTATAGAATTTTGAGAGGAGAGAGAGAGAGAGAGACAAATGAAAGTCTTGAAATTTGTCTTCCCACAACTTTCAGATTTCATAAATGGATTGAAATGATGGTATGTTACTTGAAAAATTCCCCATACACTACCAAATAAGACATGTAGCAGTGAGAAATGTTTGCCCATGCTTCATTGAATGCATCCCAACTACCAAATAAGACATTATTCTAAACTGGGCATGATTTTAGAAAAATATCCTTCTATTACTCATAAAATTCCTAATTTATTGATTTTTGTGCATTGGGATCAGAACCATGATTCCAACCGTACCAATTTTGTGAAATTTTGTTGAGAAATGCAAAAGATATGACATTTTGAGTGTAGGTAGTTGTTTTGGGTTTGCCAAGCATTTCTATCATTTAATGGGAATGAGAATTTGATTGACTGGAGCTGAATATGTTTCCTTTATTTTCATATACCTACCCTCATTAAAAATAATAAATCCAGTTTTTTTTCCCTTTCTAGAAAGTCAAATTTTGTGAAAAATGGAGCTCTGGGTCAAAAGTTATGACCGTTTGAAGTTTGGGGGTCAGGCGTTAATGTTTCCTTTGTATTGCGGCTATTATAGGTTTTTCATGGAACTCCTATACCATGCATACTCGGATGGTCTGGGCCTCCTTTCTCCACTTCACCTAATTTGGGATTTCTATCCCAACTATCTTGATGTTGAGTGGGTCATCGGGTCGATGACCTCTGCTTTTGCCGCATCCAACTTACCTGTGGTGATTTCAGGTTTTTGGGTCCTACGCATACGGATGTCCTATTCATCCTGGTCAAATTTATCTTCTCCACCTGTAATGCATTGACTTGTGGTGATTTCAAGTTTTTGGGTCTCGACTATCCCGATGTCCCATAGACTACCAGGCGAATTTTTCCACCTTAACCGATTCCTTTGCAAATCGGCCATCTCACCTTTACGAGGCCCGAATGTCCCAGTTGAACTTGTGTGACTTGGGACACTTTTTCCAAAAATCTTGCAATACACCGATTCCTTTGCATTTTAGATATTTCACCTTTTTAGAGCCCAATCAGTTGAACTTGTGTGTCCTGGGACAAAACCTTCCACATTTTCTACAATACAGTAAAAGAAGCCATGTTTTCAGATTTTTTCAATTTTTTCTAACTCCTTCAATTTTTCCTTAGATAGGGAAGTAAGAGAAGAGCCAAAGGGACCCCAAAACCTGAGTTTTGGGCCTCAAACCAATTCTACCTACTCAAGCCAAAATAAACTATCCAAGTTATTAAAATTTACCTCGAGGGGTGTGTTAGCGCATCATTAACACATTGTTGTTAGTAGTTGTTAGTAAACAGTTATGTAATTGTTTTCCTCTTGTCCTCCCTCTCGCAACCTATATAATGGCGTGTAATCTGTATTAATAAATATAGCAATCAATAAAACATTGTTGGAGTGCCATCATTGGTATCAGAGCCGGTGGAGTTTTTTTTGCTATGCGTGGAGGATTATGTGTGTTGTGTAGTGCATGGTGGAGAAATTACTCTGTGTTGAAAGAAACTACTATGCATTGAAATTGTAGTGACCAAGGAAGCATGCTTTGGAGGAAATGGCCGTGTGGAGACTGTAAAATCCTGGAGAGCCTGAAACCGTCCTCTTGCTGCATTGAAGACCAAGAGTGACTTGTTCATTTATTGTTCTTGGTTGGAGCGACTTGCTGCGTGGAAGACCAAGAGTGACCTGTTCTTGGCTGGAGTGACTTGTGTGGACAACAACCAAGTTAAAATAATTGAACAGAAGATTTCATTTCCTACTGTCTTGGCTTATTCAAATCTGGAACATACGTTTTGACCTTCTTTGCTGAGTAAACGTGTGTAAGAAAAACGTGGAGGAAGAGTAGCGTGGGTATTAACTCTCTGTCCCTGTCTGTCCTCTTCCTTGGAGGCATTAGTTTGTAGTTTGGTTGTTGTGCGTGTGCATGGAAGGAGCTCAGAGCATCTGTCCATCCTCTACCTGCGTGGAAGGAGACATTGTTAGCCCAAGCCAGTGCCATCTCTAGCCATAGCCATCAAGAATTTGTTGTGCATGGACATTGTTGGATCCTCTCTGAAGCGACCAACATCTGTAGTGATCGATTCAGACTTTCATTGCTGAGCGAGAGCCATGCTTCTTTGTTGTGACTGCCATACTACCTGTAGAACCACGTGAAAGACCATCCAAACCCCTGTACGTGTAAGAAAAGCTGGAAAATTGTAAAACTGTGTGTGCGCGTATGTCTCAAATCTCGATGCACAAAGCACCGTGAGTAATGCATCAAATATTTGGGCATTGAGTGACAACGAAGACACCACTGGACTGTTCTTTGCCTTGGTCAATGAGCTACACAACACTGGGAATATTCTCTTTTTGATGAGATTGTGCCGAGGACTATTGATTATTTTTATTTGACGTTCGATGTTAAGCATGGTGGATTCGTGTAGAACTTGAATGTGGTTATGATGCAGATGACGAACGCGAAGTAGAATGCCCACAGGAGCATCTACGTCTCACTACATGAGCCTATAGAGAACATCTTTGGGATGATTCCTTCAGTAAGCATTATAGCCAATTTTGAAAATAAATAAATAAAATACAATTTTTTGAGTTTTTGAAAATGTCTGCTCCAAAAATATTGCTATCCGATGCCCAACTCTTGAAAGGGCCAAATTTCACCACATGGAAAACCAAGATGCAGATGATTCTTCAGTTTGAATATCTTTGGGGGATCATTTCTGGCAAAGATGCCCCTCCCACAGACATTGATCTGTTGGTAAAATATGAAAAGGCTGATGCGAAAGCACTAATGCTTATCACCCTGAGCCTTTCTGATGAGGTACAACCATACATTCGGGAAGCAACCACTTCCTCTCATGAATGGACCGTGTTGTGTACCATCTACTAAGCCAAGAATCTGATGACAAAGTTACATCTTTAGAAAAGATTCACATGATGAGTATGCATGATGGTGAATCAGTAGAAGCCTTCTTGCAGCATGTGGCTAAGTTACATGTAGAACTCTCTACTCTCGGTGAACCGGTGGACGACAAGTTGCTAGTCCCGCTCACCTTGCGAGCTCTTCCTTCCCGTTTCAGACACTGATCACCACGTTGACCATCACTCAACAGGAGGTGAGTTTTTCCACACTGGTGAATTATCTCCAGCAGGAAGAAGCCATGCAAAATGTTCAAGAATCCTTTAAAGACAAGGCTCTCATCACGAGGCAAAAGCATAAGCCTCGGAAAGGGTAGTCAGCCCCAGAATCAGAAGTAGCATCCTAAACAGCAATCTTCGTAGTGGCTACCACAAAGGCCTCCTCATAAGCACAAGAACAACAAGGTGGATCGATGGTGCCACATTTGCTCCACAGATATGCACATGATTGTGAACTGTTATTACAATGGTCACAAATATGGAAACTCTAGCGAAGAGAGTACTTCTAGCCAAGGATATTCCAAGAAATCCCGATGGCATGCTCGTAATAAGAGGCAGAAGGGTCACATTGCTGCTCAGCAGGATGCCACCTCCGATGAAGAGGTTCAGATATGACTCATTTTGACATTGGTCTAGTCTCACAGACTTCATAGCTATCAAAATATGTCTGATTGATTGATTTAGGTGCCAGCAAACACATGACTGACAATAAGAAGTTGTTCCATACTCTGAGTGACCAGCCCACTAGAGATCAGATCACCATTGTAGACAATCAAGAGTATATTGCGGCGGGGATTGGTGATGTCATCATTCCTCTTGGAACATGAAGATGTACACTCATGAAGGTGCTATATGTTCCAAGTTTGACCTCAAATATTTTGTCTGTGAGTCAACTTCTTAACCATCGAATGCAGGTTGAATTCTTTCTTTAGAAAGGGGTCAAGTCCTGCATCATTTCCCAGGGAGATTCAGTCATTGCTCAAGCATTTCTAAAGGGCCGTCTATTTGCACTGGATGCGGTCACTTCATCTAGAATAACTCTCTCTACTTCAACGGAGGAGTTGACTGCACTATGGCATTTTTTATATGGTCACATTTCTGCCTAGGGCTCTGCATCGACTTTGTGCCAAGGAAATGGTAAGAGGACTTCCTCCACTCTCCCATTCCTTACTTGTTTGCTTGGGATGTCTTTATGGGAAAAAAACATAGAGGTCCATTCAAACAAACCTCTTATCATTCTACAGAGCATCTTCAGGTCATTCACACCGATCTATGCGGACCCCTACCAGCTAGTTTCCAAGGTTTTAAGTACTTCTAGCTCATCATTGATGATTACTCACGGAAGATGTGGGTATATTTCCTCCGAAAGAAGAGTGAGGCATTTGTAAATTTCCAAACCTTCTACCAAAGAAGCCACCAGGAAGTCGGGAAGCCTCTTCTTCTCCTCCACTCAGATCGAGGGGGGGAATTTGTGTCAAAGAAGTTCTTAGCATACCTGAAGCAGCATGGCATTCAACAACATTTGACTGCACCCTACACGCCCCAACAGAACGGGATTTTTGAGCACCACAACAAGACTGTCATGGAGATGGCTTGTTGTATGCTCTCGAATGCCAAGTTGGAGGATCAATTTTGGGTAGAAGCGCCTATCTAGGCAGTGAGTGTATCTACTCAACCTGGGCACCCACGAAGATCTTGTAGAACAAGACACCGGAAGAGGTATGGACTGGTCGTAAACCTTCTATTCATCATTTGAGAGTTTTTGGTTGTACTACATATATGCATGTTCCAGATAAGAGAAGGAAGAAGATCGATCCAAAGACACTGCCATGTCTTTTCTTGGGGTATAGTACTACCTCAAAGGCATATCGTCTCATGGATCCTAAGACAAAGAAGATCTATGAGAGTCGAGATGTGGTATGTGATGAGTCATCCTTTGACTCCCTACCACACAATGGAGATCCAGTACCGACCTTGTCACATAGATTTCTCACACATCCAGATGATGGGCAAGATGATTCTTCTCAGAGAGAAGAAGAGTTGAGTGGAGACTTGTTCATTGATCTTGGCACACTGGAAAATACATCTTCACATCAGCAGTAGCACCAACGTCTGAAATGGGTCCAGAATACTATTAGGGATGCACACCTAAACTCACTTCCAGGTACTTCTACGGGATTCAGAACACGAAGTCAAGCCAGACATGAGGTAAATTTTGCACTCATGAGTTCAGTTGTTGAGAGCACCAAACCTGACACTATTTGTGAGGCATTAGACCAACCACAGTGGAAAGAAACTATGGATGTTGAATATGATTCCCTAATTCGAGAATCGAACGTGGGAACTTGTCTATCTGCGCCTCAGTAAGAAATCCATTAGCTGCAAATGGATTTTCAAAACAAAATATAAGGCGAGATGGTTTAATTGACAAACACAAAGCATGACTTATTACAAAGGGTTATGCTCAACAAGATGGAATTGACTATGACGAGACCTTTGCACCCACTGTGAAGATCAAAACCATCAGAGTTGTTTGTGCACAGGAAGTAAAAAATGGATGGAAACTTCGGTAGATGGATGTCAAGAGTTCTTTTCTAAACGATGATCTAAAATAAGAAAGTGTACATCACCCAACCTGAAGGGTTTGTAGACAAGCATCAACCACACAAGGTATGTCATCTGATAAGGTCTCTCTATGGACTCAAATAAGCATCTAGGGCATGGTATATAAAAATTGATGATCACCTATTGTAGCATGGATTCACTCGTAGCCCCTTAGATAAAAATTTGTATATCAAGAAGGTAGGAATAGAGATTGTCATTCTGGTTTTGTACGTAGATGATCTTGTGATCATAGGAGGTTTCGACAATCTTGTAGATGATGTAAAGAATGATTTGAAGAAATCCTTCGACATGACCGATTTGGGGCTACTTCACTACTGTATTGGCTTAGAGATATGGCAGAAGAAGAATCATATCTTCATCTCCCAGATGAAATATGCCAAGACTCTCCTGGAAAAGTATGGAATGTCAGATTGTAAACCAATGTCCACACCTATGGAAAAATGTTTGTAATTATCTAGATTCCAAGATTCACCGCAGGTAGATGGCACTCACTACAAAGGCAGCTTGTGGGGAGTCTCATTTACTTGACTTATACCAAACTAGATCTTTGCTTTGCAGTGAGCTATCTTGCCAGATTTATGTAGGAGCCAAAGAAATGTCATTGGATAACAACAAAGCATGTGTTGAGATATGTCCGAGGTAAAGTTGACTTTGGTCTGCAGTATCAAAAGAACACTCGATTCTTCTTGCAGGGATATATAGACTCGGACTATGTTGGATCCATTGATGACAGGAAATCCACTTCAGGATATGTTTTCATCTAGGATCTCGACCTATCTCGTGGATTAGTAAGAAGAAAACTATTGTTTCTCTCTCATCCACCGAGGCTAAAATATTACACCGCACGAGCCGTGTGCGAAGTAATTTGGTTACGTCACATTCTAGCGAGATATAGGGATTCCTAAAGAGAAACCTCCCATCATTCACTGCGACAATCAAGGTGTGTTGAAGCTTAGAAGAATGCTATTTTCCATGAACATACAAAGCATATTTAGGTGGAATGTCACTACATTCATGAAGCAGTCTTGAACCACAAATTCAGCTCCATCTTGCGCCTCTACCGATTTTCAAGTTGCCGATATTCTCACCAAGCCTCTCGGCAAGATGAAGTTTGATTTGTTTAGGGGGTACATTTGTAAGAGCAATGTATTAAGGGGGGGAATGTTAGCGCATCGTTAACACATTGTTGTTAGTAGTTGTTAGTAAATAGTTATGTAATTGTTTTCCTCCTGTCCTCCCTCTCGCAGCCTATATAATGGCATGCACTTTATATTAATAAATATAGCAATCAATAAAACATTGTTGGAGCACCATCGGGGTGAATTAAATAACACTAATTAAATTCCAATAATAAAGATATTGGAATCCGATATCACACTAGATAAAAATCAATAATGGAAATTTAGGATTCCAATTTCAACAATTACAAAACCATAAATGATAATACTATAAATGTAGATTCTTAGTAAAATGTCCATATTTAACAAAATTATGGTTGTTAGTCCGTATATTATCATATTTTCACATCATATGTTACTATCATCTAACTATGTTTTACACATTCTATTTACTAAACATTCCAATTAGTGTATCAAATCTTGTTTGTCATCATTATGTGAATATTACATCAACCAAATTTAAGATTAACACTATATAAAAGCATCATTTACATTCCAAATCATACAACATCAATACACCACAAACTAATATAGTCATACATAAATCACACGTGTCCATACATAGGTAGAAACAACAATTATCTCTGAGAGGAAACTCCCTACATCATATACAATCATGATAATCACAACTCATCATTATTATCACTCTCAGGTACTATGAGATCCTTAGAACTAGATGCCTTGCCACAAACTCAGGCGCCACTTTGTTTATAGCCTCAATATTTCTCCACCTTCCTCTCGTAGTAAATATTTCTATATAGATTTCTCAAATAACTATTGTTTTAAGTCCACATATCGAACAAACATGTCCTGCGCTAATCAGACCACCACCTACCACCTCTCTATCTCGATGAGTCTCCTCACGTGCCTCATCCTTCTCGGATAACAATGCAATACATGTGGCTTCTACCATTGCAATGGTCTCAAATAAATCTGCATTATTTCCTGTTATATCATCCACCCTCTCAAGTATACCACCACCAAGCATGTCAGTTGGCACATTCCGCATTAGGGTTCGGATAAATGTGTTGACTACCAATGAGCAATATTCATCACCTACAAAATAAAAAATGCCAAAACAAAATTCAACCATCACTTGAAATAAAAATAAAAACATAACTTAAACACATCTAGATACTCACATTCCACTATAGCTTCTACTATGGGGTCGGGGATATGAGCCTTGCCCACTCCTCAAGGCCTACATAGGGCCACTCCGCTAGATCTCGTAAATAATGGGAACAATAATACCCATAATTACGGTGCCCATCATGCGTGGTACTCTTTGGTATTACCCTCATCATCTGCATCTACCACCTCTATCATGACATCTACCTCATCTGAACCAGGAGGTGCTAACTGCTCAGCTATGGGTCTTGGTCTATCCCCATCCCTCCTTAACGCTCAAATAAATCTCAACCATATATATGGCTCTGGGGGAACATCCTGAGCCATACAAAACTGACCTAAGACTAACTCCACCGAAAATAACTTTGATACTCCTATAACTCTATCCTCCAACCACATCATCCTCTAAATACATTGTAGCTCCATGGCATCTTTAGGCCATCCTCTTTAGTCATGGTATGGCCTCCATATATAACTAAGTACCATCCTTTCTAATAGTGCTCTATAGGTATTGGTATCCATCATGTGCCCATGAATGTTAAGCCATCTCTGCACATATATCTTAGGCCCGACTCACTCTACTCATGGGCCCCCAACTAGTCTCAAATTTTCTATATGCTCTTATGCCCACACATACAACAATAACGTTGATCTTATCCCATCGCCGTGATCATTGTGAGTGAACCGATATAAATCTCTATATAAATGGGTTAAAACACATAATGCCCACGCATAACTCATAAAATACTCCTCTACTTGATGGTAGATATCATGCATATTATGTAATATGCCTACACCTCCTCCATGCACTACTATAGATGAAGAAATGACCACCACTATAAACTTCTGTAAGCACATAATACTAGACCTCAAAATAACATCTAGAGTAATATGAGCCTTGGGAAGTGTCCCAGTCCCCACAAAGTATTGTCTTGCAACTCATATATGCCTTTCCATGTCCTCTAGTGAAATCACATGAAATATCTCCATAAAAATGGGCAGCCATAGTATATGATACACGTCCTCTAACGTCACGGTAATCTTCCTTATAGGTAACCAAAATGTGCATGTATCCGCACACCATTTGTCACATAGTGCACTCAACATTGACATGTTATGGGGAAAATCCTCCATCTATGCTCTATGCCACAAGCTGACACAATCCATCACATCCCAATCCTCATCCAAAAACCCAACCCTAGTAATGTGCTCAAATGGCGACCTCCAAAAAACTCCCTCAAGTGGATATCTCTCTACACAACATAGAACAACAACAATTTCAAAGTGTTATAACACTTTACATGTACAAATAGATTCACTCATTACATTATTATTCATTGAAAACTTCATTTTTACCATTCTAGTCCACATTCACACTTTCTATACTAGGGCACCCAAATACAGGATCTGGGGTGCCGAGACCTGAGACATTAATTTTCAGTTATGGGCAGTCCTATCCCGGGGTCACTAGTGCACCCACCACTATTTTCTAGGCCAAAACGCCAAGAAAATTAAAATTCTAAAAATTTCAAAAATTCACTAAAAATGACTCATACACCAAACATTTTACAAAAAACACGTAGCTTACAAACTTTGTGGTTGTGCGTGACACTACGACAATCACCACTCTCTCAAATCAACTAGGGCGTGCTGCTCTCACTTGTGGCATTTTCACTCACCTCATGCTCACTCTCACAATCGTGTAACTGAAAAATAAGGTGACTAAACACTTTTTCACCTTACTATTTATAGTTCCTTTTTCATCTACATTACTATAGTCATTATTTTAAGCACATTTCCTCTATTAATACAAACTACACCATTTTGACCATATCTTGAGCATTTTTAATCCAATTCACACCCTGTTTGTGCTATTATTTTCAAAATTCTTCTTAACACCATAATATACCCATTGCGCATTTATTATCTTATTGTAATGATTTTTACACTCAACTTATCCACATTCTTGCAATTTTTACCACTTTTTACATATATTGCGCTTACTTTCAGCTTAAGAATTCATTCTTCTCATCAATTCCCCTTTCAATTAAAGGGGAGGAATATCATTCCAAATATCCTATAATTACCCTTTATATCACCACACATTTAAAACACTACCAATGCAACAATTTCAAAACATTTACTGCCTTTGTATGATATTTCACTATTCATTCCCCCTAAAGACCTAATCTGGGGGAAACAAAAAGAACATACAATTTTTCTATGTGATATCTCATTATTTCATCCTAATCACCTTACAGGGTAATAGGTGTTAATAATATTTCTATAGATCATTCATTGACTTCTAACGATTCCTCGGTAACGACCTAACTTGGGGGAAACTAGCATAAAATCTCTCCACGAGTAACCAATAAAATTAATCAAGTGATCAATTAATTAATACGTTCAATAGGTGAAATCATATCAATCAATCAGTACAAGTCCAAAACATTTTGGCCTCTGGATGACCTAACATAGGAATTATGTGTGGCCTCCTAAATGACCTAACTTAGGAGATTACATTCATTGCTTTCCTAGATGACCTAACTTGGGAAGCTATTCTTCATTTCAATCTTGCTTCGGATGAGCTAACTTGGAATCCATCATATATCTTTGCATTCATTTCTAGATGACCTAACTTAGAATCCATCACATTACGGTGACACCCATGGAGTGGGGTCAAGAGTTGCTTTCCTATACCACTCTTATATGGTTAAATTGTTTGATCGAAATTATATGGATCCGAGAAAACCACAAATATTTTATCGATTCTATTTGCAGTAGCTATATCTTGATGATGTAGTTAGATATTAGAGAATAACACACTTTTTCCCTTCACTCATCCTCTGGAAACAAGACACCCAAATCCTCCGAGTTGATTATTCATGCACGTGTATTTAGGTTGGGAATTGATCACTCCCTTCCCCATCTCATCATCATTTTACAACACTACAATCATCATGCTCATTTAACACATATCATCATGACATTATGCTTTTCATTACATGGATCAAACAATTGATCCATGGCTTAGCACATTATATGGCTCTTTCGGTATGCTTCTACTACACATATGTGCGCTCTACTTTTGGGCATATCCAGATTTCTCAAAGGTATGAATCTCTATTTACGTTATGTTAGAGAGCCTTCACTCACCAACATAAAGTGGGGGAAAATATAATCACAAAATCACGCACTTACTCTTACATGTATACCACCAAGTATGTTACTTTATATATGGATATCTTGTAAGAAAATTATTCACTAATGGCTCATCCCTTAGTCATTGTCGTCACTCAATGTCATTGTCACTTGTATTTCATTGTCATCGAGTTATCTACACCCTCATGGCCATCTTTCAAAGCAATAATTAGGTGTCACAATTAGGTCATTTTCCTTCTTTAGTCCCTGGTTTAGGGTGCCTAGGGTCATGCTACCTAGGCACCCATGGGTACCATGGTCCTTGATTTTGGGCATCCTAGTTTTTGTCATGTTCACATTTAATTTCATCATGCAGCTACAACAACATGAGCAAGTTTATTGTGAAACTATATCGATCAAGACAAAGGTATTATAGAGAGTTTGTGACACTTACGGAATCGGACCTAATATTTTCTATAGATTAGAGCACCCAAATCATAAACCATGGCACCCATAGGTGTCCTAGTACATTCTTAGGTTCTCCGGTATAGAAAGACCCCGTGTGCAAAAAAATTCAGGTGTGCAACTTCATATTCTACTTTGTCTTCTTTTCAATCATCACAGTCCAACAACACAACGAGGTAAGTACTTTTTAGGTTAGTACCCTAATCACTACTATTTCATTTAAATATCAAATAAAATTTGTTAGTACTTATTTTACATTTCATATTAGTTACTCTATCATTGTTACTACTTAGATTAGCTCTAAAATCCCCTTTTAGTTAATCGTATTTAATACAATTTCTACAGTTTGTTTCAATGAAATTTATATTTATAAAAATGGTTTCAATAGTACAAAATAGTTCTTCCAAACTAGACCCTTTTGAATACTTTAAAAATATTTCTTGTGTTCTCCTCCTCTAACAATTTATAATTTCAACTTTTGCGGTTGAAAAATTACAAAGAAAATACACTTTCAAATGTTTATCTTTTAAATATAAATTTGGATTCATTTATATTTATGAAATCATAAACTCTCAATGTTGTTGTATTAAAAGTCTTTGAGGCCTATCTTCTTACCATATCTCGTTAAGAATTTTTTTTTTAGATTTAGTTTCCTTAGACCCAATTTTTAAATTTACAGATAACCTTATTTCTTCTATGCCTTAGATCTTATATTTTATAAATTCTATAGGGATGTGGCCAGAGAGAATGTTGGTAAATCATGTTGTTTTGTGTAGTAGATTACATTCTTCACATTGATCTCCTCTTCATTTGGTACCTCTCCTTAGGAACCTCTCCTAATGACCTATTTCTTATTTGAACATGTTTGTCAAGTAATGAAATATGGCTACCACTGTAACCACTTCCAACTTGAAAATATTTGTTTTTAAAATAACATACTTGAATTTTGTAAATGTTGAGGTGGGGAATGCATCTACAATGTAATCAACTCACCCTACTTACCAGATATTCATTAAAGGTGTGATTTCATATTCTACTAAACGTGTAAATTATGTCGAGGACTAATTTTGGAAGGTCTTTCTTGCATGGTATAATGGAGTAGTTGACTTCCCATATAATTTGTAATGTTATAAATCTCTTAATCTGCATTGACCATTTTAGTTCATGAAAATATCAAATATACATTTGCTATTCATTGTTAGTTATATTGGTTCATCATGTGAAGATAAAGTTGAATGATGAAAAAGGCTTCCCAGCTAGCTTCTGTGGAATGCATACAGTTTTATGTAATGTACACATTCTTTTTTGTTAGCCATTTTTATTAGCATTCCAATCAAGGATGCAATTACAAATCTGTTATTATTTTGGTATATTTACACATTTTCGTGAACATCTAACATCCGAATGAAATGAAAACTACTAATATATTGAGTGTGGTGTTACGGTGAAATTATGATGTCAATTATTTCCTTTATGGTTGAGATTGATTAATGAATTACTAGCCAAAGAAATAAAATTTCAATGACATAAGAAACTTGTTATGTAATATGTAAATTTGCAAAAGAGAATTTTTTTGATGAAAAAGATCTTATATTATATTAATGTAATAAGATACAAGATAGATTTCAACAAAAACATGGGTGGTATGAGAGCACACCTCAAAACCAAAAACAAACTAGGTCAACCCTAGAAAACCAAAAGTCAAAATAGGCCAAGCCTAGGAAAATACAACAAAACACCAAACCATACAAGAAACAAAGACAAAATTAGGTAGCAGTAAACATGCATGAGACGGTTGGATCTTGATCATCGGCCACCCTAAACAAGGTAGATCCTTGCCAATGTTTGTAATCTCCTAGAAATCATCAAGTTATTCCTTAGGTTATGCTTCCCCACACATAGGAATGGCTAAATTAAGCTAGCGGAATTTTTAGAAGAAAACAAGGGTGGTTATGGATGTCATGCTGTGCGGTGTGAAGTTGCAAATAGAGATCCCTAGTCTGTTGGTGATCCAAAGAACAAGGTAGATAATCCCACCCAATATGTCAAGGTTGTGAGCCCCATCCTTGCTGGTGAGTGAGGAATGCGGTGGTGAGCCTTGACTACAACATTTCCCAAGTGAATAACTATCCTGGTGGCTCGGTCTGGAGAATGGTCGATGTGAATGAATTACCGGCACTAGGATCATTGCATCGGCCTCCACGAGTGGAAGGAAAGGAGCACTGGTGGGAGAAGGAGGCACTTCAGAAACATTACAGGGGCTTCCCCCTAATGTCTCAATAGATTCTAAAGGTGGTCCACCTCCAGTGCCACTTTATTCACATGAACTTGAATCTGCAGAAGTGCATTGGAGATCACCATAGATTTATTATAAATCAAGAAAGATTGATTAAATGCATAATTATCAAAGAAAAAAACATTTCTTTCTTTCCATATCCAAAATAAAATATCTGCTCTGAAAACATGCCAAATTTGGGTGAACATAAGCGAATTTTGGGATTGGCTCCCAAGAGGATATGTTGCCATGAGAAACAAAATGGCCATGAGGGAAAGAAACAATTATGGATCGGTTCGATAAATTTGACATTTTGGAAAGAACCATAAGACATGCATAATAATTTCCAAATTCCCACGAAATGGCATTTGGGAGATGGAATCCCAATTTAAAAAAAGACAGCCCCAATAGTAAGGTGTTGGTGAAGAATACACCAAATAAAATGAGCAATTTTGAGCTCCACACATATAGTTCAAATAGTTTCAAACCATCTGCCCCAAGTGGATGGGGTGGCGTGAATTCCCAATGATTATTAAGTTTTTCCACCATGGTAAAATGGGTTCAAAGCCATCAATATCCTTTAATAGATGTATAGTTACATAAAGGAGTATCACCATACCACTTCTAGTCTGTCCACCAAAGGCGAGAGGAGTGCACAACATACTTATGTAGCATGTGATCAAGAACTGAATTGATCACGAGTATTGTAAGTATCATGAACTTAGTTGGAGATCCGAAAGCAGCAATTTTAAAATCTCGGCCAAGTAAACCATGATTGCTTGTTCTTGTATAAAAACTCCTCGATGGTACCAAGTAAACCATGATTGCTTGTTCTTGTATAAAAACTCCTCAATGGTACAAACTCTACACTTGAAGAATTTGAGCACGTAAATTCCTAGGACCTCTGCTAGGCATTGATCTTGGGATTTAAAAATCAGTGACCACTAGAGAGATTGTTGGTTGAGAGATAACCCATTGTGAAAGCTATCCCTGTTCCATAAAAGCAAGGGTTTGACACATTCCCACACTTTCTAGATAATTTTAAGCACAAAGGTACCTACGATTTTGAGAGGCACATGAGTGATAAGAAAGTTAACAAACCCTAAGCCTTTCTATGCGAGAATGTCTATAAGGAGAGCCTTGTATAATGATGTGTCATTTGAGAAATTTACAATATTCTGGCCGAGTGATGATTTTGATAATCTACTTGACACAGAGCTTGCCCTTGGCATTGAATTTGAATAAGCCCGAGACCTCCATAATTGTGAGGCAAGAAAAATATATCCCAAATGATATGATGAAAACCTTTGCAAGTTGAATCATTAGCCCATAAGAAATATTTGAGCATCTTTTCCAGTTTTTAGATGGAGTATTTGCAAGGAACCCGGCTAGATGAGTAATAGACGTCATTGGCAACCAAAACTTTAGAACAAATTTGGAAATTTCTAGCCAATGATAAAGGCGTAGTGAGCCGAGTATTCAGCTTTTTCATGACTTGTTGAATGGCATAATGCCATAAATTAGTCGGGGAGGCTTGAAAATAAAAAGGAATACCAAGAAATTTTAAAATCTTACCATCTTTGCAGAATTTTCCAATCGAATGTTGCAAGCGGTTTGCATGAGGAAGGAAAGATTTCTGTAACATGGATTTTTTCACCATTAAATGGAGGAACCAGAAATCAAAGAGAAATTATCCAAGCATTGTGAATTTTTCTCTCATCCTCGATAATTATAAGGAAAGAATCGTCTACAAAATTCCCATTGAGGAGTTGAGAGTTGGGCTTATCATGCGGTGAGATTCCATGAACATGACCATGCATTTTGGCATGGGCGAAGAGATAACAAAATCCTTCATCCTTTAGCACATAAATTACAAGGGCAATAGGAAATCCATTTGTGAAAGACTGGAATAGCCAAAAGGGCTCCAAGCTAAGTCCATTGATAGAAATTCAATCGAAGCATCTGCAAAGAGCATATTGATGGATTGAATAAAGATGGGGCCAAAGCCAAGGGCCTGAAGCATGGCGAGGATGAAAGGCCATTCAATCCAATCATAGGCTTTCTCAAATTCAATCTTGATAAACATAGTGGCCTGGTGAGATTTATGGGCCCATTCCATGCCTTCCCAACCGAGATGATATTATCTAGGATGAAGCATCCTTGTATGAAGCTTGTTTTCTCTAGATGAATAATAATAGGTAAAATATTACATAATCCCATATCTAATGCTTTGGCAATGACTTTGTGGGAGATATTCAACAGTGTAATTGGCCACCAAGAAGTGATTTTCTTGGGATCTCATTTCTTACGAATAAATTTAATGTTCCCCTTGTAGAGGAATGGCCCTAGAGAGAGGTTTTGAAACCCTTGAAGGTAGACTGAAAAAGGTCTTGCTCGATGGAATCCCAGAGAGTTTTATAGAATTCATAGGGGAATCCATCACATCCTGGTGCTTTACCATTGGCCATTTTCATCGTGGCTTCATGGAGGTCTTCAATAGTGAGAATTATTTCACAGAGCACCTTCTAAGCCTCTGAAATCTTGTGAGGCAGAACCCCCAAACATTGGTGAGTAGCGGCCCATCGAGCTTCGAGAGGGTTGATGAGCTTGGAAAACAAGCTTGTAATTTCATGAGAAAATATTTCAACATAAGTTGTGGGTCGAGTAATTAGATCTCTGTTATCCATGATATCCTCGTATCTATTGAGAAGGATTTCTAGCTCGAAGAGAAAGAAAAATTCATTCAAGACCGATCTCCAACCTTGAGCTAGTGCATTCAAGCCTAGATCTGAGAACCTTTGGAATTATCATTGTCCACAATTTGGATTTGATTTCGGAGAGTTATAACTTTTAGTTGCATAGCATCGAGAGAAGGGATTGACTTGAAGCACCATCGTCACCCAACCGAGAGATGAGGTTTTAGTGGTGTATAAGCGGGACCGAATTGTTTCCAACTAGTGGTGTAGATTCTAAGAAATATGGTAGTCCGAGTCAACAAATATTCCCACAAAACTAACCGGTGGTTTGCATAGGTGGATGAAATCACTTGGATCGAGTCTTGGAATTAAATTGACAATCCACTTGATATGATTGACAATGGGGCCATGTTGCATCAAGGAAGTATTAAGAAAGAATTGGCCTTTATGACAAAATGGGTGTGCATCTTACCCACATATAAAAATCATATAGGGGAGTGGTATGAAAGGACAAAGTTAGGCTATTGGAGAGAAAACTCGTTAGGAAACTAATATTAATGTTTACATTATTTATGTATTCATTAAATACAAATGTTAGTTTTATATATATTGTTATAACAAATATATAACAATATATATTTGGGTGTGTTGTAGTTTCCTATTTTATAGGAATTCAGTTTTCCTATTGATATGGCTATATATTAGCCTGTGATTGTAGTTCAAGGTGTGTCGAATACAATATCAATTTATTTTTTCTGTGTGACAATATTGCTGTCCCAATATTTGGTATCAGAGCGAGATGGGGTTCTAAGAGATTTGGAGGGGCAGTGGTTTCACTCTATGTTGTCCCAAATTATGGTTTTCTCAGGGCTATTCCACCATAGTTAATAGTTGTGGTTGCGTATATTTAATACTGTCAAATCTGTGCATGGCTGTGCATATCGAGAGGTCTTCGACACGTCTAAGTTTTCCTTCCAATGTTTTGTGTATGATATATATGTTGTTTGCCATAGTCTTCATCGGATCACGTGCACAACAAAGCATCCAATTTCTATTAAGACTTCTACAGTGATCAGATCGTGCCATAATAGGCTTGCATGCACCTCGATTGCAGTATATTGGTTCTTCGGCTTTATTTACCACATAGGATCATACTGTCTGATTTCGTATCTCCAAGCACTTGGTGATCTCGATTTGATCCTCGTCACATATCAAGCCATCAATACTTTATGCGTGTAATCAAATTTGGATTATAAGATCATTCCATATACATCAATTAGTTCACTGCATGTTGAAAGCCTGAACCTAGCTCGGCCTTGACGTTTGTCATTGTTTTGGTGCAACGGTTTCAGACTACTATTAGTCCAGATCTGCATCCAAGTCTTTGTTTCCATGGATCAAGACACAGAGGGAGATGTCCTCTAGGGAGGAAGCATCCTTCCAGCTACACATAACGTACTCATTCTGTACACTTTGCCAAACAAATTTGTTAATCGAGGTAAAGGTGTTCAGATTTGGGACTATCTGATGCATGCCATCTCTTGTTGTTCGTTGTGCATGTTCTGATAGAAATATTGTCGTACATCTCTATCCACACGACTGCAAATATGGATAGTTCTTTATTAACTGATATCTCAAGCAAAGCTGCTTCTGCAAAGAAAGATAGTGATAACCATTTGCACTCTGAATTCGTGTGAATTTTCTTCTGAGAGCTATTCAGTTACGACAAACCGTCTATCCAGCTTATAATTAGCATGCAGTATTCTATTGCAGACTATGTTCATATTTATCGGGAATGCAACCACCATGTTGTCCACGTGGTGAGTTTAGATCTACTTTGGATTTTGTTTTGTGTGTATAAAGTCTAAAGTGTCATTATCATCGACTTATTAAAAATAAAAGTTGTCTATAGATCCATATAGGTTTTTGGGTGTTAGTATAGTGTGTCATAGTTCTTCATTAGATAAGTCTATAGTAAAAAGTAATGTGTGATTACTTTTTAAATATTTGAATATTATCACTCATCATTTTTCATATGTCAACGCAATAATAAAGTCAGTCATAAAATTGTATTCAAGAGTCGTATTTTGGAAGGTGAAGAGGTCATTATAAATTTTGAGTCATTGTGTCAATTTAGTGTTATTGTCCTTCAATGTCATATAGGTGATTTTAGGATTTTTAGTTGTCATCATGATTCAGAGTCAAAATATTGTAAAAATTAAAAAAAAATTCCTTACGAACCCATTTTCGGTGGAATCCGACGTTCAAGTAAGGTATGTAACCATTGATCCTCAAAATCCAAATTTGCTGAGCTAGCAGCATGATAATGGAGGATGGAGGCATCGGAGGTTGGAGGTCGAGACGAGTGACCTCTCGTCACGATCAACTGAAAAGGCCGCATGAAGCTATGGTGGCACATTTTTTGGTGTGAGTGTGCTTTCAGTATTTGATGTCTAGTGTGATTCTTTTTCTGATTTCCTGTTGTGTGTTGAATAAGTGAAATGTTCACATTGAGGGGGGAACATGATCAACATGATCCAATGTTCCATTTTCAATTTTTCAGTTGAGTATGTGGCTATTCCTATTTCCCCAAATGCAAAAACATAGTGCAGAACAAATAACATAGTGAAACGCACATCATGAGGCTTGATGAGGTAGAACAGTCAGATGTGTTCTTGATCGTACCTAGGTTTGTGGTTAGGCTCCTAAAAACCATTGAAGGCTATTCAGATGTGTTCCTGCTTGATTTCCCACACTGCTAGGTCAGATGTGTTCCCTAGAGTGACTGGTTGATAAGCAGATGATTCTGAGTGTGTTCCCATCCTCATTGGTCAGATGTGTTCTCGACAGTGCTTGGTCGATAAGAAGTTGATGTGTTCCTTCTTCTACCTTTAGTTCGAGTGTGTGCCAAGATCATGAGCGCAGAGGCGGCAGGCTGCAAAGGAAGTGTGAAAGTTCTAATGTTACCATGTAAACATTAAGGGGGGGAATGTTAGGAAACTAATATTAATGTTTACATTATTTATGTATTCATTAAATACAAATGTTAGTTTTATATATATTGTTATAACAAATATATAACAATATATATTCGGGTGTGTTGTAGTTTCCTATTTTATAGGAAGTCAGTTTTCCTATTGATATGGCTATATATTAGCCTGTGATTGTAGTTCAAGGTGTGTCGAATACAATATCAATTTATTTTTTCTGTGTGACAATATTGTTGTCCCAATAAACTCACCTCTTGAGATAATACATTCAAACTTGTGTGGTCCCATGAAGAAACCATCCTTGTCTAAGAGTGAGTATATTATTACATTCATAGATTACTTCAGGAGAAGTACATGCATTTATTTTAAAAACACCAAATCATAAGCATTTGATGTATTCAAGAAATTTAAGGCCATGGTTGAAGTATGGTGACCATTATATAAAAACCTTGAGAAGAGATAGAAGGAGAGTATCTATCAAATTAGTTTTTACACTTTTTCAAGGAGCATGAATAAAGAAAAAAATTACAATGAGCTACACACCACATAAAAATGGTTTGGTTGAGAGGAAGAATTGTACTATTCAAGAGATGTCAAGAAGTGTGATTGAAGTGAGAGGATTTTTACGGATGATTATTGGGATGAAACAATTTGAGTAATAAATTTTTTTAAATAGATGTCTCTACAAAAACATGAGAAATATGATACCTTAAGAGGCATGGAGTTGAATAAATCCATGTGTTGATCACTTAAGAGGGTTTAGGTGTGTAGTGTACACACATGTCTTTGAGAAAAGAAGATCAATGTGGGATTATAGATGAGAAAATGCATCTTCATCGGGTATAGTGAGCAATATATAGCTTATAGATTGTATAATCCAATCACAAAGTAACGTATAATCATCTAGGATGTTTAATTCATTGAGGAAGCATCTTGGGGATATGTACAAGAAGTGTAATAGTCACAAACAAAGGAAAATGCACCTTTTATTGATGTTGAAACAACATATGGTAGAGTAAACAATGCACCAAGTTGGATCCCTATCTCACAAAGGGGTTAATATTTAAGTGAAAGTAATCAATAAAGCATATAAGGAAGCGAGTGCATGAGGCATATTCTTCATCTTCTGACTCAAATAAGCACCAAGTGAGAATGAGGAGTGTACAAGAAATTTATGAGAAGTCAAGGTATGATGAAAATGAAGATTAAATTTTTTTATTTTATTTTCAGCAATTGATCCTATTTATTTTGAGGAAGCAATTAAGGAAAACAAATGGTGTGAAGCAATGGATGAATAAATTCATGCAATAGAGAATAATGTAACATAGTAGTTAGTGGATCTTCAAGTAGTAAATGAATTCATTGGATTCAAATGGTTTCTGAGAACCAAAACTACTCCTGAAGGAAAGATTGAAAGACTTAAGGAAAGGTTAGTTGGAAAAGGATACAAAAAAGGCTTGGATGTGATTATAATGAGACATTTTCTCTTGTAGAAAGGCTAGAAACCATGAGAATAATAATTTCCATAGTTTTTCATCACAAGTGGAAGCTTCATCAAATGGATGTCAAATCAAACTTCTTGAATGGAATATTGGAAGAAGATGTGTATGTGGGATAACCACCAGGCTATAAGATTCCACCGCATGAAAACAAATTTTATAAGCTCACAAAATATTTTCATGGACTTAAACAAGCACTAATGGCATTTACATTTGGATAGACTCGTATGTGACAAGCAATGTATTTAGAAACATGAATAACGAGTCCCACACTTTACATAAAAAATAAATGAAGGTAAGATTTTGATTGTTGTTTTATATGTAGATGATTTATTCTTTATCGAAAAAGAAAACATGTCCATATAAGAGTTAAAATCATCCATGAAGGAGTTTGAGATATTATATTGGGATTGAAGTCAAGAAAATGGAGCATGTCATATTCATGTCTCAAGCAAAGTATGTAAAGGATATTTTTGAAAATATAGAATGTTAGATATCAAACTAATATTTACACTAACTGAAATGTCTAAGTACACCAAGTTGGGGGCCAAAAGCTGG
This sequence comes from Taxus wallichiana var. yunnanensis, assembly GCA_018340775.1. NCBI lineage: Eukaryota > Viridiplantae > Streptophyta > Pinopsida > Cupressales > Taxaceae > Taxus > Taxus wallichiana. The sequence goes on along the minus strand of CM031243.1, from coordinate 573,179,040 downwards.
ACAAAAATGAACAAAACATGTACATGTTCTTATATAACATGATCTCATGGTGATTTTGCAGGTTTGGTAATTCATGAGGCTATAATGCATACGCATTATGATAAGTTATAAACAAATAAAAATTCCCGGTCCCTTATCATTTTTTAATACACCCAAACTCAAGTTTTACGGCTAAAATGTGCCTCGCCTTTCATTTTTCAATTGTACCTTGCTCGAATGTTTATCCGAGAATCACCGCAAAGATCCGAATCGATGATGGCACCATCAAGAAGAGGTAGGGAAAATTCTTTTCTTGAAATTGAATTGAAATTTGGTAATTATAGAGAAAAATTTGAATTTAATACATTTTGTTTATAGTTACAGTTTGAGGTCAACCCAATCAACCACAACAAAACCTTGCAATTCATGTGCTCCCTCCTATACCTCCTATAGTTTCTCAACAATCCCAAGGAATTCAAGAAGATTTAGCAGCCCATATAGTTTTAAACAATATTAAATTTGAGAATTTAATCACATTAATAAAGGATTCAATTTCTACAAACCCCACTACACCTCTCTTACAAACACATTGAAGGCATTAGTGGCTCAAGTTAACATAGAAACAGGGAAAATTAATTGTTGGACATCTTATAGAGATCGATATAGGGTTTATTATTCCTATATATTGTCACATGTGGTGTTAAAGAAAAAATAAATTATGAAATACCTCATATGTGCCTTATCATGGACCCCACACCAATTTTTTGGTTTCGTTGTCATGCAATTTGTTTCCCATCTATTGGTGCAATAATGTTTTGATTAAAAATAATTTTTAGGACCAATGGTGGATGGTGTTTTATTTTCCACCTTGCAATAACAATGAGGTGCCACTATAATTTTTTTTAGGAAACTTTATTATGAGTTTAACATCAACGAGACACAAACTATTTTTATTTTTGAGATTTCTAGGGCCGAGGAAATGGATCGCAGAGGATCGACCTGGTGCAAAATGTGCACCTATTCCACAATGTAGATTCCCCACACATAATCCCCCTCACCCTAAGTTTCTCCATCCAAGAGTGAAGGAGAAACTAAAAATTGTTACACTCCATGTGCTTCAGTGGAATTTCTAATACTCTTATTTGACATACAAAGGATATTTCTAATTTAGATTCTCATGTAGGTACATAAAGTATTCCCTCGTGGAGTACTAGCATTAGGTCACATATTTTCTCTTCATGTCGCAGCGTATGTTTGGGCCCAAGGAGGATGATGATTTCATGTATATCTTTGGTTTTGGTGGAGTTGGTGTTTGGGGTGCACATGATACTACCAATATGTCAAATGCATTTTGAGCTAGACATTTGGATTAAAGTCATCAAGCGTCACCTTCTCCCGTATTTTTATAACTAATTATGTGAATTACAAAAATATCAAAGTACTTGATTTACTTATATATGTTAAATTTTAGAAATAATTGTATTTATACATGGATGAATTGATATTACGGTGCACGGGAGGGGTTTCATCATCCCGACCACATGCTATGAGCACCATGCCTACACATAAATTTAAAAGGTAATTTAGAATGTTAATTTTGTAAAATTTTCATGTATGCAAATATGTGTCGTGTGTGTGTGTGTGTGTGTGTGTGTGTGTGTGTGTGTGTGTGTTCTTATATTCTCAACTAATGCGACGTGATATATGTTTGATAAATATTCTAACTTCACTAGACACCCCACCATCTCTCGCGACAAGTAGAGAAAGGTGTTGCCATTGTGATTTCATCTGCGCACTAACTCATTGAGGTATTCAAACTTGAAATATATTTTAGTTAAATTTCTCATGTCATGATCATGTGACCTTCTTCACCCCTAGAACAATCAATCATGCACCACCTTTAGGGTTTTATGTTCATACGCCATCTTTGGTATGATAGACTCATCATGGTTCTTATCAAATATGCATTTTTGGTCTCCTCTTACCATTCACCTATTTTCTTACTTATTAATTCACCTACATAGGACCATACCTTTGACACCTACATTTTAGGAATTTCTTTTCCCCTTAATCAGCCTAGAATCACCCATGTCTACTCAACCTAAACTCAATGATGCCTAAATGACCTAAACTCAACCATGCCTACTCAACCTACACTCAACCATGCCTAAATGACCTAAACTAATCCATGCCTAAATGACCTCGACTCAATACTTCCTAAAACCTACCAACCCATTCCTCTACCTCCTCATGTTCTTCCCTAGCTTATGGGATAACTACATCGTCCCGAGGCCCCTTCTTGTCAAGGCTATCTAGGTAGAAATCCAAGGGCGTGGGGCCCTTAGAGGTTAGCTCAGCCACTCTTTCCCCTAACCAACTTTCCCCCTTTTATATGCACATTCTACCTTAGTGAGATTCCTTTTTAACAAACCGGGAAATTACACAAGCATAAAAATATACATACTTACCATTTTATAACATCACCATATCATACATCAATCATTTCACATTTCCATGATATCAAATATTTGGACATTTACACCACAACATACATATACATCATCATTTATTTTCCATAATAACAATAACTTGGAAATTAAATCAAATGCAAAACCATGACCAAATCATGCCTAAATCACCTAGACTCCACCATGCCTATACCTGACTCCATCATGCCTACATGACCTCAACTTCCTAAATCACCTAGACTCCATCATGCCTAAATGACCTTGACTCCATCATGCCTAAAATTACCTTGACTCCACCATGCCTAAATGACCTAACACTCCATCATGCCTACATGACCTCAACTCAATCATACCTAATTCAACTAGTTTCCATTTTACACAATAACAATGGAAATTAAAAATGAGTACATCATCCATCTAGTCAACATCATCAACTATATAAATGGGAGAGTCTATGTATCAATACATATATACACAAATATACAATAAATATCAGTATCTCAAAAAATCTCATGTACAATATCACGTCTTTGACATACGGCAAAGTTGGTATATATATCAAAAATCACACACTATAACATATGGATATCAATCATCACCCCACCTGATACCCTCCTATCTAGTCTCACATGTCTACTCCTTCTAGCCCTTTGTCAGGCCCTGTCTCTGAGAACTCGTAACCTCACAATGGAGCCGTCTTTGGGGACGATGATCCCTGTGCTACCAGAACTGTAATTCTTAGATATCATCCGCTCACTAGTTTCCTGTTGGGCTCATTACTCGGCATATGAGGGCACATCAATCCATGCGGTGGCTAGATGATCCTGATAGTAGTGAGCCTCATTTAGGGCACCCTTGAACCTTGCCATCGACATAGTCTGGCGTGGTGCCATCAGCATGACTACTCCCTGTGAACTCTTCCTGACAAAAAGTGTCCCTTGTCCTTGTGTAGGTGAATGTACTATGAAATCATGTCCTTATGCCTATATTATGGGATCATTTCAATGTGCTGCACATGTACCTATGCAGCTACCTATTCTTGTAAGGCCACAACCTACGTATATACCATGGCTAAATCACCCTGTAATCCTATCACCCATTCCTATAGGGAGGCTATTTGTCCTCCATCCCTATATCCAAGGATAGTTTTAGTGGCGAATATTCGTAATATGGTGAATATTCCATTTTTAAAAAATTTAAAAAGGCAAATTTTTCGGTGTAGGTCGGTGACACGTTGACCTAAAAAGTACAGTTTAATTTTTTTAGGGGTCACCCCGCCTACCCTTGAAACTATCTCCTATATAATCCTAGATTATTCACTAGGTAAAACACTACTAGATCACTCAAACCACCTAGGGGCATATGTAATATCAAGTACAATAAACGTGCGACGGGGAGGGTAGAGGTTATAGACGTGTGATAGGAGGGTGGAGGTTGTAGACGCACGACAAAGAGTTTGTTGACATGTGACAGGGAGAGTTTTTTGGCGTGAGAGTTTGTTGATGCGTGACATGGAGATTTTTTTGACGTGCAACATAGATATTTTGTTGTCGCGCGACTTGAGGACGAAGGTCAGGCTGACGCGCCGAAATAAGATTTGTTATCATGCATCAACAACGGTGTTGAAGCAAGGTTCATTGACATGGGTCAACCACCTTATTGAGGCACGGCAGAAAATATCCTATCGCATGTCTGGACTTCATCACACCACTTAAAAATCAGGTGAAAAATTTTTTGTCGGACCCCCAAAAAAATCACCTTCCCGCAAAACCGGTTTTGAGGATATTCGCGGGTATTTTACACCTCTCGATTTCTAAGATGTCTCTTCAAATGAACCTTACCTATATCATCCTGTGTGGGAACTGTATTCTGTGCTACCTAGGCCTATAGGGTCACCACATGTTCCGTAAGGTGGTCACTCGTGCCTCGACCCTATCAATTTGTCCTGCAAACTTATAATCTTTTCCTATAAGGCAGCCACCTAACCCTATAATGTATCCCTCTACACTATGATAGTAGCTAAATTAGGTTTCCTTGGCCTCGACAATGTCACTTGTAGCTGTGCCACCCACCACCGCATGTGTCCATTAGCGAATCTCATGTCGCCAATCCGTCATCTCATACAAGCTCCTCCTACCCTGTAAGAACACTCAGACATGGAGACATAGGTCTCTCCATGTCATCTCAATGATACTATGGAAATGGTGGGGGCATGTCATTCCATGATCCAAATAGTCATCGACCCTATCCATAGGTATCATCTCATGCTCCCGGCATGCCTCCCCTATATTCATCCCAATAGTGAAGCTCCTCTAACTCCTCATCCATACCTCTGTATGATGGATAGTCAACATATGGCCTCCACATGATATCAACTACCGAAAGGCCCTCCAATCATTGCCTATAGTATGACACATCATATGTGTCCCTTGCCACCCTCGGTTGTCCACCGACTAGTACCCATCATCTAAAACCAACTCTGAACAAGCCACCCCGAACCAATCATGTCACGGTACATCAATGAGTCACACACACACATGATGTGCTCATATACCCGAGTAGTGTAATAAATAGGTACAACACATACCAAATATCCTCAATATCCCATAGGCCCATAGCTCCCTATACAACTAAACTAGGAAAGTTGGTGCCCAAGTGAAATGTATCCACTCCTCGATCATGTCTTGTAGCACACCCATCAATGCTCATAGAAATATCCCACCCTCAGAATTTGGTAGAGTAAAACATCCCACCACCACCATCATCAACATTGATAGCCTAGTCACCGCAAATAGGTTTCATACATATTTCCATAAGAGAGACTCACGTTGTGATACCTTAGCTCCCCATCACCTTGCCAAATATCAATACTATCAGCCTTAATTGATGCCTCCAACGAAATGGAATATCTGCTCCCAATAATAGAAAGTCACAGGATCCTATAAACGTCCTCCATGGTGAAGTTCATCTTTCCCATCGTTAAGTGAAAGGTATTGGTTGCGGAGTCCCATCTATCGATGAGAGTGACCATCAAGATATGATCTCAGGCTATATGCCTATAGTGTCGGATCACACTAAGTCCAACATTGGTCATGTTCCCTCACTCCTTTGCGTTCATGCTAGGCCACATTTGTACCAATAGGGGTGGTACTTTGTCCCTCATCCTCAGTTGATCTCTCACTTGCATCATCCAACATGACCTTGTCAAGACTTGACCACCTCAAATAACCTATTACCCACCACACAATACCCAACCACATCAATCATGCCTACCCCCTTTACCTAATTCACCTACAAACCTACTATCCCTTATCATCATTACCCACTAACTTAGTTCATCTCACCTACTTACCTATCCCACATTACCAAAATAACATTTTACCCTTTTTCCTCTACATAAATCTTCACCTACCCCTTCCTCGCCTATTTTACCTTCCAACCTAGTCCTTCTTTCATTTATTTACTATTAATCATGACTGCATCGGTTACTTTGACCGTCATCAGTTCTATTTGATTGGCGTCGGTCACCCAGGACCTTGATTGATGCCACCAACCCATAACCCTCCTCATTCTTTGTTTCAGCTAAAACCAAAACTCCCATCCCCATTACAAACAAATTTACAAAAACAACCTAAATAACTACTCGAGACCCACCCAAACCTATCCTAGCTTCATTACCAACCCCATTTAAGTTACATTGGACCTTCCCCCTCCCTCATTTCATTCATTTTTAACCATGATTTCACAAATTAACATTATACCCAAATTTTACACAAAACAATTTCAACAAACTCTCTTTCAATCAAATAAAGGATTCAGATTGAATCCTACCTCATCTCGGAACCGTCTCCATGGTGGCACGTCTGGTTGCTTTGCATCGATGGTCCACCCAATCCTTCTCCCATCTCCACCATGCCAAAATAAACTCCTCACCTCACAACCAATCGAATCGATCAAATCGATCTTGTGGACCCACCAATTGAATGTAAATCACCTACTACATGGCTCACCAACTTAGCTAGATGTCTCGTATTATCATTTTCCACTCCTCAACTTCTCCTCTGTCATTTTCTAAAAGTGGAAAGGTCAAAATGATTCCATAAAAGTAGAATTTTCCTTTTTTAACCCCAAATCGACATGACCGACATCAGTCATATCGATCCCTAGCCAATCGACGTCGGTTATGCTATAACCAGCATCGGTCACCCGACATAACCATTTGACCTACCCTATGCCCATTCTTCCTAAAACTATTATTGATCTAATAATTGTAGACCTTAGCAACACCTATTATACCTTACGTGTAAGCCTACATTACCTGTACATTTCCTTAACTATGTTTAGGGACATGTTATTTATCTATACCTCGGCCTTACCTATGCCCTGACCTACATACCCTGACCTAAATTGCCTTTTGTGACATTTGAATTTTTGTACTCACTATATCTTGTGATGTTGTTACCCATGTTGTTTATCCTAGTGACCTTACCTTTCCTAATGATATGATGTTTATCCTGACCATAATTTTGGTGCTATGGAACAAAACCTATTACACATTCCTACACCAGACCTCATTTTTCTTCATGACCATATCCTATACCTTGGATACCTGAATCACTTCAACCTCGTTTGGATAAACCTATTACCCTTTTGACAATGTAGAGTTTGCAAGCTCTTCCACCTAGTACCGTATCGCAATCTATACATGTGTGTGCGTTCGATTGCCATTACCCATTACCCAATATGACCATTACCCATTACCAAAAATGACCATACCCTTACCTACTGACCCTCACTTTCATCAATCACCTATTTATCAAACCACTCCCTAACTACTTTTCCAACCTCATCGGTTCGTAGTTTGAGGGGATCACCTTCAGCGCTACTTGGGAAAACCTAGCCTCCGCTTATACCTGGGACATCAACACCCTGTTTTTGTCAGCATCGCTTACCAATACAAGCTACATTAAAAAGAGGGGAAAATGTAGACACCAAATTTGGGTCACACTCCCCTTGGTCCCCTTAAATCAATTAATGTAATGTATTTAATTCAGCATGGCCCCTTCAACCCATATTAATATTCATCCTCACATTATTAATTATCAAAATTATTTTAATAAAGTTAATTTCACCCTCACCGCTCCACCTCATCATTACACCTCACCCTAGACCCATTCATGGGGAATTTAAGTCATAATGAGTGAGTCATCACTCTCAAAGATCGAGTAATCACTCCTAGTGTTGAGTCACCACTTAACCTAACTAACTAAGACTTCTTACTAAACCTAATTGGACTTCTTTTATGACTTTCCTTCCTTCTCTCACGTGAACTCCAATTCCCTAACCGAACTCAATCAAATTCATGCCAAAATAGTAAAGATCTACCTATTTTTTGTAAACCCGAGACTTTCTCACCCTAATCTACGTTGGTTATCCCTCAACCGATGTCATTCACATTAAATGCCATCGGTTACCCTAAATAAATTTTCACAACTCTTTACGAGACGACCATTCAATTATTGGAGCCTTATTGCATTCAAGCATGAATCATCAATCCCTCGAGGCATCCAGACGACAAACTCACACCACCACAGTGCAAGAAAAGCATCCAGTTCATATTTCTAGAGCATTGGAAAAATCACGAAACCATAGAGGCTGTATTGAGCAACACTGAACACAAAATATCTTCATGGATCAACTACCATCTTCCTCCACCTCCCAAGATCTGCAAGACATCAAGTAAGTATTGTGATCCTAATCATTTTTCTTATTCCTTTTATAGATCTTTAGTTTTCTTTCAGTAGTTTATTTCCTCTATTGCATGTACATCACCTTCCTCCCACCATCCCAAGCCTTTTCACCATTCTAAACCTTTTTCTTATTATCCATGAGTCTTCTCAGCCATATTACGACCCAAACCATACTACCCTCACTCTTTATACAATCACAAAGAGCCTAAAAACCTCTGTTTAATAATTTATCATCAAATTGCCCCTACCGACGTCGGTCATCTTAACCATCATTAGTCACTATGTTTTCTAATAACCTTCACCAAAATGCATCTAACATCACCTAAATTCCACCCAGACCTTACCAAATACCCCTATGACCTATCCCAACTAGAAACATACCTTGTCTGATGCTAGATTAGTTTAGATTTTAATACTTTGTTTAATCTATCTTGTTGATAACGTTTTGAGATACCTAAATCAAAGTGTTAGCAATATGACCTTTATTTCTCATATTTACTTTCATTAATTGGATAAAAACAAAGGATTGACAACCATTCGAGGAAGCATCACGCTTCCCGGATCTAGCCTTGCTAGGCTAGTCCTCTAACTCTTTCTATTTAATATCATTTGGTGGTCTTGCTTTGTATCTATAGGTAGTCCTTCCCAAAAAAAAAAAAAGGAGTTCTCTATGATCAGCTTAGATAAATTTAGTAACACGCACATTCAACCTACCATCTACATAATCACAAGTATTCCTCCTTGACCTTTACCTTATTTGTTTTATCACACAACAATTCGGTGAAACACGTGCAATTCATATTATGTTAAATTACATGTTAATAATGTCCTTCATTGGAGAATTATTAAATTATGTTAATAATGTCCTTCATTTTGTAGACAAAGGATTTACTGTGAAAGGTAGTAGTGTTGTTCAATTTATTCATAGGTGTGTCATAGTCGGAAAAATAGTTGTATATTAATAAAAGCTGTTATCCAAAATTCACCCTCAAGGTAATTTTGATAACATGTACCAAATTCTTCAGTCCGAGTAAGTAGAATTGATTCAAGGCCCAAAATCATGTTTTGGGGTCCCTTTGGTATCTCTCTAACTTCCCCATCCAAGGAAAAATCCAACAAGTTAGCAAAAATTTGAAAAAATCCAAAAATGAAGTCACAGGCTTGTTTTAATGCATTGCAGGGTCTGGAGGTTGCAGGTCATACTAGTGTGGGTCATACCAAGGTTCGTCATACCAAGTTTGGGGCTGAAATACAAAGGAATCAGCTAAATCAGACATTTTTGTCCCAGGTGGTCCGTGGGATAGTTGGGATGTCGGGACGCGCAAAGCTAAAATGGCCATAGATAGTGAAAATTGGAAAATGTAGAAGTTTTTGTTTCATGTGGTTTGGGACAGCCAGGAAAAAGTACGTGTGGGATGCGAATCAACCGATTTTCCGCAAGTCGGCCTATCATGCGGGTGGCGCGGAGTTTTTCGTCCGGGCCTGTGTCGGGACAAAAGTATGTGCGGGATGCGCAAAGGTGAAATCACTGCACAATGAGGCCTGAATTAGATGATTTGAAAGAATGTGTGCGGGACAGTGGGACATGTGGACCTGATTTTTCCGAAATAGCCACATAAAAGAGAAAAGTCAATGTTTGACCCCAGAACTTAAACGGCCATAACTTTTGACTCCGAGCTCCGATTTTCATAAAATTGGACTTTCTGGAACGAGCACGATGTCCTTTGCATCACAAAAACTGGATTTCTTAATTTTAATGAGGGTATATATATTTAAATAAAATAAACATATTCGGCTCTAGTTAGTTAATGCTCATTCCCGTCAAATGACAGAAAATGCCTGCCAAACCCAAAATAGCTGCTCGCACTTAGAAGGTCATAACTTTTGCATTTCTCAATGAAATCACACAAAATTGGTACCGTTGGAATCATGGATTTGAGACCGACATACATAAATCAAGAAATTCTAGATTTGATGAGAAATAGATGGGGATTTTTCATAAAACGTGGCTGGGTTCATGACAGTGTTTTATTTGGTAGTTGGGAGTGTAATTAAGAGGCATGGTCATCATTCCTTTTTTACGCTTTGGGACAGTATGGTGAGCCTTTTCAAGTAAAATACAATCATTTCACTCCATTTAGTGCCTCTTACAAGTGGTTGAAGGATAGATTTTGAGATTTCCATTTTCCCCTTCTCTCTCTCTTCTCATTTTCCTATAAATTGGAGTGTTGGGCTCATTGTAAAAGGGAGAGAGTTTTAGTGGTAGCAAAGCTCTGTCAAAATTTATTTGTGAAGCCAATGTTCTACAGGCCCTTGTAGTGGAATCCTTGCATGGTGATCTAGGACTTATCTTGTAATAGATTGAATTGTGCATATCATGAAGCAATAAAATACAAGTTTATGGATGCATCTTCCCATCTTGTGTTTTTTTCTCTCTTCTTTCCTTTCAACCTTCATTACAAGAATAATGTGTCTATTTTTATGCTCTTGCAGGATCCATTATCATTTTGTATGTTTGAGATGTTGTTGTGAATGCATTTTGCTAGATTGTGGAGAACTATCATCACCCCTTCTAGTGTGCACTTTGCTTCTATATCTCACGCATTGGAAGACTACTCTCACACCCCTCCTTTTCTGGTGTATCACCGCTTTAGTGTAGGCTTTCATTTTCATGCATTCTCTCTCCTTGGTCCCTTGGAAAGTTAGATTAGGAAAGATAGTCTTACCTACATTAGAGTAGATTGTGGCAGGTAGTTTAGGAGCAAGAACCAGCTTTCTCTGGAGGTCTATCTCAAGTAGCAAGTCCCACAACTTGGAGATAGTACCCATGTTATCTAATCACACCGTGAGCTCAAGTATATGCACCTTTTATTAGTATGGTCTTAAATATATGTTGAAAACATATATAAATTAAGTTTTGACAAAAATAATTGTTTTCATATAAAGGTTCAACTACGAGCAAGTATTTAATGAGAAGAGGACTAGTAGCATGGGTTTGGAGGATCCGAATTCATCTCATAGATTTCCATCTTCATCTAAGGGAGGGCCTTCTTTAAGAAAGGCCAAGGGAGGGATATATTTTGATGATTAGGAAATATATATATATATATATATATGACTTATATGACATTTTTGTATTCCTATGTGATTGTCATTGTATGTATGCCTACGTGCATTTCATTGCATGTTAGTGTGGGGTGGTTGTCATTCAAACATGGGTATTCTTGAGGAAATACTTTTGCAGGTGATTTCAATTGTTAGAAAGTGTAAATAGTATGGAAATGTGTTGCTAGAAAGAAAATTTCTCCTAAATAAGACCATAGTTGAAAAAAAAATGAATGCATAGTGCAAAGCACGGGTAAGTTGTGGTCGTAGAAACTACTTAGACGAAGGAACAAAGTGGCACGATACTCTAGTGCATAGAAGAACATGAAACGAAATTTGTATCCAAATGGTAGAAAGGCGTGTTATATAGTTATAGTTGTGGTGCGCAAGTGTATCATGCGGAAATTTGGTGGAAAGTTGGTGAATGGTCAATTAATGAGAGGATTGGTGGTAGGTGAAGGATCAATATATGCAATAAATTTTTCCACATCTATATAAGGAAATGATGCAAGTTCACTTTTACCTTTACATTCATGAGTATTTGAGCGAGCTAATTACAACCTAGCCAAGCAAGACATGTTGAGGTGTAGAGAGATGTGAAACAAGGCGAGGAGAGTATATTTGTGCATGAAATTGGTTTTGTCCCCATTGGATAAGGGTTTGAACAAAGAGAGGTGCACAGAGAGGAGAAATAGAGTGTCAGGGTTTGAGAATAAGCTAGGGCATGCAATTTCAAGCTAGGGAACGTGATTTCGAGCTAAGGCACGATTTTTCTCGGCATGAAGTAAAAGGTGCAGCCTTGTCTTACCATGATAGCAAGGAGATTTGGATCAGGAACAAAGGGGAAGAAGAAGGTAGAAACTGAGGTGGAGATCAAGGATGCCCCGAAAGAAATTTTTCAGAAATGCAGTACCCAGAGGATGTAATCATGGGACGTGAATAGGATTCTCACATTCAGTTGGAGCAAGGTAAGCAACTAAAATCATCGCATGATTGAAAATAAGGAAGATTTGGATGTGTTGTTAAGAAGAAAAACAAACAAGTGCACATTCGTTGACATGTCATTCTATGATGATGTTGGAGAGAATTTTTTGAGAAGGTAGAGGTCTTGCAATTATATGAACTCCCTTACTTTAGAAAACCTAAGAAACTATATCAATGGCTTATGAGCAGAGTCCATGAGGACTTATTTTATTTGTTTGGGCCACGTATGAGGATCATCGTGCCCTTAGTTGCAATCGACAAGTTTGAAGGAGCTGGGACGAGAGATTAGTAGTGACTTATCTAATAAACCAGCTATTTTGGCCACCCGCAAGGAGCTGGGTTACTCAAAGGGTCCACGCAGAATGGATATTTACAAGTTAAAGAAGTACCCTGTTGTGCAGGAAGTCGCGCACTTACTCACAAAGTTGAATGATCAGGAGAGGTGGTCACAAGTGAACACCATGTGGCTACACATTTCAAGAAGATGTCACAGGGAGAAATTTACAACTTGGTAGGATACATAGTAGATACCATCATTGAAGAAGCGTGCAAAGGTGAGAAGATAAGATTTATCGCCATTTTAGTATTTGTTGTTTTGTTGAAATTGGAGTGCCTGATGGGCCAAAGAACAAGATTTGGGAGTATCTTGTAGAGAATAAGTCTCTAGCAGAGAGGTTTGAGAATTATTTATGTGAGGGATCTATGAGTGGATCATTTAAGAAGAGGGAAGAGATGTGGTATGATAGACTTCGCGTGACCTTCGAAGAGGAATGGAGAATTCCTAAGGAGCTGCCATCAGTAGTTGGGAAGTCGGTACAATTGTTGTGTACCAACACTTTTGCATTGTGTATTTTACAATAAAGGATGGGACATGGAGTCCCTGGTGTAAACTCCCTTATGTATTTACAACACAATTCTTCCAAACGATAGTTCACGGAGTTTACCAATGTGCAAAGGTTAATCTACAATGAAGACATGGTAGTATGTGACTACCATACCTTGAGAAAGACTTACACATACCCAAGTAGGTCTTCTTATATTGAGAGGTTCATATCAGATGATATAACCATGAATCTGTTAGTTTGACCATTTCTAACAGTGGGGTCATGCTAATTTATATCCAACTTAATCCTAGGTTGGAAAATGGTAACTATGTTGAAAAAAAAATTATGCTACCTGCCGGGCCAGAGGGGAAACATATAGTTGGGATCCTAGTGGCTGAAAATCCCACTTCACCATTACAAGAAGAAGATGAATAGGAGGAAAATGGTGGTTTAGTACATAGGGGATAGAGGCAACCCTCAGACACTAAGGAAAGTGAGCATGAGATTACTCCTCCCGACAGCAACAAGAGGAGGAAGACTTAGAAATAGACGCGTCAGCCTTAGATGCAGACCCAATAAATGAGGAACACCAATTTAAAAGGGTGTTTAGAAGGAAAAGGACTCAGTGTGGGGCCATCACAACCTCCATGCAAATCACCTCGAGATCTCCCCTTAGAAATAAGTACCTGAGAAGAAGAGGAGGAGAAAGTTAAAGCTCAGAGAGGATGAAGAGGATGAGTCTAGTGAAAGTGCGCCAGGAACCCTGGTGCAGCCCAAAAATACAGAGGAGCCTCGTGATGAGGAAATGAAATATGATGAAGAGGGGTTCAAGGAGATAGAAGAGGAGATGGGCGAGCCATCTGGCATGCCTCACTCCACACAGGAAGGTGAAGGACCCACTGCATATTCTAGCACCCGGGTTCCCAAGGGCAAGAAAACAAAGAAAGGAAAGGCAAGTGAGGACTATGTGACTCCAGCTATGGGGTACATAGAGGAATCCAACAAGATCATTTCCGTCATGTTCTAGATCACGGTAGTACCAAAAGATTTATATGCCTAGGAGTTAATGGACCCGGAAAAGGCCAATGCGTGGACTAGAAAATAGTTGTCCTTGTCCATGCAGACACACATGGATGAACCATATTTTGATGTGTGCAAGGAGTCATGTGTCTCACACACCGGGTAAAGAAGCAACCACATATTAGGCACGTAAATTTCAATCCTCCTATAATGTCGATGAGAAAGTAAGCAATGCCTTGGTCAAGGTATCTGCTAAAGTGGCGCAGAGGAACATTGATAAGGAAGCCACCATTCGAGCGCTACTTGAAGATAACAAGGATAAGTAAAGCGCTTGAAAGCAGAGAAGGAATGAGAAGAGGAAAATAATGAGGCCTTTGTTAGCATGGTTGAGGAACTTGGTGATCATATCCTTAAGGTAAGGCCTCATTTGGAGTCTAAAGTTCCTTAGAAGTTTCCCTTTGCAATGCATTATTTGCACACTCTGGTGGATCTAGTTTTGAATAAAGAGCTTGTTGTTATGGTTGCACCAAAAGATCCTGCAGAAGAAATAGCAAGAGCAAGGGCTACCATTGTTAGGAAAATTTCAAGTTTTGAGGCCTTGCTCCAAACATTGAAAGATGAGCTGAAGAAATTGGATCAATCTTTGAACATGTGTATAGCATCGGACACCATAATAAGAATCAGAACTATAGCAGAGGATAATGAAGTGCTGAAGGCAATGAAGGATGAAACACTTGGGTACACAAAGAGGTTAGCCCTAGTAAAACAAAAGTGTGAGGCCCTTACAAAGAGCCCAAGATCCACACAAATATAGGATCAATGAACTTGGGAAACTTATAGCAAAAAATGGACTCCATGGAGGGAATGGTCTCAAGTATGGCACATGTTGTCCAAGTGTTGTAGAATGAAAAGGAAAATATCACTCAGGATGAAATAGATGCCATAGTGACAGATGT
The DNA here is from genome assembly GCA_018340775.1 of Taxus wallichiana var. yunnanensis. NCBI lineage: Eukaryota > Viridiplantae > Streptophyta > Pinopsida > Cupressales > Taxaceae > Taxus > Taxus wallichiana. The sequence goes on along the minus strand of CM031243.1, from coordinate 573,163,954 downwards.
TCTAGAAAAGATAGGGAGCACGCTAAGTGACTGACAAACCTTGGAGGTTGAACTCAAAAATGAATATCCAGAGTTAGTCCTACCTGAGGAAGAGGGTACTGTAGAGTAAACTTCATTATTTTGTATAGTGCTTCATTCATTCTTTCATTCCTTATTCTTTATTGTTGGAGACATAAGAAGGAATTCCCATTACTGGGCGTAAATGTAATTTAGTGTGGGGTAATGTTGAGTAGATAACATATTTCTCTAAGGTGAAGGCACATAAAGGATGTGCACGCTGGAGCAAGGCACATTTGAGGGCGTAGAAGAATAACAGAATAAGCACATGCCATAACACTTTGAATTCAAGACTTAGCCATTTTGTGGATAAGGGCTATTCTGGGAGATAGCATGTTGAGCACACAAATACATGAAGAATTGCAGTCCATGCAATGGGTTTGGGAACAAGCAACACACTGAGCGCCATGCATAGTTTAAGATAATAATAGGATTTCTACTCGAGTTAAGCTCAGTAGGATATCTACTCTTAAGAGCACTTGCATGTTATGCATCATTTTGTAAAGGCACGTGGCTATTATTATCATGTGACCTATTTTGACAACTACATGGGTGGCGAAGGGAAATTTCCCACCCGTATATATATGTGTATTGATTTGCACGGTTTAGGTGTGTGTGTGTGTGTGTGTGTGTGTGTGTGAAATTGTAGAGTTATGATGGGGTTTTGTCCCGTGCATGACTCATGGAGATACTTATGTAATGTAAGAAGATTTTGTGTTTTAGAGTATTTAATATAATGGTTCATATTGGATGGATAATGGTGTTGAACATGACTAAATTTGATTCTTACATGGTAAATCTTGTTATAGTCATTGTTTAGTTCATCTTATATATATTCTAAGAACTAGATCTGGTTTATGCATTGTGTGTTGTTTACTATTGGTAATGAATCGAATACCTATATGCACCATCATGCTAACATTTTGTACAAGCAACTCTAAAGAGGGACCTAGTGCCTTTGCGCACTTCGGGTGAGCACTCAGCTCAGGCTGAGTGATGTGCCAACGTGCTTGGGTTATTCACAAGTAAATTCTAGGTTGCATCATTTATCAAGCTACGTAAAAATATTATTTAAATAATTATATAATAGATAGTCATACATCACTTATATTTAAATTGTAATAATTTTTATATAAGAAGAACAATACATATTACCATTCGAGTGTTTTTCAACATGTTAAATAAAACATTGTGTTTTTCAACAAGATCAAAAACACGAGCTTTTCCGCATGTTTTGACTTATGTAACTAATAATTATTTTAATAATTAAATAATTATATATAATAAATCAATATTCCAATTGTAGAAAATAATTACAAGCTACTCAAATATAAAAATGTGAATAATCTATATTAAACTAAATTTATAGTACAAAAATTATAAAAATACACATTTTTCAACATTAAATAAAGTTGAAATAATATTGTAAATTATAGATCAACCATCTCCTAGAAATTTTAGGTAAACATACATCTACTAATTTAATATAAATAAATTTTAAAAACAAAAATAAAATGTAAAATATAAATTGGAATATATAATACTACCGTTAAAACTATTGTCATTTTATTCGATGTCAATTATGAATAATCTACATTAAAAAATAGAATTTGAATGATTACAATGCTATAAATATTTTCACATTCTTAGTACACTTATTTTAGTATAAAAGCATGGATTTTGAATTTCAAAAATAATTATGAAATATTTATTTTTAACTAAACTTATATTAGATAAATCTCTATAATTATTCTATTACATTAAATAACTCAAATATTATCAATATAAAAATTATTTTATTATTACACACACACACACACACACACACACACACACACACACACACACACACACACACACACACACAATTTTATATATTTAATTTTATAGAGTTAAATTTTATTAATTAAACAATTATACATAATAAATCAATATTTAAATTGTGGAAAATGATTACAAGCAATCGTTTATTGTCACAAAATTTAAAAACAATTTATCATATTTGTTATCAAGCTACATACAAATTATTATCTAAATAAGTATAGATTATATAACTATAAAATTGCTTGTAACTTTTTTCCACAATTTAAATATTGATTTATTACGTATAATTTTTTATTTAATAAAATAATTAATAATTACATAAGTCAAAATAGATGTCAAAAATGTGAAAACCATTGTGTTTTTCATCTTGTGAAAAACACAAGTGTGTTTTTCAACAAGATGAAAAACTAAAGATTCTATATTATTTCCATTCTTCGCTAAGGACGGATGTAACACGATTATAAAACATGAAGTACAATATAACACATTCGGTTTGATTAGGAGAATAGTCAATCCATGTTTTTCAAAAATATTAAAAACTAAATGTTCTACATTATAGCCATTCTTGAAATGGGATAGATCCCGATTACCAAACATGAAGTACAATATAACAAACTATGGTTTTGTTGGAAGAATAGCCAATCCATTTTTTTCAACAAGATGAAAAACTTAGATTCTACATTATCACCATTCTTCGAGATAGGAAAGAGCATGATTACAAGACATGAAGTACAATATAACACACTATGGTTTTGTCGGGAGAATAGCCAATTCCTAAAAATAATGACTTGGTCTATATTACATTTACTTTGGTAATTGTTTTTAAAGGGTGTTTTTATTTGAGGATCGAATCTCATACTGCAATATTGAAATGGGTTATAGTTAGGGAAAATAGTATTTCATTTTTGTTGTGTTGTGATTCGAATCGGTCAACCCTCTATGCGAAAACATTTATGGCTTTATTATTATGGTATTAAGGATCTTACGCATATACCAAACACCTAAGTATTTTGAGGGGATTCGGCACATTCTCAACTATGGGAACTTATTGTCTAGTGCATACCTCTCTAGTTGCATTATGTGGGTATCTTGAAAATAGTGGATATGAATTTGAGCCCTTAGTCTCATTAGCCTAAAATCAAATGAAATCCCATTGTCTTCCTCACTATGTTATGAATTAGTAAATACATTAGCAATTAATATCTTGTTTGTACTGATTTACAATTTATTTGTAACGTATTATAATATATTGTAAGGATTTTTATTACTGAGGTTCAAACAAGTACATGATTCTAGGATAGAATCATGGGATGTTAACTCCCTAAATCTAAGCTCTCTTTCCTATAAATTTATCTTTGTATCTACATGTATTTAGCTTCAAGTAATAATATAGAGAAATAAATATTACTTTGCTCTAATAAAATATATATTCAGCTTGTCTAATACCTATCATTGGTATCAGAGTGAGTCCAAGGCTCATTCCTCTAATGAAGTATTAAGAAATCCTTTTGGGGAAACGTTATAATCCATATGGTTGCCTCAAATCCATGAGTTGAATTCTCTAATATGAATTTAGTAGTCTATCTAGGCATTACTGGTTTAGTGTAGATACTTGTTTTTCTATTTGATTGTGTTCCTTGGTCTATTGTATCAACCTCAGGGACTAGTAAAAATATCTAGACTTTCCTGGATTCAGATCCATTAAAATTATCTCAAGCATTTTTTTCCAACACTGGTGCATGCTCAGATTTGATTGAATATTGACATTTCTCATTGATTTCCATTGGTTGAGAATTGAGCTTTCTTTCCAGCCCTTGTATACCTGCATCCATGTCAATAGTGTATGATCTGAGCAGCTGCGATATCTATATGTCAAATAAATTCCGCATTTAATCAATTGTCGTTCAGCCCCTCTACGCAAAACTCTTGCACTGATGTCTAGTGTAATGTAGTAAGTGAAATATGACGTGTTCCCTTGTATCGAGATGGTCTCCTCCTTCGCAGTGGCCAAAAGGAGACATTCGTAACAGATTTCGTAGTCTGCAAAAAAATGTGAGATTCCCAGATCTCGTGTACACTAGCGATCCAAGTGGCCCACATTTTCATTGATCTGCACACGTGAACACTTGATTTGGCAAGTGAATAAAGCCTGAGTAAGAGGACGCGTAGAATTGGAAAAAGTTATGCATTGTTCAAATTCTGTTGATTGCATTCTCCATTAACTTTGCCACCATTTTTCATTGGAATCCCACAACGTTTGAAACACACCCACAAGTTGTCTCTAATTTATAGTTGTCTTGTTTCCCATCCACCTCTGCTAAACCATTGACACCATCCATGCATTTATTCTGCCAAATCTGCATTTGATGGTTCATCAACGTCATCCTCATACACACTATAAACTACAGTTTTCTCTCGGAATTGGTCCATTCCAAACTTTGGAGCAAATAACTTGTCAAAAGTCTTTTGTCTTTATTATCAGCAAGTCTTGGTATAGTTGATAGAAAAGCTCATTGTCTTTAATATATGTCAAGGTTCATTTAACAATATTATTTGATTAGTTAAAAGTCATATTATTATTGATAATGTTGGTTTATCTATTTATGTATTCTAGTTCAACTATAGTCATTAATTGTCGTTAACTTGTGAGTTAATTATAGGTTGTCAAAATGTCTATAATATAAGCAATGGTATTTAGATATCCAATCAAATAGTCATGTATGTCATTAAAAAGTCAAATAGTATTTTTGATTCATTAGTCGCTTTTACGTCAATAAATTTTGTTGAGTCATTTTGTCGGGGTTAAATAATTTTTTTGTAATGGATGCATTTTTTGTGAAAACGACATCCAAATAGTTTCACATTGTGGGAGGGAAGTTATACCAATAAATTAAATGTGGACACTTTGTTGAGCTCAAAACCTAAATTGATGAGTAAGAAACTTCTTATACTAGAGAATAGAGGCACATGAGGTTGCAGGTCATTTAGTGACCTCTCGTCGATTGTCAACAATGGAGCCACACTTCTAGTATGGAGATTGTGTGGTGTGGATTTCGATTTTTCATATTTTCGGTGTAGTGTGAAAAATAAGAGTAGAGATTCATTCCTATTCACATGTATATGTGGCTATTCCTACATAATTTCTTGATGTAATAACATAGTGAAGAATAGATAGCACAATGAAATGCAGCATCGTGATTCTTGAAGAGGTTAAATAGTCAAATGTGTTCTTATTCATACCTAGGTTTGTGGTACACCTTCGTAAAACCATTAAAGGTTTTGCATATGATTCATTTGAGTTCCCCCACACCGAGTAGGTTAGTCGATGTGCTCCCTATTGTGATTGGTTGATAGCGAGATGATTCATGTACATGTTCCTACACTAGTTTAGTCACATGTGTTCCCGAAATTGTATGGTCAATAAGAAGTTGATGTGTTCCTTCTTCTACCTTTAGTTCGAGTGTTTTCCAAGATCATGAGCAAGCATGGGAGGAAAGCTACGAGATGAAGTTTAATTTTTTTCTACCATGTAAACACTAAGAGGAATGTTATGAATTAGTATTTAAATTAGTACGGTTATAATTTATTTGTAATGTATTATAATATATTGTAATATATTGTAAGCATTGTTATTATGGGTTCAAACAACCGCATGATTCTAAGATAGAATCACGGGATATTAACTCCCTAAATATAGACTATATCTTTCCTATAAATTTGGATTTGTATGTACATGTATTCATAGAAGAGTAATAATATCAAAGTCTTAGACATGTAATTTGTGTACAACTTGTCTAATACCTATCGGACTAACATTGGGCCTTTATTTGAATATTTACGTTGCTTTACAACGTACATAAAACATATCTCATAACTTGTGTTACTAGCATATTAATATGTAAGCACCCGATGTTGTAAATATAATATGCTTTTTCTTATACCTCGGAAATTCTTATAGAAGAAGTTTTCAATTAAACCGAAAACTCGTATTAATCTTCCACTAAATTTTGTGATCAATGAACTATTAATTTTTATGATAATATTGTTGAATCATGTATAGATGGAGTGAAGTCTTGGGAAAAGGCAGCAACAATTGCATGTATTGCAACTGCAATCCCCCTGGTCAGTACTAATCACTATTATTTCTTCACGTCTTCCTTGTTTTATATAATTAGGATATGGAATGAATGAAATTTTTAGAATTTCATATGATTGGAACAAGTTATCCCATGGGCAATAGCCAATCTCTTTTATGTTGTGCATGCACATATAATCTCTCTTGGTAGTGAACTATAATTGTTATCTACTACAATCTTTACTTTCCTCTTTTGGGTTATGTGATTTGAGTTTAAGTGAATGTGGATGCACTGGTGGCACATCTTATTTCATTGAAAGAGACATAAGACTATTTTAACCTCTACCTAGAAAAGCTCGTTTGAGAAAATGGCAAGTCATGTGGAAGTGGAGTCATTTCTAAATTGTATGAATAATTATGTTATATGTATGCAAAGAAGGCATGGCTAATGGATAAAATATACAAGTGGACCTTAAAATAATTGGACGTAGACGATGTAGAGGATTAAAAAAATAGTTAGTCCTCCCCTCAAAAGAGGAAGAACGATGTAAATGAAATATTATTGAAAAAAGGGTTGTTTCTATCCCTCACATAAGCTCGCAGGGAGGGGTGATGTGGCATGTTGTTTACATGGACGTTGACCAACTAACTCCATTTGTTTAGGTCTCCATATGCATCTATCTCTGTCTAACACTTTCTGTCCAACACAATGGGCCATCTTATTAGTCAAATCATTCCTTGTGGATGGTAATAAATTTCTAATTCAAATTTTAAGTTTTGGCGCTGATGCATTCCATTTGGCTGATATCCCGCTCATAGCTTCGGTTTCCCTTATTTTACTATAGGGTATCTGAATATAGTTTGATTCATAAAGCCAGAAGAGGAAGACGTGTTTTTGAAAGAACTGTTGGTGTTGCCTCCGAGATATTATTTAATGGTGTAGGAGAAGTGCTTGGCTCTATCGATTCGGTCTCCATTTTCATCGAATCACACTATTTCTCCACAAGACACGTCACATTTCAGGGGTGAATCTCTTTTTTATTTTTGTAGTTTCTTTGTTCTGTTATGAAGTTTTTATAATTTTTTAGGATGAAAATCATAACGAAAATTTGTTGGTAGGAAGTAGAAAACTAAACATCATTCGTGCATATATGTGGAGTAGAGGGATTATCAAAGCACTGGCATTGCTGCATCCACTTTTTAATGTGTTTCTCCTGCATATTGTGCTGCTGATTTTACTGTTTATAGTGGTGTAATGATTTTATTCAATATTATACACAAAAATATCATCTCTTTTCCAAATTTTAATTTCTTGTTTTCACTAAACTAAAATAGGTTTATGAAAAAAATTCAGGATATATATACTCTTGTTTTGATTAATCTAAAGTATGAATTTATTTTATTGAAGCTTCTTAATGTTAAATTTAAGATGATGTCTACCATATCTTTAGATTTTCAAATCTCTGCCCAGTTTTCCTTGGGCATATTTAAATAAATGTTAATTTTTTATGTTTAGTTTTCCTTGACCATATTTAAATTTAAAAGGGGGTCCTGGTTCTTTATTTATAGGGCCTCTTTCTATTACAAATTGCGATGTCAAAGTTTCGTGATCATACAAGATATATATCAAAGTAGTTTATTGTTCCACGTACTACATTGTTACCTAAAAAACATGCATTTTCAATCCTTGTTTTGTAATACATAGTTTGATGACCTTATTCAATTGATGTCATTCTATTATTTTTAATAATTTCCAATTGATTCCCACCTCCTTTGATTACAACAATTCAACAACGTATTTTGTTGTCTCTCCTAATAACGACAATCTAACACATTGCTCTTATAGAAGATACTCAATGTACTATATAAAACTAGAATGTCAAATCTTAGTGTGTCTACAATATCTATATCAAAGTAGGTTGTATCTCAACGTAATACGTTGTTTCTTGACGACTTGCATTTTTAATGTTTATTTTGCAACCGCATGTAATATATTCAAAGTTGTTTCATTCAATTATTTTAATATATTTTTCAATTCATTCCCTCCTACTTTACTTACAATAGTTCAACAATGTATTACATTACACCCATAATGCATCTTGAAAATTATCAAGCTCTTTGAGTTCATGGTGTTAGTTTTATTGCAAGTTTGCATGGGGGTTATGTGGCATGTAGCATATGCATAAGTTTGACCAGTTGTCTCTGTTTGCCTCCGTCTCCCTATCCCTCCATCTCCATCTGTCCTTTTCTGTCCAACCATTATATCAATCAAATCATTAGCTGTCAGCGAATAAATTTAAATTTCAAATTCTAAATTTTCCCATGCAATCATTCCTTTTCCTTTCTATCCTGTTAATAACTTCATTTTCCCTTGTTTTGTTGGAGGGTGTCGGGATTCACAAACAGGAATACAGTTTTTTTAAAACACTATGATCTCTGCCTCTGTGAGAAATAGGCACATGCGTAGCCAAAATTGATCATTTGCTAATATACATGAAAGAAAAGAGATTCTATCAAATCGTGTGAGGGCTCTTTTGGATGATGCAGATCACGAAGACCAGGTGGATGCTCTATTGCCACCAAAGCATAGCCTCAAACAAGGTAGTCTGATCATTTTTCAACCCGTGAAGAGGAAGGAGTTACAAAGTCGGGCATCATATCAGTTTATAGAATGAGAGCGCTACACCATTCTCATGCCAAGAAACTTTTCTTCTCGCACGCATTCTTATGGCCTTCCCCACTCTAGGGGTTTTGAAGATTTAGTTGAAAAGTTTCTAAAATTTTACAATGAGTTGTCATTGTTTTGATTAATCTAAAGTATGAATTTATTTTGATGCAGCTTCTAAATGTTAAATTTAGGATGATGTCTACCATATATTGAGATTTTCAATTCTTTGCCCAGTTTTTCTTGAGTGTATTTAAGTTTATGTTAATTTTTATGTTTAGTTTTCTTTGACTATATTTAAATTTGAAAAGGGGTTGTGGTTCTATATCCATAATGCATATTTCTATTTCAAACTACAATATCAAAGTTTCATGAGCATATAGGATATATATCAAAGTAGTTTACTCTTTTGCGTACTATGTTGTTACCTTGAAAATATGTATTTTCAATGTTTGTTTTTTATTACATAGTTATATGACCTTATTCGACTAATTTTATTCAATTGTTTTTTAATAATTTCTAATTTATTCCCTCCTCCTTTGACTATAACAATTTAATAACGTATTTTGTTGTCACCTCTAATAACGATGATCCAACACATTAAGTTCTTATAGAAGATACTCAATGTACTATACAAAACTACAATGTCAAATCTTAGTGTGCCTACAAAATCTATATCAAAGTAGATTGTATCTCCACGTAATACATTGTTTCTTCGATGACCTTCATTTTTAACATTTTTTTGCACTACATAATCTATCAAAGTTGTTTCATTCAATTATTTTTAATAATATCAAACTCGTTCCCTCCTACTTTAATTACAATAGTTCAACAACGTATTACGTTGTCACCCACAATAAATGTTGAACGAACATGTTATTCTTACAAGATATAGTCATTATATTGTATAAAACTATGATGCCAAATTTTTATGTGCCTACAAGATCTATATAAAAGTAGAATATTGTTGCTCCACGTAATACGTTGTTGCATCGACGACATACATTTTTAATGTTTTTTTTTCACTGCATAGCATTACGAATCTATTCAAAGTTGTTTCATTCAATTATTTTTTAATAATTCCCAATTCATCCCCTCCTACTTTGAGTACAATAAATCAACAACGTATTACGTTGCTACCCCTAATAACGACTATCCAACACATTACTCTTACAAAAGATACTCGGCGTACTATATAAAAATACAATGTCAGGTCTTAGTGTGGCTTCAATATCTATATCAAAGTAGGTTTTTGTTCCACGTAATACGTTGTTGCATCGACGACATGAATTTTTAATGTTTTTTTCACTACATAACGTTATAAATCTATTCAAAGTTGATTCACTTAGTTATTTTTGAATAATTTCCAACTCATTCCCTTCTACTTTGAGTACAATAATTCAACAACGTATTACGTTGTTACCCCTAATAATGATGATCCAACACATTATACTTACAAAAGATACTCAATGTATTATATAAAACTACAATTTCAAATCTTAGTGTGCCTACAGGATCTATATCAAAGTAGGTTGTTGTTCAATGTAATACGTTAATTCATCGATGACATGCTATTTTAATGTTGGTTGTGCACTTCGTAGTGTTATGAATCTATTCAAAGTGGTTGCACTCAATTATTTTTGAATAATTTCCAACTCATTCCTTCCTACTTTGAAGGGACGAGATTATTATGCGCCGCATATTAGTAAAGACATACAAGAATGGGTAGAAAAAGTATTAAGTTATTAGGAATGTCAGTTGATGTTTTGCAACAAAAGTAGATTACATAAAGAATGTCAATCTGCTCACCTACAATACATAAGACTAATATCAATCTGCTCATAATGACATGTACAGTAAGAGTAATGTCAATCTGCAATGTAATGAATTAAAATAATTGTTAAAAGAATATATAATAAAGTACATAGTTTGATGACCTTATTCAACTAATGTCATTCTATTATTTTTTAATAATTTCCAATTAATTCCCGCCTCCTTCGATTACAACAATTCAACAACGTATTTTGTTGTCTCTCATAATAACGACAATCTAACACATTGCTCTTATAGAAGATACTCAATGTACTATATAAAACTAGAATGTCAAATCTTAGTGTGTCTACAATATCTATATCAAAGTAGGTTGTATCTCGATGTAATACATTGTTTCTTCGACGACCTGCATTTTTAATGTTTATTTTGCACTGCATAATATATTCAAAATTGTTTCATTCAATTATTTTGATATATTTTTCAATTCATTCCTTCCTACTTTACTTACAATAGTTCAACAATGTATTGCGTTATCACCCATAACACATGATGAATGAACACCTTATTCTTACAAGATGTGGTCACTATATTGTATAAAATTGTGATGCCAAATTTTTATGTGCCTACATGATCTATATCAAAGTAGATTGTTGTTCCGCGTAATACGTTGTTACATTGACGACATGCATTTTTAATATTTGTTTTGCACTACATAGTGTTATGAATCTATTTAAATTTGTTTCATTCAACTATTTTTTTATAATTTCTAATTCATTCCCTCCTACTTTGAGTACAATAAATCAACAATGTATTACGTTCTTACCCCTAATAATGATGATCCAACAAATTACTCTTACAGAAGATACTCAGTACATACTATATAAAACTAAAGTTTCAGATCTTAGTGTGGCTTCATGCAGATATATATCAAAGTAGGTTTTTGTTCAAACTAATACGTTGTTACGTCGATGACATGAATTTTTAATGTTCGTTTTGCACTATATAACATTATGAATCTATTCAAAGTTGTTTCATTCAATTATTTTTGAATAATTTCCAATCCATTCCCTCCTAATTTGAGTATAATAATTCAACAACGTATTATGTTGTCACCCCTAAAAATGATAATCCAACACATCACTCTCACAAAATATACTCAGTGTACTAAATAAAACTACATTGTCAAATCTTAGTGTTCCTACAAGATCTATATCAAACTAGGTTGTTGTTCAACGTAATACGTTGTTTCCTTACCAACATGAATTTTTAATGTTTGTTTGCACTTAATAGTGTTATGAATCTATTCAAACTTCTTTAATTCAATTATTTCTGAATAGTTTCCAATTCATCCCCCATAATTTGAGTACAATAATTCAATAGTGTATTACGTTGTTACCCCTAATAATGATGATTTGACACATTACTATTACAAAATATGCTCTATGTACTATGTAAAACTATAATGTCAAATCTTAGTGTGCCTACAGGATCTATATCAAACTTGGTTGTTGTTCAATGTAGTATGTTGTTTCCTCATCAACATGCATTTTTAACGTTTCTTTCCACTACATAGTGTTATGAATCTATTCAAAGTTTTTTGATTCAATTATTTTTGAATAATTTCCAATTCATTCCCTTAATTTGAGTATAATAATTCAATAATGTATTACATATTGGAAACTTATATAGCCACGAAAAGATTAAGCACAACAAAATATAAAGTGAGTAAATGAAATTAAATAGCCAACAAAAGACACAAACCATAAACATAGATTTACGTGGTAAAACCTCAAGAGGGAAACATCCACGGAGCAATGGTATCAATCATCTTATTGTTCAAATCTAGAAATTACAATCAAGATGACTCTTCCTCTTACCACTCTATTTTTTTTGTGTGTAGCCTCAATGGGCATACAAGGATTTATAGTATTCTCACAAAATTGAATTCATTAATGTGTTCCTATCCATATTCTAACTAAAGTTGTCTTGTTACAACAACAAGTTGAATAATAGGATCTTGATCCACCAGAAGAGGAATGGTTGTCATCTAATCTCAACAATCTCCACCTTGACAACAATTACCCTGATACCTTGCTCATTGCTCATCACCTTTTTTGCAAGCCAAGAGAAGCCAAGCACCACCGCAGCTTCTCTAATATAACCGATTTCATGAACATGTCTGCACAATTCTTTTGAGTGTGGACCTTATCAAGAATCACATGTCCTTCATCAACAACATGTCTTACATAATGGTATTTAACTGGAATATGTTTCAACTTACTATGGTAAGCTAGATTCTAAGCCAAATAAATTGCACTTTGACTATCACAGAAAATTTTTACACTTTTTTGAAACTGTCCTAACTCACCCAATAAACCTTTTAACCATACTACCTCTTTGCAAGCATGTGAAGCAGATACATACTCGCCTCGTGAGTGGATAAAGAAACAATGCTTTGAAGCTTTGACATCCAACTAATAGGACCACCTACAAGAGTAAAGACATAACCTGAAGTAGATATTCTTTTGTCCAAATCACCTGCAAAATCAAAATCAACATAACCGCAAACCTTATCACTGCAACCATCAAAAGTGATACAGTAACTGCTTGTGCCTCTAAGATACCAAAGCACCCATTTCACTGCTGCCTAATGTTCTTTACCTGGCTTTGCCATGTATCTACTGACAACACCAACTGCATGTGAAATATCTGGTCTAGTACTAACCATCACATACATCAAACTTCCTACTGCATTAGCATATGGTACACGAGACATATACTCCTTTTCTTCATCATTACTAGGACACAAACCTGAAGAAAGTTTAAAATGTGAAGCTAAAGGGATATTCACTGGTTTCACTTTATCCATATCGAATCTCTAAAGTATTTTCTCCACATACTTCTCTTGTGATAACCACAGCTTGCCTTTCATCTTGTCTCTATGTATCTCCATGCCCAAGATCTGTCTTGCTACTCCTAGATCCTTCATATCGAATGTCCTAGCCAACTGAGCCTTTAACCTGCTGATATCAACCATGCTCTTGCTTGCAACAAGCATATCATCAACATACAATACCAATATAATGAACATGCCATTATCTAACCTTTTAAATTAAATGCAATGATCATATTCACTCCTAGTAAAATTATGGCTCACCATGAACGAATCAAACTTCTTGTACCATTGTCTTGAAGACTGCTTCAAGCCATACAATGATTTCTTGAGTTTGCAAACAAACCTCTTGTTACGATTTTGAACGAACCCTTCTAGTTGTTCCATGTAAATTTCCTCATCTAAATCTCCATGTAGAAATGCACTTTTAACATCTAGCTGCTCTAATTCAATATTATGCAATGCAACTAGTGCTAACACCATACGAATAGAAACAATTTTTACAACTGGTGAAAAAATCTCATGAAAGTCAATACCTACTTCCTAAGAAAACCCTTTTGCTACCAGCCTCACCTTGTACTTTGAAATAACATTATCAGCACCTTTCTTCAACTTGTATACCCACTTACAACCAACCGATCTCCTATTCTTAGGAAGTTCCACCAGATCCCATGTTTTGTTTTTTAATCAAAGCATCAATTTCCTCTTTCATGACATGTTTGCATTTGTCACTATCTGAAACCTCTATTGCTTCTTTGTAACAACATGGTTCTCCTTCATTAGAAATTAAAGCAACAGAAGTGACAAAATCATCATACATGCTTGGAACTGATCTAATCCATGTAGACCTTCGTAGAGCTTGTTGTGGTATTTCCTCAATTTCCTAAGGTGTTTCAATCTGCTCATCCTCTTGAGTGATTTCCTCATGAATATCCTACTCATGGACATCTTCATGATTTTCACCCGTGGATGAATGTATACCAAATTGAATTTGTTGTGACTATGGAACATCAACCTGTTTCACAACATTCTTTCCATCTGATTTCATGAGTGAAATTTCATAAAATATAACATCTCTGTTTATGATGATATTATGGGCAGTAGGATTCCATAATCTATACCCCTTCACACCATCACCATATCCAACAAAGACTAATTTCTGTGACTTAGGATCTAACTTGGAACGCTGACTCTTCGGAATAAGTGCATAGGCATCACAACCAAAAACTCTAAGATCTGGAATAATTACATGGTTAACTGTCCATACCTCTTGTGGAATCTTGCAGTCAATTGTTGTTGATGGTGATCGATTAACCAGGTAACAAGCTATAAGCAAAGCTTCTCCCCACAATTCCTACTACAACTTTGCATTACTGAGCATGCTCCTTGCTCTCTCGAGAAGAGTCTTGTTCATGCGTTCAGCAATTCCATTCTACTGCAGAGTGTACACAGTGGTTTTATGCCTGTCGATCCCTTCATTCTTGCAATAATTCTCAAACTCCTTAGAAGTAAATTCCCCTCCATTATCTATTCTAAGACATTTAATGGATTTACCTGTGCTCTTTTCAACCAAAGCTCTAAACTGTTTAAAAGTGTTAAATACATCATCTTTCCTCTTTAACAAATAGATCCAAACTTTCCTCAACTAATCATCTATAAAACTAACAAAATTTGATGATCCTCCAAATGAGAGTTTCAATTTGGACCCCATAGGTCTGAATGAATATAGTCTAGGATACCTTTACTTGTATGTTTTCCAGGTTTAAACTTTTGTCTAGCTTGTTTCCCATAAACACAATGCTCATAGAACTTTAAATCTACAGTTTTTAAACTAGGAAGAAGTTTACGATCAGCAAGTACCTTAATTCCTTTCTCGCTGATATGACCCAGTCGTTGATGCCATAAGCGAGTGGATTCACCTGCATCCTCTAATGCGACTCCTACTTGATCAATTTATGTCCTTCCTTCAAGTTTATATAGGTTCCCGACTCTGTTAGCTTTCATGACTATCAAGATACCTTTTGATATCTTCAAAACTCCACCTTGAACTGAACCCTTATGTCCACTAGAATCCAGAACTCCCAAAGATATCAGATTCTTTCTCAAGTCAGGCACATGTCTCACATCTGTCAGTGTTCTAACAATCCCATCATACATTTTAATTTTGATACTCCCTATCCCAACAGTTTTACATGTAACATCATTACCCATGTAAACTACCCCGTCATCAATAGATTGATATGTAGAATACCAATTCCTATGCAGACACATGTGATGGGATGCCCCAGAATCAATTAACCAGTCATAATGGTACTGTGAGACAATAGACGTAGATAATACCTCATCAACCATACCTGAGTCCTTCTCGGCTATGTTAGCCTCCTTTGTAGATTCCTCCTCCTTAAATGCCTCTTTACGTTTCCAGAAATCTTTCTTGAGGTGTCCTTATTTGTTACAGAACCAACACTTCAACTTGCTCTTTTTGCCCTTCGACTTGGATCTAGATGGGCCCTTCGAATGTTGTCCCCTCTCAGTAGTTCTACCTCTGGCCATCATAAATTTTATTGTCGAATTTTCCAGAGAATATCTCTTTCGAGTTTCCTCAGATATCATAGCTCTAACAACAACATCAAAGTTAATGACCTCTTTAGAACTAAAACTAATAGAGGTTACGAAATGATCCCAAGATTCAGGAAGAGAACTTAATAATGTTAACTTCTTATCTTCATTCAAAATTTTGTCACCTGTGTTGTCCAATTTACAAATAAGAGTATTAAAAGTATTTAAATGTTCCGAAATTTTCATACCTTCTTTCATACGCAAGGTATACAGCTGATGCTTCAAGAGGATTCTATTTGTCAAGGATTTAGTCATATACAAGCTTTCCAGTTTTGTCCAAAGTCCTGTTGCTATTGTTTCAAACATGATGTTGAATAATACATCGTCGGCCAAGCATAGGTGAATAACACTGAGAGCACAAGTTTCCATCTCGTCCCAATCATCATCTTCCATACTCACGGATTTCTTTGCCTTTCCTGCGAGCACCTTCACAACTCCCTACACACACAAGATATCCCGCATCTTGACCTTCCATAACTCGAAGTTATTGCTACTGGTCAAATTTCTTGATCTCAAATTTAGCACTCGTGTCTTTGCCATCATGCTTCAATGCGGCAATGAATTCACCCTTCAAACTCGCCCCTCATGGCCTCCCTCTAACCTTGCTCCGACACCACTTATTGGAAACTTATATAGCCACAAAAATATTAAGCACAAAAAAATATAAAGTGAGTAAATGAAATCAAATAGCCAAAAAAAAGACACAAACCAAAAACACAGATTTACGTGGTAAAACCCTCAAGAGGGAAACATCCACGGAGCAACGGCAGATCAATTCTCTTATTGTTCAAATCTGGAAATTACAATCAGCACAACTCTTCCTCTTACCACTCTATTTTTTTTTGTGTAGCCTCAATGGGCATACACGGATTTATAGCATTCTCACAAAACTGAATTCATTAATGCGTTCCTATCCATATTCTAACTAAATTTGTCTTGTTATAATAAAGAAGTGAATAATAGGATCTTGATCCATTAAAAGAGGAATGGTTGTCATCTAATCTCAACATTACATTTTAACCCTAATAATGATGATTCGACGTATTGCTCTTACAAAATATGCTCTATATACTATATAAAACTATAAAGTCAAATGTTAGTGTGCCTACAAGATCTATGTCAAACTAGGTTGTTGTTTAACATAATACGTTGTTTCCATGAAGACATGCATTTTAATTTTTAAAATGTTTGAAAATATTTGATTTTATTGTTATCTTAAACCACTATTATTTTTTCTAATTCGTTCTTTTCCATGAGAGAGTTAAACTCTATTTAAACTACTTTATAAAATGGACATTTTTCTAAACAAAATAGAATTCTCCTCATGATAGTATTGTAATAGTGTTCTCCCTTTGTAAATGTTGAAGTTGTCAATTTTGTTTTTGTTAACTTGATGGTTCAATAATTTAAATTTGATAACGTATTATAGTGTTTATTTAAAATTTATGTTATTATGGATTTTTTGAACATGAACCTATAAACAATTCTAAATTGTCAAGGAAAAAATCACAACATAGTTTTCATCAAATTTATGGATTTGAAAAATCACAAACTTCAAATAGTCCCTTAGATATTTCCTTGGAGAGGGAGATTCACAAAGAAATATATCTTAAATTAAATGAAAAATTAAATTATATATTTGGAACATCCTCTGATTTAGAGCATCAATTTGATGAAGAGACTAGAAAAAAATAGTACGTAAAAGAAGAATTTCCTCCATGATGGGTAGTTAAGCTTTAACGATTAATTATTTTATAGTGTAATGATAACACATTCATGCAGTGTGAATATTGTGTAAAGTATTGAAAATTTTGAGCATCATTGAGGTATAGAAAATTGATGCACCTCATTACAACATGATGCTCTTTAACTCATGAGAAATATGTAGCACATAAGAAAGTTTTTGCTACATGGTTTTGTGCTAAGTAGAAGTGGGAAAGTCTATACCAGAGCATATTGCATAGATTCATGACAACAAAAACAAATTTGTCACTACAATAAAAATAATATATTTTGTTTCATGTTTGTGAAAAGGATTTATCTTTCTCTAAATATGAAAAAGTTTCAAAGTTTATCTTGTATTTAGAAACACCTAATATTCCAAGTTCCTTCATATATGAATCGTTTCAGTGATAATTTGGAGAAAATGTGAAAGGATAATATGTTACATAGCCCTTACTTTTCTTTGATGTTTGATGAAAGCACAAATAATTGTCTTGCACAACATCTTGTTCACTATGTTACATATACAGTCTCAAAAGGTAGTGGTCCATCATTATCTCAATTTATGGTACTCTAGAATGTGACTAATGGGAAGGGGAAAACAATATATGATACTATCCATGAAGTAATAAATGAGAGAGGTATTTTCCTTGAAGAGGCTGATTTTTGTTTCTATAGATGGGGCATCAATAATTTAGAGCGTGAAAATGGTTTGTTTCATATTAAAGGACATATGCCACAAATCCTATCAAAATTCATTTTGTAGCTCACTAAGAGTTGGTAGCATAAAATTCTTCAAAGAGGTTTCCTAAGGTGCTATACATGGAAATGGATGCAAATAATGTATATTCATGTGTACACAATTATCCAAAAACAATTATGGATTATAGTCATCACTTAAGGTCATCCAAATTGATGTTATTAGTATTTTACAAACACGTAGAGTTATATGATAATCTAGGGGAGAGTTCATTCAAACGTTCGTAAATCTTATGCCAAAAAATCAATTTCATGGAAGAATGAATGAAGCAACTCATTGTGATATATAAGACACAAATTTACTCAGTGTAGTTTTGTTTTGCCAATAATAAATTTTAGGTGAGCTCAATATGTTGATTAAAATATTTCAAGATGATGAATTTGATATCACAATTCTTATCATGTCTTTATAAGTGACCATTACTAATATAACAATATGGTTTTTGATAAGGGAAACATTTGTTGAAGGAATGCTATATCTTTCAAAATTATTAGATGACACTATAAATGGATTTAATTATGGGAAAAAGTGAAGATTTAATTGATACAAGTTGATTTGTCTACTCAATAAATTTGACAATATAAATTATTATACACAAATTATGTGGTGAATATATAGGAAACTTCTCTAATTTAAATGACCCAAATTTTCCAAGAATGCTTTGTAAAAATGTGAAATATGTGTGATCATGTTTTGTGGAACTTACATTATTCCTCTTTTATTATCATAGAGGTTTGAAAATAGTGTGTTGAATATATATATATATATATATATATATATATATATATATATATATATATATATATATAATAGAAATAAAACCAACATGAAATCCTAAGTAGCTCATGTTCTAGCAAAATATTATCACTTGCAATAAAACTAACACCATGAACTCAAAGAGCTTGATAATTTTCAAGATGCATTATGGGTGTAATGCAATACATTGTTGAACTATTGTAAGTAAAGTAGGAGGGAATGAATTGAAAAATATATCAAAATAATTGAATGAAACAACTTTGAATATATTATGCAGTGCAAAATAAACATTAAAATTGTAAGTTGTCGAAGAAACACCGTATTACGTCGAGATACAACCTACTTTGATATAGATATTTTAGACACACTAAGATTTGACATTCTAGTTTTATATAGTACATTGAGTATCTTCTATAAGAGCAATGTGTTAGATTGTCGTTATTAGGAGAGACAACAAAATACATTGTTGAATTGTTGTAATTGAAGGAGGCAGGAATCAATTGGAAATTATTAAAAAATAATAGAATGAAATCAATTTGAATAAGGTCATCAAACTATGTATTACAAAACAAACATTGAAAATGCATGTTTTTAGGTAACAATGTAGTATGTGGAACAATAAACTACTTTGATATATATCTTGTATGATCACAAAACTTTGACATCACAATTTGTAATGGAAAGAGGCCCTATAAATAAAGAACTAAGACCCATTTTTAAATTTAAATATGGTCAAGGAAAACTAAACATAAAAAATTAACATTTATTTACATATGCCCAAGGAAAACTGGGTAGAGATTTGAAAATATGAAGATATGGTAGACATCATCTTAAATTTAACATCAAGAAGCTTCATCAAAATAAATTCATACTTTAGATTAATCAAAACAAGAATATACTATCCTGAATTTTTTTCAAAACCTATTTAGTTTAGTTAAAACAAGAAATTAAAATTTGGAAAAGAGATGATATTTTTGCATATAATATTGAATAAAATCATTACACCACTATAAATAGTAAAATAAGCAACACAATATGCAGGATAAACACATTAAAAAGTGGACGAGAAATGCCGTTTTCGATAAACTCCGTCCCGACGCAAAGAATGACAAAGTGCTTTGATAATCCCTCTGCTCCACATATATGAATGAATGATGTTTAGTTTTCTACTTCCTACCAACAAATTTTCGTTATAATTTTCATCCTAAAAAATTATCAAAAACTTCATAACAGAACAAAGAAACTACGGAAATCAAAACAAGAGATTTACCCCGAAATGTGACTTGTCTTATAGAGAAATAGTGTGATTCGATGGCAATGGAGACTGAATCCAAAGAACCAAGCACTTCTCCTACGCCATTAAACAATATCTTGGAGGCAACACCAGCAGTTCTTCCAAAAACATGTCTTCCTCTTCTGGCTTTATGAATCAAACTATATTGAGATACCCTATAGAAAAATAAGGGAAACTAAAGCTATGAGCGGGATATCAAATGGAATGCATGGGAACCAAAACTTAAAATTTGAATTAGAAATTTATTACTGGACAGGGAATGATTTGACTAATAAGATGGCCCATTGTGTTGGACAAAAAGTGATAGACGAAGACAGATGCATATGGAGACAGAAACAAATGGAGTTAGTTGGTCAACATCCATGTAGACAACATGCCACATCACCCCTCTCTTCAAACTTACATGAGGGATAGGCACAAAGCCTAAAAAAAATAGCTGCTAAGAATTTAGTCTAAAGCTCCTAAATATGAAAAACTCCGGGGTCCTCATTCCTCTACGTTGTGTAGTTTTCTCTAGCGTGCACACCACCATTCTTTAGTCTCGTGATGAGAATAGCCATGGCGAAGTAGTAGACTAAATGAATGCACATTCAAGCAAATGACAAGAAGTTTAGTGGTAAATGGTTTATGCGGATGGTAAATGGTAAATGGTTGATGCATCCACCAAATATCATTAATGAAACACCGGAGTAGTGTGTGAATCGATTTTGGTGGAATTATGAGAGAAAATGTTACACTGTGATACTCACACATACACTCCAATTGGGCTCCACATCGACCATTTTAAAAGACACCTTCCGCACCGGGTAAATAGAACACATCATGTTGATATGGGCCATCCATTATGAGGCACGTTATGTTGATATGATGCACACGTATGGGTGGAAATATGTATGTGGTGCATTTTGTGGGGAGAATATCCCTTTCCTCTTCTCATCACATGGACGAAATTAGATATGTTAATTATACAAGACCTTAACCTTGCAGCTTTTTCCCACATTGTAACTACTTGCACGGAATTTGTTGGGATGGAATTGGGGTGGGATTCTCATCTTGATCTTGATCTTATCCAATTTCGTCCGTAAATCCAAAGAAAGAGAAATCTGTCCATTTTTCTCCAATAGTCATCCTCTCTGCATGAGATGGAAGACCATTGATATGCCTCTCCCAAATTTTAAATTTCAATTAGCATAAAAATATTTACTATTGGAACTGTCATATATATATAAAGAGATTTACATTAGGAGCGGCGATGAAAAAACTCACGGTCCCACAAAACGCCATGAGGGAAACAAAATTCCAAAAGGAAACAGTAAAAACACCACATGGGATATATCAAAATGCCTAGAGGGCAAGCAGAGAGCACAAGAGAAAAATCACACTAGCCAAAATCAAGCACATGTCATAGCACCCAAAGGAGGATGAGGGTTGTGGCGGGAGGGATAAACACTCCACTATTCAGCTCACCCGAGGGAGGATCCACTTGCTAGCCATCGTAGTCCGTAAACTTAATCTATAATGGAACCATAATTCCCCAACCAGGGGAGGAGAACTCGCAATTAGTACACCCACAAAAAGACGTTCTAAGAACACATTAAAATCTTAAACGCTTATCCTGAAATTTGCGGTAAATTTTCTTTTGTTTTAAGTTAAAAGGTTACAAGGGTGTCAACCCCTAGGATATGTTAAATTAAATTTTCACCAATAACTCTACTTTACAAAGTATGGACCAGGTCTAAGTTAAATGATTAAGTATTCTTAATTTATCTCTAAGGTCAATTAATTAACATTCAACTAGGAAGGTGCCATAATTAATCTACTTGGTTAGATGTCTTCTCCTTCTTACTTAATATTCAAACCCAAAATAATTAACCTTATACTTAGTTATTTTAGTTTCATTATCCTAATAGCTTTAATGTCCATTTCATTAATTTCCTAAAACATACTAGAAACTAAATAATGACTTTGCACCCCAAGGTATTTAAATGGCCCCATTCACCCATCTACACATACCTTTAAAATTATTTAAAACATCCATAAAATTCATTCCTACCAAACAATTGTAGGGTTGATCCTCAACCCTTGGATCAATTCAATTGTGGCCACTAGATCCTAGGGTTCCAAACTAACCCTAAAAATCCTTATGAATTTTTATTAAATCCTTTTCTTTACCCTATTCTCCTCATTTGGTCACTTTGTTTTTGTTTAATTTGCAGGTTGGAGAAATGGAAGCCATGGGAGCAAGAAAGGAAGAACTATGGAGGAATTTACAAAATCAAGCTTAGTTTAGTCTAGGTTGTAGATTTATCATTGTAATTTATTTCATTTGAAGATTAGAGGGATTTCCTTTCCAAATCTGGTGTTGTCACAAAATTGTTTTTAGTTTGAGTTCCTTATTTGGGCCAAACCCTACCTCCATTAATATGTATGAGATTGGGTACTTTTAATTAACCATTTGAAGATTTACTTGCTTTGAACAATGAAATTTTACCTTCATTTGTTTGTTGGGGTTTCTTTTCTACTTTTTACAAGTTTAAATTTTAGTTAGACCAAGTTAAAATTTACACAGTGCAGATCTACATTTTTTCACCATTAGAGGCGAGAATCGCAGCCCAAAGTAGGTGGTGATCTCGGGACCACCGCCCTACTTGGGTGACAATTCATGAACCACCGCCTTTCCCGAGCAAAGTGGTTATGAGACCGCCACTCTACATAGGGCAGCGGTCCTATTCCTTAGAAATAGAACCTTCAAATCTGATATTTTCCAAATAAAAAAAAAGTCACTAGAGTGTTCTAAAAGTCATTCTGAACTTAATTTTATGTGCCTAAAGTTTCCAGTTGCAAGATTTAATTCATCTATTCATTCCATAGTAAAATTACTCATTTTAAGCATTTCCTATTTCAATAGTAACACCACAACTACAAGATCATTTTCATTTCTCTCAACAAATTTTCTTTCAAGACCAAAAGTATAAATGAAGCTAAATCTACTTCTAATTTGTTGTTTTTCCTTACTACAAAATGCAACATTTCAACATAGCAATATACTTCAATTTTTTTACCTCTTTCCATTTCCACTACAACCATTTATTCAAATAACTACAAACAACATTATTCCACATTCAAGTTTTCCATGCATACACTATTAGCATTTTTCAACTTCTATGTTCCTTCCTTCTCATTTACAATAATACAACTTCAACAATGATAATGAACTTTCTTTTCCTTGAGCATAACTCATTTTTTTAATGCAAAGAACTTACTTTCCCAATACAACTTATAACTAAAATTTTAAACATGATTTCCATTTGATTCATTTCTTTACATACTAAAATTTTGAGGAGAAAGGAAATTATACAACTCCTCAATGAGCTTCCTTCAAAATAATAATACAACTTGGTAATGAAACTTATAATGCAACACTTCCCTTTTTTTAAAATACAATATTACAAGTCTTCCACCTTAAGTGGGAATAACAAGAAGGTTTTCTCACAAGGAAATATTTCTTTTAGACACCAAAAATGCTCCAAGTTTCACATCACCAACAAGAGCTCCACCATGTGTTCACTTGATCACAACAAAAAAAAAAGGGGGAGAGGCAACACTCTCCACCCAACCAATAATCCAATAAGGAGAAGAAGCCATCCTCCTCATTGGCCCCGAGCCCCAACCACAATGCAATGAAATTTGGATCCAACTCATGACAATGATACAAGGATTCCACAATCATACCAAAACACAATCAACACACTACAAGCACAAGAAGGAAACCAACAAAATATACAAGGCTTCAAAATGTAAAGCCAAAGGAGCAAGGATCTATGGGGAGATCACTTATGCCTCCCAATGGGAATTAGGTTCCCACCTTAAAACCCTCCAATAACATCTCAGAACTCATACACAACTCTTATTCCTCCCTCAAGATCCTCTTATGTCTCCCACATTCTCTTATGCCTCCCTACTATCTCTTATGCCTCCCTTATAAAAACCAAGTAAGAAATGCAAGCATTTCTTGTCCAAGGTGGGGCACCCAACCCAACTCCTCCAAACATGAAATAAACTCTTATGCCTCCCTACATATAAGATCCCCATAGTCCCCTCCTACACCACACTTAGGAAATCTACCCAAGAACCCAACAAGCATACCAAAACACTCAAAAACATACACATATACACAATATAAAAGAAAATATTTAACAAGAGTGTAGCTCCTACCTTTCCATGGTAGAGATTGATCCAAGAGTCACACACCAAGCTCCTTCAAGCCCAAACTATCACCAACAATCTCCAACAAAATCCACAAGCACTCTAAAATCCTCTAACTCCAAAATGCAAGAGCACAAAAAGAAATCAAGTAACCCCCAAACAAGCAAAGAACTTGAATAAATAGAAAAGGGAGAGAGGAGGGTGAGGTGGCTCCATGTAGGATGCCACATCACTCATCCTCAACTCCACCTCACAAGTCAAACCTCAACCCCAATGCACAATAAATTGGTGGGTGAGAGGAATGACAAACCTCTTACACACACAATCCAAGCCCACACCCCTAAGGAAAAACTTTAAAACCCATGTAAGAAAAGTGCAATAAATGTCACTTTTTGTCTTACAAAACACATAATGGGGTCTATTTTTGACCCCCAATCCATAGGTAGGGTTGGTATAGTAATTTAAGAGGTGTGGGACAAGTTTAACTTGTCCCACAAGCCTCCAAAATTGGCCCTTAAGGCCAAATCCGAATTTCCATGAAGAGGTAGAGTGTACAACACTCAAGATCACAAGCACTCAACTTACAACACATAACCCAAAGAGCCATCTAATCTAATAAATGAACTCTTTTGTCCCATCTATAATTAGTTTAGTAACATGATTAATTTACTAATCTAGACACAATTTAAATAATTAATACAAGGAAAATACATCACTAAAATCACATACTAAAATTAAATAAAGGAAACTAAATAAAATAACAACACACAAACCCCTTGGTCATAATTGGAGGTAATCCCCCATGGGGAACCCCCTAACAACAATTCAAACACATACACACAATAAAATACATGTTGCCATGGTTACCATTGTTGAATTCAACTAGCATTCCAATGTGGTTGGTCTCCAATCCCCTCGTTTTTTTTTGTGATATATTTACCTGTAAAACACATAATACCTCCTTCACCTCATGGCCGCATCAAAACATCCAAGATAAAATATACAATATAAATCCACAATCATCTATATATGAATCAAATCATCATCTAGGCAAGTAACATTATCATTTACAATTTCTAACAACATCTCGATTCTACATTTCATCAATATCAATAGGATCACAAGATTAGTTCAATTGTTAAGGTCTACTCAATATGACGAAAATATCACATGTCAGAAATATATAACTATGTCAATAGCATATCATCATCAATATAAAATGTCTCTAGTAATCCACACACATCATACTATGAATCAAAATCCAATAATAGTCCCAGTATCTCTATCATCTAACATCATGCTAAGTCAAAATGATACAATATATCCATAAGTATAGTCAAAAGTATTGAAATCAATAGTAATAAATGTCGAAGGGAAGTGGGCACTACAACAACGGTCCTGCAAGCTCAACGGTGGAGAGCCTTGCCATAGAGAACTAGCAATGCCCTTCTCCTTAGAGGAAGGTTCTAGCTAGGCCCGGATGAGGAAGACGTTGACTAGCGGCCCTAAGGAGAGGTATACCAAGGAATAACCTATGTTTACATATTCCACCCATTTAATCTGTTTTTCTAAAAGTTTTTCCAAAAAACTTGAGAAAGAGAAATTTTCCATTTTGCTCCAATGGTCATCCTCTGTATAAATGGAAGACTATTGATATGCCTCTCCTTGAGTGTAAACATCAATTAGCATAAAAATATTTTTAAAAAGACATGAAAAATATTTTATCAAGGAGATGATGACAATGACAACAACAAGATTATCAAGAAACTTGCAGAGTTTAGAAAGGTCTATCACCCAAATATTTATAAATAATATAAATAATTATCACATGTAACTTGTATATTTAAAATGTGACCATCATTTTTATATAAATTTATATACAAATTATATATATATATATATATATATATACATAATATTTAAATAAAAATAGAATAGTCTTTTACACATTTGATTAGTAATATATAAATAACATTATTTCATATTTTTTAATGGTAATAATCAAAAATTACCATCACCTAAAAATTATTTGTTATGAATAGGTGGCCGTCAAGCTTAAACCTTGTCTAAAAGGATGAATTATTACTTGTTGTGTTCTCTCTCTCTTTTCGTGAACTTGTTAAACTACACATTAGTTCTATTGTCACTCACATTCTTCTAATAAGCTATAAAATTGTAAATTGTAGCTTTATTTCAAGTTCCCTATTCTTATTACAATCATCATGCTATAAAATTACGGTTGTATTATAAGTTTCCTTTACTCATTTTAAACATCAATTACCATAAAAATATTTTTTAAAACACATGATAAATATTTTATTAAGCGAGGAAGGAAGTAAGATGACTCGATGACTCACTCGCCTCCTCGAATCCTAACCCTAACAGATCTGCTCATGGTGATGGCTCTTCCAGGATTCTCTCCAATGAGAGTTGCTTGGTCTCCTTCTGCAAAAAAATCTCCTATTAATGGCTATGGTGATAGTTGTAATTCCTTAGGTGGCGGTGCTCCTATGTGCAAAAATATGACTCAAGGTGAAATTATGTGCAATGATCTTGCTCATGTCAAAGATAGGCTTGAACCCTAGATCTCCACTTCCAAACATTTTTTTGCTCCTACTTAGCACATTGATGGATCATCCTCCTTCAAACTCGCGGGATCATGTTCAACCCGATGGTACAAGGGAAAACATGGTGCTCGGTTTGGGTCATTATGGAAACTCTCCCTCATGCTCCACTAGTGGTGGTGACCTCAACAACCACATTTTGGGAGAGGGAGGTCATACTAGTGGTAAAAATGGCCATGATTTGGCTTCCCGGCGCAGGAAAAACATAGTCCCCTGCTACATTGCTACAACCAACAACTCATGTTTCCTCCATTGAATTATACCCAGAGATCTCTACGACCAAAGTAGCTCCGAGGCTAGGGTTTCAACTTTGTCTTCTCATGGTGGTGTGGGCGGTTTTGTTCTAAATGGCAGCTCAAATGGCTTAGCTTCATTCAAGTAAATTTTATAGGAAGGATTTCCTTACAAGGTAGGTGTTCACCCAATCCTATGGCCCTCGCTAACACTATCCCCGATGTTAGTTTTGGGGATGAATTTCTTGATTCTAAATGATTCTACTAAGAGCACACCCCGATCGGGATATTTAGCGTGTCCGGCCCAACCTACTGGTCTTGACGATTGGATCATGAAGCATTGGATCCCGATTCTCACAGGAAGGTTAGATCTTTATCCCTGTGCAAAAGGATTTTTGTTGTTATTTTTTCTTCAATCAAGGATAAGGAAGCCATAGCTAAAAACTTTGGGTTTTTCAACCGTTACCTAATTTTGAAACCATGGCTCTCATCCTTTAACCCGATCACCTGAATCCTTTTCCTGCAAACTAGTCTAGATTAGACTTCCTCATTTATCGCTACAATTATGGGACCATACCTGTTTGATCTCTATTGTAAATGTTCTGGGTCATTTTTTATTTATTGATCCCCAAAGCATTTATTTCACACACACAACCTTTGCTAGAATCCTTGTTGAGTTTGATGCAACCAAAAATATCCCTGCTAATATAGAGCTCAAATTCAAAAACAGAACTTGGACATAGCCTTTATAAAATGAAGGTTTTCCTTCAGATGTAGAAGGTGTTTTTCTACATGACACATTGGTGATGTTTGTGGGATGGAAAAGCGTAAAATGGCAAAAACAACTGGTGGAAAGATGCCCTCCTAGAACAATTTTTCTTTGAAGTTAAGGAATATTTGGACTCAATTGTTGATTCAAAGGAAGTTCCTGAAACTCCCCTTAGAGAGATCCTAGTGGATGGTAACAAGGTTCAGATTGAGGGAAACAAGAAGAAAAATGTAACTCCATCCACTTGCATAGCAGCTAAGGAAAATTTGCCTCCTTTTCCTTTAGAAAATAATACATATCTACCGATTGATGCATTGGAATTTATTCTTCATGTTGAGGTGGCTCCTTGTGGGTGGAAAACGGCTCAACATAGAAAAAGTCCCAAGAAAATAGTTGCACCTACCTAGTTGGTTCACCGTTGTGTAGTTGTTTTGTGGTTGTACAACCGCATGTTTTTGTTTCTGGCTGTGCTAATTGTTTCATCTTTCTAATTTAGGAATTATGTTTCTGGGGTGTGGTCCCCATCTGTTTTAAAACCATTGTTGGTCTATTGTTAAATATGGATGTTGAGCCCTTTTGTTCCACACGGTGGTATGGTCCCATTTAAAACCATTTATCAATAATAATAAAAATTAAGGGAGATGACGAAAATGATAACACGGTTATCAATAAACTTGCAGAGTTTAAAAAATTTTATCCATCAAATATCAAGAAAATTGCAGAGTTTAGAAAGGTCTATCCACTAAATATTCGTAAATAACTGAAATAATTATCACATGTAACTTTTATATTACTATTGGAACCAAATTTAGATTATATTATAATAATAATACATAGTGTTACATAGTAAAGGGTAGTCGAAATGAACACAACCCAAAGTCTAGCAATGCCCACAAGGAAACACAAAAGAACACGAGGGCTACAAAAAGTAGTCATAAGGGCAACAGAGAACAACCACAATGGCTACAAAATGGCCATGAGGGCAACAGAAAATGTCCACAAGGGAAACACAAAACCAATCAAAAATAAATTACATTAATGCAAATTCGGACACACGCAACAAAAATCTTGGAGGTAGTGGTGGATCATATCTTGATAGAATGAAGCCAATTGTATTAGGCTCATAAGTAGGGGGTCAAACATTCAGCCATCGTGATCTAGCATATTGAGCGGAAACATAATCCCCAACTAGGTGGAGGTGACCCCAAATTGAGATGCTTCCTAGTAGGAGAATCCGGTTTGAAGAGTGTCGATGAATTTTCCTCTTCAAGAAGGACTCCAACCGAGCCTAGAAGAGGAGGGGCTAGGGCGAGACCGTGGAGGAGAAGACCAAGCATGGTTATGACATTTGGGAGGTAGAGTAGGAGGATATTGTGGATCATCATTTATAGAGACCCGTTCATGGTACAAAGTGCACCGCCCAATGGTTGAGCAAGCATTGAAGGTGAGAAACTCCAAAGCCACTTTTTGAGCCTCGGCACTCGGTTCGAATACACATAGAAGAAATAATCGCCACATTTGTGCTAACAAAAACTCCAAAGCGAGCTTACATTGCTGAAAAAAAAATTTCCTAGCCTTCCAAAGTTGAAAGAGAATAACAAAATAGAAAAAATTCCAAATTGAAGCAATGTAAGTAGGCCAGTTAGCATAATCTCCAAAGAAGGCAGTCTTCCAATAAAAAAATTGGGATGATAAGGCTAGAAAAGGGAATGGATCCAGCATAAGCACTTTGAGCATCGGGGCACAACAAGAAAATAAAAGACTCTAGACAACCACAACAAAAGCATTTGGGGTTGGGGATGCCAATGTGGCTTAACCGCTCCCCAAAGGGAGGCCTTGGTAGATTAGGCACCAAAGAAATAAATTCAACTTAGGGTCAAACAGAGGATTCCAAACACGATGGAGGCAGTGAAGCCAAGTGGTAGTGGAAGAGTACAAGTTCCATATGGTATTAAGCTTGTCAATGGTAGGCGAAACAGGGGAAAGAAGGGAATAGATGACCCCGAGTTATATTTGAGAAAAGGTATATCCAAATTCCATCTCTAATCCTTCCACCAAGCAAGAAGGTGGTTGTAGCCCAAGTTTGTGCAGCATTACATCTTGGCAAAAGAGACTGTATTTTGAGAATCGAAGGCAAGTCCGTATTAACTAGTGAAAGTTTTGTTTAAGATCTTCGGAGACCAAATCTCTGATAGTGGAGATTCCTTTCCTAGCAAGCCTCAATGCCTTGACATCAGAAACTCGACAAGGGGCAATTTGTCTGATGAGAAGATAGGCGACCACTAGATGTTATGATCATTGAAGGAAACACGGAAATGGAAGTCATCTTCAACCCACCACATCAAGTGCTTTACTGACCTCAAAATCTTTCCAAATGCTCTTCACCACGAAGGTACCAGGTATTTTAATTGGCACTCTAGTGATTAATAAAGTATGAAAACCAATATTCTTCCAACAATTCTTACCATAAGGAGAACTAGAAGAAATATAGTGTCATAATAAAATTTGCCAAGATTTATTACCATGAATGGTAACTTGTATATTTTAAATGTGACCATTAGTTTTTATATAAATTATTAAAAAATAATGAAATTAAAATAGAAGTCTTTTACACATTTGATTAGTAATATATAAATAACATTATATCATATTTTGAAGGGTAATAATCATAAATTATCATCACTTAAAAATTGTTTGACATGAATATATGGCCATCAAACTTATACCCTTGATTTGGAAGGACGGTTATTGTGCTCTCTCTCTTTTTGTGAACTTGTTAAACCTCACATTGATTCTATTATCATTCACATACCTCTAATAAGGCATAAAATTATAAATTGTAGTTGTATTTCAAGCTTCCTTTGCTCATTACAATCATCATGTTATAAAATTGCAATTGTATTATAAGTTTCCTTTACTCATTATATTAGTTGTAGCCAACACATATGAAGTGATGAGATCTACCCTTCACCAATCGCAAAATCCATATTAAAAAATCTTAAATATCAAAAAATGTTATTAATAGAGGGATGAACCCCACCACTTTATGCATGCTACATAAGCTATAGTCAACCATCATGTTATTACCCCAAATGTTATAGGATAAGATTGTATTGAAAGATGGGTCAACAATGCCATTAAATCTAGTAAGCCAAGCAACAACCTAGAAGTACATATTTCACTAAATTTATTGTTAAGGGTCAAATTTTTATAGCTGCAAAAAAATTGGTGAAAATCTTTTCAAATTTATAATCCCTATAAATTACTTTGCTTTGTAATTATTAATTATAAGATAATTATATGTTTTAATATTTTTATTATTATCTACCATTCTATAGAAACACATTTCATTGTATGATATAAGTCTTAAAATACAAATATCTTAAAACTAAAGCAATAAAATCTGAAAATAAGATGACTGATCACTGCACTAGAAGTTTCAAGTCTGTTATATATGTGACAACTGAATATCTTAGAACTGAAGCAATGAAATCTGAAAATAAACTGACTGATCACTGCCCTATAAATTTCAAGTATGTTATGTATGTGACAACATAATATCTTAAAACTGAAGCAATGAAATTTGAAAATAAACCGGCTGATCACTGCCCCTGAGGTTTCAAGTGTGTTACATATGTGACAAAGGAGTTGTTGATTGAAGGTAGATGTTTGCCTTAGGTGTTTAGGCTGTAGAATGTTTGTTTGAGATATTTATTTAAA
Organism: Taxus wallichiana var. yunnanensis; assembly: GCA_018340775.1. Classification (NCBI taxonomy): domain Eukaryota; kingdom Viridiplantae; phylum Streptophyta; class Pinopsida; order Cupressales; family Taxaceae; genus Taxus; species Taxus wallichiana. The sequence goes on along the minus strand of CM031243.1, from coordinate 573,131,964 downwards.
GTTTTGGGAGCCTTTCAAAATTCTAAACCTGTTATTTTAATAGGAAAATAAAAAATCTGAAATAAACAGTTTCAAACAATCGTCCCATAAAAATTGTTCAGTTAAGAAGAAAAACAGACTTGATTTACTATTATCAAACAAATTATAAATTGTTCAGTCAAGCAGATAAACAGATTAGATTTACTATTATCAAACACATGAATGTGCCTCAGCTCCAGGACCTCCATAAAATATATAATCTCCCCAATGGTCATCTGTAGAAGAGTATTCCTTTATGTCGTAGCACTGAGGATGTTTTGCATAATGTGTTCTCTTGCGAAAACGTGATATTCGTGTACCATGTGAATCAAACAGTTGGATATTCCTTATATAAGCTCCTTTTTTGAAACCTTCGCCAGGGAAATGGCCACTGCCCATGTGTGATCTTGTATGAGAAGTTCTTTCACTATCCTGAACAAATGCAACTTCTCCTCCAAAATCAACCCTCTTTGCAGGTTGATTCAAGTTTCTAAATAATGAAGCAGGCCAGTGTCCCACCAAATTGTTTTGTATGTACACAGCCCACACCATATTATTACCTCTATGTTCCTGTAATAAAACAACACAGGAAACAATAAATAAATAATGTACTCATTGTTTTCTGGACTCCAAAATTATTGTTATATATACTTACTCTAGCTATACTTATAGACGTTTCCCATTGCTGACGATCATACTTTGAAACATCCTGAAATGGCATCCCTGGAGATAATCGTCCTTCTTGCACAAATCCTCCACATTGGAAATTGTAGCAAAGTGTTTTGTATCTATCAAGCTGCACAAAAACATCACATTATGTATATGTATATAAGTTCAAACCACTTGAATTCAATCAAACACTGCATTACCGTATAAAACACAAAAATCTAACTCTGTTATCCCTCCACAACGATGGATAGACCTGCAACCACCAATCATAATTAGAATTAGCTGTCTTTGTACTTCCAAATATCTTTCAAAAATATAGTTGTCAATAGGTGCTCGACAATGGTAGTAAGGGGTGGACTGTGATGTAACTATGTAAGGTCTTCTTCTTTATATTAAATTTAATGTTCATTTAATCGTCACAACAATTTTGACCATAAATTTTAAATCTATTTGAACTCACTTAAAAATTTACAAAATTAATTGAAAAATAACAATATCTTGATCATATCATAAAATTTAAGGCTCTCTTTTTCTTTGAAACAGTTTTTCCCATCATTCTATGAGAAATATGAACTAAATACAATACAGTTACATTTTCCAAACAACTGTATTGTAAATATAATGCTTACATGCCATCCAGCTTCCACTGTCTCCAATATAGGATCTGCAGAGGTAATCCACATTTGACTAAGACTAAAAACACCACCATCGGAAGTATTGACATAAGGTTCCCACACATTAAAAATGGCTGTAGCTCTCTGAACATCTTCCGCATTTGTCATCACCACAGCGTGCTTCACAATTTAAAAATATATATAATATCAGACAAAACAAGACATGTTTATATCAAAAAAAAGAAAAACACAGACTACAGAAATTTTGTGATGATACATTTAGGGAGAACTTGTGCAGATTGAATTTCTTCACACCTCGTGATGTGCGCCTGCTGAGTCACTACCCGCCTTCAATGTTTTACCATTTAAAAACTCAGGAACCACATCGCGTGGATTAATCTCAGGGTATGATCCATTTCTTTCTGAATAATTAGGCTCTGCAGAGGTGTTGATATTCTCTGGCAATTCTCTTTCTAACGTCTGGAGTGGCAAGGATGAAAACAATATGCATTGAAATATTATGAAACAACATGTCTTTAACGCCATGGCCGGATCTTACTAGTTATGAACGATGTTTACCAAAAACACAGGCTTAACGAGATTTATATATGGTCTAAATGAAAACAAGATTAAGAAACATTCTAAACGTAACCATTGATTACAAAAGAAACTTCCATATTTACATGGTGTTTCTCAAGTTCTGTTTAGCTTTTAAAATCTGGAGATAAAAGAAATGAACTTCCATATTTAAATCTTTCTAATTTTTGGTTTAAACACTTTAGAGATAAAAATAATTTCTATCGAATTATATATGTAAACATCTCTCTGAAATGGATAGATTTTTTCACATAAGGAAAAATCATAATTAACAAATAATTGAGATAGAGATCCCTCATTTTAGAATGGATGCCTTTTCTATCTGCCTCTCCCTCGTCACACATTTTAATTACCTGATGAACGTACAAAAATGGATAACATCATTACCATCCTCAAAACAACACATGCATGGTAATTTAAGCTATGCATTTGCCTCTAGAATTAGCAATTTGCTTCGGTAAATATAACTGAGATTCTTAAATCAAAATCATTTATATTAAAGTGGCATCTTGCCTCCACAATAGAAAGTATTAGATCAACTTCCACATTTATCACGAACAACATAATATTATTTTCATATTTCAATGTTCTCCTTGTTAAGCTGACCCCTGATATAAAACATATAAGTAATTCCAAGTGAATAAAGTTATAATATATTTATAAAAATATAAAAGAATTTTATAAGAAAATTTATAGCTTTGATATAGCCTACTCTTAGATTTGTTACATAGTTTCTTCATGAACCCTAGTTTTACGTTAATTAACAAGTATAATTCATTATTTTATACGCTCGTCACAATAATTTGATATTGTTGCTTTCTTTAATCAATGATGGAGAATGTCCTTTGATCATCAAATTGAAATCAAATTCCTATTCACAATAAGAGGTTGTGACATCCTTCCTCTCTCATAAGTATTGTCCCGATACAATGTTAAATCAATACACCATCAAAGCACAAAGCACAAAGCTTGCAAAACTTCACAGATGCAATGTCTTAGTGAAGATATCCGCAACTTGATTTCTGATGTTGAACTAGATTCTTTATCAAGAGCAATTTGACCTTCACATAGAGGAGGAATACTTCCTTTAGATCCTATGTGTATCACTACCAACAACCTCTTTAGCCACATGGCTCTTTTTGCTTCAAGTGATGGTGCTTGCATCAAAAACTTGAACACAAATCCATTGCATATCCAACACAACATCAACAAATATCATAATAAGCATAATAGAAATCATACAGATTTTCACTTTTAACCAAGTATAAAGGTTAAACATTAGTTGTATAACAACTAACATATCACTATGCTTAACAATTAACAAATATGTTTTATCAACAAACATATATATCTTATTCCAAGCCTTTCATACAAAGATAAGACTTAACCGAGCTGACTTGAGATAATCAAATCATTCAAGAATAATCAAACATTCATAGAAGAAAATGACCATGTAAGAAAAAATTAAGCTTAGACATGTCATATATGATCATATTTTTATGCCAAAAACATGATTTAACAGTAAAAACATTGTCTTACTTCTCTTGATTCTAATAATTATATTCTTGTTACTACTAAGAGATCATGACTGTTTTGACAAAAAAATCATTATCAACAAAAAAATTAGGTAGAGAAACCTATTATCCAATTTTTCCCCTCAGGAAAAATTGGACAAACATGAACTCACACGGGAAAATATAGGGATTGATTCGATCACGAGATCTTGCATTTTGGGCCCAAGATGAGTGAGTTGAAGTGGAAAAATTTTCAGAATTCGTGGATCGAAACTTTGAAATGGAGAGCTCAAAAGGTCCATAGGACATCAAATTCTGAAGTCTGAAATTTAGACTTGGACATTGGGAATTCGGAGTTGGCACCAGTGGTCGAGAAGTGAATAGTCCCATGCGGGAAAAAAAGAAGTCCTAAACCCGAGGTCTGAAATTCATACTTTGGGCTTTTAGGATTTCGGAGGTTTCATGTGCTAGGTGGATGAACAACCCCAAAACCCCGAAACCCAAACCCCGAAATCCCTAAACCGGAACCCCTAAAACCTTGAAACCTGAACCCCCGAAAAACAAAAAGGTCCGATTTGGGAATTTTGAACATTGAAGCCCTAGTACATGCAAATCATAACTTGAAGCCTGAAACCCAAAGTCTAAATTTTGGACTTTGGGGTTTCGGCATTTCGGAGGTTTTACGAACTCAAGAAGATGAACAATAACAATGACCTCCGAAGTCGAAATTCCCAAAGATCCATATCCCGAAAGTCCAAAATTTTAGATTTCAGAGGGTGCGATGGAAGATCAGAGTCCACAAAGGTAGATCAACCACTCACATTTATCGTAATATGACACCCTCATCTTCAGATGGCCATAACTTTTGATTGTCGGCTCGGATTTGTGCAAAATCATACTTTTAGAAAGATCTCAATGTTCTCTACATAACAACAACTGGTTTTCTTAATTTTTAGGAGATTGGGTATTTTAAAATGGGGAAATAATTTTAACCGTTTTAGAGGAGTGGTTTCATATTTCTCACCTACCAAAATGATGAGGTATGGGCTTCTTTTCTTCCCCAACAAGAAAGGTACAATGGAGTATGGGCTTGGCAGACTTTCCCATCACTCCCACAAGGACAATGATGGATTTTGTAGGAGATTGGAGTGCATTTTCAGATTTTCTTCCCTCTCTCTCCTCATTTCTTCCTCTATAAAATGTAAGGGGTTTTGCATGTATACAAAAGGTTAATCATTTTCTCTCCCATGCACCCCATTCTTCTTGGGGCTTCAAGCCTTCCTCTCAAGATCTGTAATGGCTTCATGCCTCTTCCTACTATAACATTGTACTGTGTAAACTTATATGGAGCAATAAAACATATATGTGTTGCATCTTGTCCAGCCTCTATGTTTTGTTGTTTGCATCTTACCTCTCATTGTGTTTGCAGGATTTGTGTATATTTCTTGTCTATTACAGGTTTGGTGGTTGTGTTTACCATGAAATGGTGAATGTTTACATTTTGGGTTTGTGTTGCATTTGTCCAACCTCCCCAGGATTCATTCTTTCTCCATTTTACAGGCTAGGGAAAGTGGTCAGCATTCCTTTCTTGGTGTATCACCACTCATAGTGTAGGTTTCTTTCATGTAATCCTTCTTTCCATGTCCTCTTGGAAGCATTAGATTAGGATTAGTCATTAGTTTTCTGCATTAGGATTAGTTTGTGGCAAGTACGTTAGGAGCATAATGGACTTTCTCTGGAGAGCTATCCCATTTCGCAATGTCCCACACTCAGGATAGCTCAATGTTATGCAATCACGCCGAATGCCCCATCTCAAACCGAAAAATCTAAGGGGTGTTGTGATTTCGACATAATAAACCCATGCTCATGAAAGAACCTAGCACAAGAATTTTATTCAAAGTCAAGGATTTAAAGATCTCCTTAATGTATACATCCATTATATCAAAAAGCAACTGAAAAACAAACTTACAGATCGGGTTCGGTTTTAGGATACTCAAAAGAGGGCAGAGAGGCAGATTTATAAAAATAAATTCTCAAGAATATGCACATATTATTTGTAACCTCTAGGTACAACTTTCATGATGTATAAATACACTTGATGCATTACAAAATATGATATCAACCCCTATTCTTCTTCTATGATAATCATTTCTTTCTTTGTGATGATAAAATTATTCATGGTTCAAGATTTCTTAATTACTCTTTATAGGGGTTCATGATGTCTGATTATTATCATGCAACTACCAAAATTCATCATGAATCAACATAACTTACATGTATTGAGATAGAGGCTTCTAGTTTTTCGGGGATAGCTTTTCTCCCTATGGGACATTTTCCTATATCGGTCACCGAGATCCCAAAGCTTTCTAGCCATAAAATAGGCTTTTAAATGCACTTTCCAAATGCTATAATTTGTTCCATTTAAAAGTTGAGACTTATCCATCAAAAAAATTAACAGAACTAGCCATTTCTAATGCTCAAACAACAATGGAGATAGATACAACTAAAAAATAATCAAGGAAGCCAAACAAAGACAAAAAAACAAGCTACGAGATCTTTTTAATATGTTATACGACTATAACCAACCCAAATTTGATATAAAAAAATTTAGCAAGTGAATTGGTTGAATGCTAGGTCATGTTCTAGTTACGAGACTATTTTAACAGAAAATTAGGTAATTAATTAATTTTGAGCTTAAGATCATAGTATAGTTCATTAGATCTTCTAAAATAACTAGATTTAGTCTAAAAAAAAACTTAAATTGGTCAATTTAAGATCAAATTGAAAGAATAGAGTCGGGTCGAGTTTACGGGTGAGCTAACCGAGTTCATACCTTGAGCTATGCGAGCTCAAGCTATACGAGCTCGAAATGAGCTACGTAACAAATAAAAACAATTTTAAAAATAGCCAAGGTGGGGGCAACATGTGGCACATATCAATAATATCAAGAAAGGCACATGTTGACTTTAAAAAATATCTTCTGATGACGTGAAACTTTAAAAATTAAAGTCAATTCCTTTTTGGTTCTGAAACAGATTCAAAAAACTATGACAATAGAAAAACAAACACTCGTCAATGCGTGAAGCTTTAAAGTAAAGAAAATACACGTGTCACCTTTTTATTAGCGTGCATTTCACATTGTTGTTAATAAGGTAGAGGACAAGTCGAATACACATGTCTTAAATTAATTGGATCGCACTTTCGCACTCTAACACAATGTGAAAACTAAGTCTAAGTCAAACAAGCCACTTGTCAAAAAAATAATGGCTTAACGAAAAGACACCTGGCGGCTTTCCACCAAAAATTTAATTTTTTTTGCCTTAGGCGGACTTAAAGTCGACGAAATAAACCAAACTTAAAATAAAATTTTGGATCTGAATAGAAGAAAGATGTCATGATCTAAGTGGCTAAGCCGATGCTAAGATTGACACCCTGACACTTGTGAAGGATCACACAATTAATATACATTTCAAAAATCAATTAGTTTGCACTTCACAAATATGACACAAACAAGTCAAAAAGAAGATACGTGGAGCCTTTTAAATGCCTCACACTTCGCAAATGATAGAAACTAACAAGTGCGAAAAGATATGCACATTTCCAAATACTATTAGTTCACACTTAGCAGTGTAACCAAAATGGATAAAGAAAACTGAGGACACATGGAGCCTTTTAAATGGCTCATTTTTCACAAGACTGAAAAATGCGAAAAGGTGGCAAATTTTAATTGGATAACAACTGCCACAAATAAAAGACTGAAAAATGCAAAATGTGGAACAATTCTATTGGTTTACCCTTTGCATATGGTAGAGGAAATTTAAAAGAAGACTGACAAAGAGAAATATGGAGCCACTTGGAGCAATATTATTGGCTCTAATTTTGCAAAGGATAGATAACCAAAAAAATAACAAGGTGAAATATGGAGCAATTTTATTGGCTCAAATTTTACAAATGTCAAAAATAGATAACAAGGGACAGATAATGTGAAATATGGAACAATTCTATTGGTCTGTATTTCACAAATGATAGAGGATAGCTAATCCAAGTCTGACAATGCAAAGACACACGTAAAGCCCTTATTGGCTTACGTTTCATGACTGATAATAAGATTAAAAATATTAATGGCACAAAGAAAGCAAGATGGATCCTTCGATTAGCTCGAGCTTCACAAAAATAACAATGTGAAGATGGATGGAGCAAAAAAATTGGCTCAAGCTTCACATGATCAAAAGAACTTCATAGAAATTAAAAAGTCAAATAAGATTGACAAAACAAAGCTAGATGGCATGAGATGATTGGTCCAAGCTTTGCAAAGACAAAAGGATGTCATATTGAAGCCACTTGGCACTCTAAGAGTGGGTACAAATTCACAAACATGAAAAGAACAACAACGAAGCTACGTGGAGAAATATTATTGGTCCAAACTTCACAAAACTAAAAAAACAACAAAAAGATTGAAAATGTGAAACTATGTGGCATAAAATGATTGGATCAGGCTTGAAAAGAAGATCTAGGGAAAAATAAATATTTTTACCACTATAACAGACTCAAAAGCCTCAAACAAATTGGATCTAAATAAATCTTTCAGATCCAAAGTCAAAAATGACTCTAATGGCTATAAACGACACGAGAACTTAAAATAAGCTCGCAGACGATGGATTTAAACCGTAAATGACTGAAACTAGATGCAGAAGCAAATATCTAAGCATAAAAAAGCTTCAAACATGATCTAAACAACCATTTAGCCCATATTTCACCAATATTTCAAAAAAGTATTTAGGCGGGAATTGGAATTTTAAACCTGGTTTTCTTGAAGATGATTGCAGAAATTTTAAGGGTCTCATAGATCCATAAATACACTTCAAGATTCTTCACCTCTTCAAGTTAAACACTTCTAGATTGATCATGCACACACATAATCACCAAGCTCTAATACAATGTTAGATTTAGTAGGGGAAATGTAATCCACAGATCACAGATCCACCATTAAAGCCAAAGATTATAGATTATGGTATGCAATCAATTTAGACAAAGAAATAACTTGAAATAGATAGTAAATAAAAGAGCTTAATGAGCTAGATATGAAAGAAAATAAATAATGAGAACACAAGACAGATAACACCATATCTAAGTGGCGAAACTCGAAGGAAAAATATCCACTTTGGTAAAGCACTATATGTATTAAGAATTTACACTAGTTTAACCCAACACTTTCACTTCCAGTTTGTAGTATTTTATAAATTTTGCAAAGCTATATCTCTTGATTGATTAGACTAACTAAAACATTCAGCTAAAAAACCATTTATCCATCCCATCCTACAGATAGGTTGAAGCCTTCAATACAAGTATGCATAGCCATAGTAGATAGTCAGGTAGTCAATCCCGAGAGGGATCACCCAAATCAATATGGGTGGTTGAATCAATCAGGCTGCTTCACAATATAGTTTGATTAGATAAAATGTAATAATGATGGGGCGTGCCCAAGTGGTTGATCCCACTTGACATTATCACCCCAACAAATTAGTGTGTTAACACATTATTTTCAATCATTAAACCTGATCTCGCATAAAGCACCAAAATTTTGAATAATGGCATTTTGGAAATTATCCTTGTTCTTTATTCTCAAGCATCAATCATTTTAGTTCACTAAATGACCAATTCCTACATATATATCACTCAATTTGTAATACTTGACCCCTAAGCCACACTTGTTACTCACCATTGTCAAGTGAAAAACCAACTCTCTATTTCTCATTTTTGTAAGATGATTCAAATATTTAAATAATGAAGCATACTAATATCCTAATGAAGTATATTGATTATTTTGTTAGATGTTTACAATTATATAAACATAATGATATGATTTTTTGAAAATCCTACCCACACAATCTCAATGGAATTATTTTTTTATGGTTTCATATCTTTCTTAGTGCTTTCATCACTAGTTACCCATCATTACGATCGTTATTCCTTGATCATTTCTATTATCATCCTATTACTTATTATGATTTATAGCATTTATAAGAAACACACAAACATTATTATGAATCTATTCATTCTTATTCTCACAATTCACATCTTTAGTATAAAAATGCACATTCTATCAAATCTATAAGGAATAACATCAAATGTTCTACTAAGATTAGTAACGCCATTTTTGGATTCAATGCCTAATCAATTACTTGATTTTATTCCTCACTTAGTGGACATCTTACGACAAAGTTTTGAAGGACGGAAACCTTAATTTTGTAGATTCCCTTACATATGATACCCTTGAGGACTTGTCACATGTACATCCACACGTGCAAGGGGGCTATAATTTTGATACTATCTCTTATACTTTCATGTCACAAACCGAATTAACTCATCTTATGATAAAGATCAATATTTACCTAATAAAAAGCACATTCATGATCCTATCATCTAATATGATACTAGTACACCAATGATTATCTTATGCAAGTTTCTTGATATGAATTTGATCAATTTACCTAGTCGTGATATCAACCACCACATCTTTTGATATAACATCGATGATGAGAATTTTGTAACTATCCTTGCATTAATGGTAATTCCACAAAAAAATTGTTGGACTTTTCATGATTACATATGAAATATCACACATGAGCATGTTATACAAGAAGAGGAGAAAAAGATAAAGAGTATAAAGAAGATGTTAGTGTAGGTTATTATCTATATTTTTATTTTCTTATTAGGATAATTCTTGCACTTGGGTTATCCCTACGCTTGTTGAGTTATCTTGTTTTGGTGTACTAGTTGTGTGGATTTAGCTTACTAATCATATGGAGTTAGTGGCTAGTCTAGTGGAGTCATCTTAACTACGAAAGATCGGTTAGTTGGAGTAATCACCACTATTCTAGATGGAAATTACACTTACGTCCTCCTATATGCACATCCTAAATTATTGAGCTAATTCATGGTAGTATGTAAAGTTTCATATATTATATTGTTGTTCTTTGTTTATAAATGTGTTTTGTAAGTTTATTCTATGGAATTGATTTCAAGTTATTGAATGTGATGTTCTATTAGCATCGAAATATTTGTGGCTTGGAACAATCTGGTTATCGTTCCTTCCATGGTATCAGTTGATAGATGATGTATAGATCCATTTGTAATTTTTAGTAAGCAAGGGTTTATTTGTTTTCATATATTTACAATTTATGAGAGCTTTTCTACATAGTGCATGTCTATGAAAAATTGAGTGATCCATTAGATTTAGAAGGTGGAAAAACCCCAAGATCAATTGTAAACTCGGTCATTTGTGGAGGAAGATGATTTTTAGTTTTTTTGGTATTGTACAACTACAAGCAAACACGAGAACCCGTACATGCCAAAGCATGTAAATTTGTAGAGGTGCACAAGACATCAAAAAAATGGTTTCGGGTTTTTCTAGTTTTTTCATGATTTTTAAGGTATTTATCTATTTGTGTGTAGAGTCTTCTATTTGGAAAGGATCGATTGGTTACTATTTACATTTTTATTGATCTCTGTACACGGATCTATTTAGTTTGCTACTACATTTTTGGTCATAGGTATAGGAAGTGAATCGAAATACAATTTCAATCTACAAAGGATTTGGAAACAAATGCATTTTTGGGAGGGGTGATGTATATGTAGATCCATATAGTTTAGGGGTGATGTACATACGGATGTATTTTTGGTTGAGCATGAACCTTGAATTTTGGGGTTACATCATTTTTTTATTGTATTCATGCATTTGCCATGGACATATTTACTTTGCATTCTAAGAATGAAATATTTTCTCTTAATTTTATTCCATTCGGGAGGACTAGAGTCAAATTTCTCCATAGAAAATACATTTCTTACAAATAAAAATTCTCTTATACATGCCCTCATTCATAGAAAAGATGAAATCATACACTCTTTACAGTAGAAACTTGCTAGCCTACAACATCATCCTCATGATGTGGACTCTCATACCCCCTGCTCCTAGTCTACTTACAACTACTACTTGCTATACCCATTGACCTTTATTTTTCATTTTCGAGCCTACTCTTGCTTCTAATGCTTCAAATTCTATTGAGTTTGTTACTACATGTTCTTATTTTGTACATGTTCCTATTGCATAACACATTGCGTGTATCCCACTTGATGCGTTCTACTAACATACTTGGATCTTTTGAGAAGCATAACATTGTATTTGGTTCTTACATCCTCTATTTGATGGGTTATTATAGTGGATGTATTGGTATAAATTCAAAGGGTATTGTCTCCCTATTCATCCGATTAAGTTAAATTCCCATCATAGAATTATTTTTTGAGTAGGTAATTAAATGGGATCACTCATTGACAAATCCCATGTTTTTGTTCACTTAACTCTTTTTGAGGATCATGAGCCACACAAGAGTTCTACACCTTCACTCAAAACTAAGAAGCTTGATATTTCAACTGTTAAACATGATCATCCTAGCATACATTCGATGTTCATTTACTTGTTCCAGATTTGTGCACTTTGTACCAAATCATATACAGGCATCTTCTTGACCATCGATTTCATTTGTGATGGATATCTAACCACTTGTGGTAGCGACTTAAGAATTCATTGAGAGGACTCTACAGGTGTGGCTCCTCCACCATTCAACTTCTTGCTCCACTTTCTTCTCCTCTTGCATTGTAATGCTCCTTGTTTTGAGCTATTTTCTTTAGCAGGTGTAGTGAGTATCTCTTGTTTTTTGAGATATTTTGTATCTATATTTTTGACACCTTTTTCACATGTTAATAGTATCATTTTTATGGACATATTCTAGTGAATCTTGATGTCATCTTGTAAGTGTTTGAGTAGTGGTGTGGTCAGTCATACATATTAGGTAACATCACTTCACCTATTTTGTAGTATGGGAGGGTGTGGTATTAATCATGCTTCTTCAGGTTTCATGTCCTTACCTTGGTTTGTGGCACACCTTTTTCTAACAGTGAGATTACTATGTTTGGTGTTTTATTTGCATTACCATGAAAGGAGTGATAAAAATATTATTATAAGCCATAAATATATTATATGATAATAGAACATCACATTCAATAACTTGAAATTAGTTCCATAGAATAAACTTACAAAATACGTTTTTAAATAAAGAGAGAAAAAAAGATCATATATGGAACTTCATACAATGCCATGAATTATCTCAATAATCATGATGTACATATAGGAGGTAAGTGAAACATACACCTAGAATAGTGGTGAGATCTCCCACTAATTGATACGATGGTTAAGTTGACTCCACAAGACTAGCAAGCTAACTCCATATGACTAGTACACCTAATGTGTAGAAAACCTTATAGATTACATTCACATGGCTATGTTGCAGTGTATATATGCATTACACAACATAACATAATCTAATAAATAATTACACGCTTTAAACAAACCCAACAACCACGAAAAAAACTATACAAAAATAAAATATATTTGTTAATAAGACAAATAATATTCATTGTAATAACATAGAAATAAGTATAACTATCTACATGATGAATTAACGATTTACTACATAAAATTTACCTAACAAGAAACCTCTCTGCTCATAAATTCTTAGTTAAACCCCAAATCTACATGTCATGTAATCAACCACATGTTGATTATCATGGTGGTCCCCACCATAAAATATATTTTTCACTCAAATTGTGTAATGGAGACACATATATGGAAGAATTGAAGAAGTTTATGTTGAAAGAAAGAGGGTGAAATATTGTAAGAAGAAGAGGATGATTAGAGAGATTTAAGGAGGATAGTTTTGGGGGTGGGGAAAATATTAGAGGAGGGACATCAACTCTTAACACAGCTAATGACTATTGTAGAAGATAAAATGCTTTATAAAATTGAATCTTCAATGTTGTTTAAAGATCCAAAAGGAAAACACGTGTAGACATAGTTACCAACCCAAAAATTATGTAATTATTCTCATCAAAAATTATTAAAGAAATGCATATGCATTCTTCCTTAGCACTAAAAATGTAAAACAAAGCATAGTGCTAAATAATTTTTTGAGTGGCACCCTCATGAGGAGAACATGAAGTAGGTATATCATCTCATGAGAGAGCATGAGGACCTAAAATAGATTCTCGTGAAAGAGGAAAAGCCCCAAGTTGTTCCCATTCCATTCACATTCTCATCACCCTTAGAGGAAAAAGGAACCTCTCTACTCAAATTTTAAAACTACTTGGGTAAAACCCAAATGTACATGTTTTGCACAATTGATCACGGGTTGACCATTGTTGGTCATTTTTCATATGGTGTTTTAATTGATGTCAAATGTCATTGATGGTAGAGGGAGTAAATTTTGTTTATGTGTCTCCATGAGGTGTTATCCATGTTGAGCTTGAAGGTTGATTGGTAGTGTTCAATCTTGTTGTCCATCCATGTGATCTTGTTGTGTTTTTGCATGGTATAGTACATGGTTGTAGTTTATATGATCATGGAATGAGTTCAAAGAATGGTATGAGGTCTAACATGGTGAGAGTGATGTGTAAAATGTGTGTAAGAGGTCATCATGGTTTGTTCATGAGAAGTTTTTGTTGAGTTAGGTCATTTCATGCCTAATCCTAGACCTAGATCAAGCAGCATGAGATGGTGGCATGAAGTATGGAGCATTAAAATCTTATATGAGCATATGAAAGGTGTTATGACATGACATAAAATGTGTAGGAAGAGTATCAGATCATATCTCAGCTACAAATTGCATATCAAGGTCCATTAAAGCAAGTTAAGAGGCATGTTTGTATAGGTAAGTCTTGGCGGTGAGATATTTTTAGATGCATTTGAGAAAGGATGTGACTAGGGAAAGTTAGATGTGGTTATCATGATGTTTCAGGTCAATACAATGAAGGAAGAGAAAGAAAAAGATTTTTTGGAAAAATTGAGTTGTTAGAGAGAAAAATCCGTCTCGATATGTGAAGTTCATTTTCTCACCCATACGTGTGAGTTATACATGGGAGACAAAGGATTTGGGAGATGTTTTTACATTGATCTTAGATCATATTTCAATGTCCCATATTTATGAACAATCATTAATGAGTCGACTGGTTTGAAACCTTAGTTAAACACTCATACAGAGTGATGGGAGAAAAATGAATTGTATGGGCACTAAATTGTATAGGAAATAAAATGTGATGTATTGCTTATAGAGGATTATTTAGGGCTCATTTTGGTGGTGATTTCATGTTCCATATATTTCAAGAAGATGGAAAAAAACCTTAGTTTTGAAAATATTTGTAGTTTCAGGCGAGTGTTGGAAGTTTCATGATGATAAGTGGATTGTTTCAAGAAGCTTGAGAGGTATAATAAATGGCCATGGAAATTTTCAAATAGTTTTTTTTGGAGAAAATTTGAGAAAAAAGTATTTAGAGTCATGCTTTATCATTTTTTTCCTTAAGGGCTAAAACCTAGTCATGGAGGTTTGAGTTGAGTTGAGTTGTTTTGCAAGTTGTACCTGTGATATTCGGTCTTAAATATATTGTTGTAATATGACATGATGTAATAGAACTCTTGGAATGGTATGAATAATTAGTTTCTTTTTTAATCCCTAATGGCCTAATTAGCCCTATTAGGTCTCTCAAGAAGCCTTGTGGTTCAAATGTGTAAGTATGATTTTCTCCATGTGACATATGCATGTGATGGATTGAAAAAGTGTTTTAGGTATCCCTTGAAGTTTTCAAAGTTGTTTCAGATCTTAGAATATTATTTGGAGGTGTTTGAAGCATGATCCCTCAAGACTGGTTCTTGAGTCTATAGGACCTGTTTCAAAGATTAAAGTGGTTGATTGTCTTAAGCCCTGATTTGGAGGATGAAGCGAGTTATTTCATAAAGTAAACTCAAAGACATTTTCAATGGTATGACTCATGAGACATGATTAAGAGTTTTGATAGGTTAATTTTCTTGTTTTTTGGGACTAATTTAAGGGTTCTTGAAGACCTTGTTGATATTTCATGCATCTTGGTGTGCTTCATCATTTTGATGAAGGTTACAAATATTCAAAAGCTATTTTATCATGCTAAGAGGTTTTCCCTGGATTTTTTGAATCTTTTGGAGCCTTGAAAAAGCTAGAGTGTGCCCTTGAAGGTTGTGATCCATTCGTTGGAGGTCTAGGCTTATGTTTTAGGTGTATTTGAGTAGCCTTGTGCTAGTTAATGTGTCTAGGATCTTTCCAAAATATTTGGGTCCCTTTAGATTATTTATATTATGTTGTAAGTTTTTTTCAAGTTTTTATGATGGACCTATATGGTCATGTCTGACCTAGAGGTATTATGAGCTAGTGTCATACATAAAGTGAGTTGTAATGACTCATTTGGACTAGTTTATACTATGGGGATGTGATTCATCTAAATAAGGAAGAATAATATTATATAGGATTCAAGGGAAGAGCTAAGAAGAGGTATGAAGGGCTGAGAAATGTAGAGAAAAAGATGAGCAAGGTTGTTAGACCTAATCATCATACGAGGGAGAATATTTGAGTGAGTAGGAGAAGAGTTTTTTTAGAGGGTTTGAAGAGTAAGGAGCTAAATTTGTGATCACAATCAGTTTTGGGAGAAACATATCTTCAATTATCATCCATTTTAGGTGGTTGAGTTGGTTCTTGGTCATCTTAGGGGGTTGTATCCTCCTTATAGGATTGGTGTCCTACTAAACTAGGGGTTGGTGGTTGGTGCTCCTTGTGGGGTTGATGCCATAGTAAACAAATATTATTTGATTAGTAATAATCACGAGTCCCTTTTTATGAGTAATATCACGAAAGGTTTCAGTGGTTTTTCTTCCCCTTGAGGGTTTCCCACTTCATATCAGGTGTTTTTGTGTTCTCTCTTATCTCTTGCACTTGTGAATGGTTGTAACACACTTTATAAACTCAAGTATAAGTATGTATGATGAACAGTTGATTTGAATTATGAATGTATGATATGATAATTAAAGTTAAATTATTTTAATGATTGATTCACCCACCCCTCTTAGTCATTATGTTTCTAATGTAATTGGTATCGAACGAGGTTCTTGTGAAGTAAGTATAACAGCTTGGAGGAGATCCTAGAAGCAAAATGGGTAAATCATCTAGAGTTGAGACTTCATTGGTGACCTTGAAGAAGAAGAATGAAATAGTTGAGTCCCTAATCCACGGATTGCAATAACATATAAGTTGCATGGATATTGATAATAGTCAAGCAATCAAAGTGTTAGAATCTCAAGTCAAGAGTGTGATAGAAGCCCTAAAGGTCAAAGAAGAAGCTTGCCTCGGGTATGTAAATAATTTGAGTTCCTTGAAATAATATTCACAAGAATCATCCAACATATTGAATATGTATGGAAGATTGGATAATATCTTTGAGGATCTAGATGGGATCTTAGACAATCAAAGAGCAACTAATGACAAAACAGTCCTAGGCTTCAAAGGAGAGCATATGGAGAATTGTGAAGATAACAAAGCTAGACTAAGTACTTAAGAAAAATAAAGGATACCGAGAAGGAAAATTAAATACGTTCTAACCCTATTATACAACCCAATGTAATGAGGTATGGTTATTCTTTCAATGGTTATTGTTATACTGTCATGGATTTGGTCATAGAGCTAGAGATTGCAAGAAGAAGTCCTCAAAGAATGAGTTCTCATGGAGTTCAGAATGTGATTTAAATTTTTAATGTTATTCATGTTATGAATATGGTCATAAGTAAGTATATTTTGGTTGTAACCTTAGAGAATATCAGTCTAGGAGTAGGAATGGTGTTTTGTGCTATACTTTCATGAACCGAGATCATATAGCAATAATTTTCAAAGAAAAAAATCTGATAAGGTAATAGAATTAAAGACAATAAAATATTTATCGAGAGATCTACCAATGGATGACCAACTAAAGCTAAGTAAATCAATAAAATTGGTCCTATAGAATTTATTAAAGAATGATTAAGTACAACTATGACACTCAAGGATGTTGATCAAGAAAATGAGGTCAAGAAAACTTATTCTAGGTTTGATAAGTAGAGTATAATATTTGAAGAGCCAAAGCACATGATAAGAAGGTAGAAATTACAGATGGTGTAAAGGAGAAAGAACCAAAGTCATAAAATCCATTCAAAGGAGAGTCAAGCTCAATCAAGATGTCAAATGTTGTTGACAATGCCAAGAAGGGGGAAATCAGGATTGTTAAGCCTAATACAAGTCATTGAGGATTGGTAGACCTAATTGTAAATGAATATAGCCATGTGTTTATCAAGTCTCCAATTATAAGATGAAGGGATAGTAGATGATATTATTATACCTAAAAATTCATGAAAGAATAATGAGAGGTTCTCAAAGGGTAATAGAAAAATAAATAAGAAGAGGATAGAGTCTTTGGGATCATTTGATGACTACATACTTTTCTAAGTACCATAAGTATCTTAGAGTGTCACCTCTAAGCTTCTAGAAGACATTCTTCATTTGAAGAAAGCATGGGTCTTTTTTTTTTTTTTGAAGATGTATTATCATCTTTAGTTTTTGATCAAATTCAAAGAGTTGTCCTTTATGGTATGGCATGTTGTGTAGAGGTTTAAAATGTTGTCATCAATTAGTTTGAAGCCAAATAAGGTGTGTATATGATGTTGTTGATTCATCAAAGGTGTGGTTATATATTTGATTTCCCTATATCATTCATTGAGTATTTTTGTGGCATAAGTTGTGCCCTTGAATATGAAAGATTCCAAATAGGAAAAA
Organism: Taxus wallichiana var. yunnanensis; assembly: GCA_018340775.1. NCBI lineage: Eukaryota > Viridiplantae > Streptophyta > Pinopsida > Cupressales > Taxaceae > Taxus > Taxus wallichiana. The sequence goes on along the minus strand of CM031243.1, from coordinate 573,113,838 downwards.
CTTTGGTCATGATGGTTCAAGTAAGAAAGGTGTCATTATCGGTATATTTCCTTGTTGTTAGTCAAAGTTATCAATGGTCTCTCGATATCATCATTAGAAGCATGAAAATTTTGTGTATGGTCAGTAGTGATGTAAGGATTTGTAATTTTGTGTTATGCTTCTAGGTTGAAAGTGGAGTAGTGGTACTATGGATTATATCAGAATGTTAGCTTATATCATGAAACCATTAAGTGTCTTAATTTGAAGATTCTTTGAGCTATCATCTTGATATATGTGGTGTCTCCCATTAGGTCTCAAAATAATTGAATTCATGTTGGTTGATCATTAATGAAGGGTTATGTGATTATCTTAAAGATCACGGATATGTGTCAGCATGGTTTGTTAGGTGCTCTAAGTTATGATTATTGACAATTGTGTTTGTAAAGTTTGTGTGAGTCCTTAAAGTCATAATAATTCTTAGGAAGAAATTAAATGGTCATAAAAATTCTATCAATTCATTTTTGCTAATTGAGTTGACTCAGTCTAATCTTGTGAATGTGGATAAATTCATGAAGTTTGGAGCCGTTTCTAGAAGTTAGTCCAAATCTATAATGTGAAGAATCCCGGGGGCATTAATGGTCTCAAATTCTATGATGAAATGTTTTTCTCGGTGCTTTTTATATTCTATATTTATGAATATTGGAAGATGGATATTTATTCCAAGAATTTGTTCAAAATATCAAGACACAAGAAGATTACTAAAGATGAATTTATAAAGTTTATCTTAGATGATGTTATGAGGTTTGTAGAAATAGATTTAAAGATTGATTGTGTTATGTGGAGTATCCAATTAGGTTTAAAGAGATGTTTGGATGAATTTTAAGTATGTTGAGAAATGGAAAGTTACAAGTACATCGGTGGTAGGATATCAGTGAAGATATGATGATTAAGTTAAAAGACACAGGTATGGCCAAAAAAGTATAATCAACAAGAATCGAAGGTTAATAGGACTGATCTAGGTTTGTGATAATATTGCAATAAGGTTCTCATATTTAAGGTATGATTTATCTTTTATTATACTTGAAGAAGCGTTGAGGTCTCAATCTTCTAGAGGAAATGTTTTTGTAGTGTTTTAAAGAAAGAATGGTCTATATATTATCATAGATTTAGTTATGAGCCATGTGTTGTTATAATTAGTAATAATCATTGGATGAAAAGTAATAGATTTTTAAGAGTAGTTGGTGATTTAAACTAAAAGGGATAAAGTTAATTATTAGATAGGGTACTATATGTTAGGGTCAATGAGGTTTGTGTGCTCCTACACATTCAAGATATTTTATAGAGATGTTGACTATGGTGATTCCCAAATTTTGAAGTGTCAAGAAGAGCTTGTTCTGCAAAGTTATTGGTTTTATGCAAGTATAATTGTAGGGGGGTCTGTTTCATATGATCAAACCATTATGATGTCATGAACAAAAGGAAGAGAATTTTGAATTAGTGCTTTAGGTATGTGATGATTGGTTGTGACCCGTCTCCATTACTATTTTTCAAGGTATGAGACCTTATATTTGTATTGTTAGTGCAAATCTACAGCACCCCAAAATGACCTTCAGATCTGCAGTCCAGAATTGGGTCATTTAGTGTGATTGCACAACATTGAGTTTTTCTCCAAGGTGTGGGACCTTGCAAGGTGAGAAAACTCTCTAGATTGAAGCTGGTTCTTACTCCTCTGTTTAGGTGTATGCATGAATTTGCAGAGGTTCAATACTAATTCCTACTCTAAATTCCAAGGAGACAGAGTTGAAGATGTAAGAAAGGGGAAACAAAACTAAGCTAAAATGGTGATACACCAAAGGAGTGATGAACTTTTGTTTTGTAAATAAACACAGATCATAAGAATGTAGCACAAAACATGCACATTTCCTAGAATATAATGAAAGATCAGAAGACAATGATAAACACATGAGAGGATTGGAAAATCAATCACAGAACATACATTATCATTCCCAAGTTTAATACAATGCATTACAATGGCAAGGAGGCAAAATATGTGCTTGTAGCTTGTATGAGAGGTCTGAAACTCTACAAATCTACCTGCTAAGGAAGAAAAGAGAGCTTGCAAGAGAAAAATGTCCAACATTACAATAGATTACATCCTTTGCATTTATAGCTAAAGAAAAGAGAGGGAAAACAGAGGAGGAAGCAAATATGATCCTTTTTCTCAACCACCCACCATTAACCCTTTCAAATTGGCCTGTAATCCATCAAATCGAGCTCCTCTGCTTCTATTTTGCGTGTTGGAGAGAAAAAATGATGAATTTGGTGAAACACAGCTCTCAAAGCAATCTGATCTCACATTTATGGCATGAGAAGATTTTTTTAGGGTTTTCCTCCATCAAAACAAGTTGATTCTTCATCCTTGGCATGTGGGAGAAAGCAATCATGGTGGTTTTGAGCAAAAACAACTCATTTGAAGCAATCTGGTTCACATTAAAGGCATGAAAGACGTTTTTAGAATTTTCTCCATCAAAACCTAAAAAAATGATGTTTTTATTCCTCTAATGCATAGAGGGGCTCGAGACCTTTCCAAAAAGTCTGATTTTGTTCAAATCTGATCTCTAGATCGAAAGATATGGCGCTCTGAAGATTTAGGGCAAAAACGGGGAAAAATTTGGGCACAAATTAGGGCACACTTGGCGGAAAAATTAGATTTTGAAAATGGGTCCACGGGGTCAAAATTTACTTTTTGTACTTTTGGAAAATTTTCCAAAAAATCCCGTGCCTCCGCTGCTCCAAGACACGTGGCACCTCCTGGTTCACCGATGGAATCGCGGGCTCAAACTTGTCCTTTTCCTTTTAAATTTTCATTGGGAAAATTTCCCAAAATTTCCCCATGCCCCGCTCTCCCGGTGACACATGTCAGCTCCTGGTTGCTTGACAGGGACACTTCTATTTTTTCCTTTGTGCCTCTATCACTTTGGCAAAAAACCAAAAATTCCTCCGCACCTCGATTCCTACCGCAAACAGGGACATGTGGCGGCTTCAAAACGATCCGCGGGCTTTTGGGCCAAAATTTTACTTTGGGCATTTAACCCCAAAGGGCTAAATGCCAAGTTTTCCTCCGCAGGCCCATGCCAGCCCATTTCCTTCCTTCGTTCGGTTGGCCAGGGCCAAAATTTTCCTTTGCACCCTTTAACCAAAGCGCCAAAACTTAAACTTCCCCCGACATCTACCACTCCGCCCTGCCACATGGCACCTTCTCATTGGTCTTGGCGCCTGTCTAGGAAAAATTTCCCAAAAAAATCCGCCGAGCCATAACTCGAAAATTACAAGGAGTTAGGAGGAAAATTTTACCTTTCTGGAAAGGTAAGGAAATTCTCTATCTAATGGAATCATACCCAAGAAATTTTGAGTTCTGAAGCATGCAAAAATTTCATTTTAAGTACCAGCAAAGGAGAAGGAGGAGGAGTTAGCCAAAAATAAGCATGGGCTTATTTTGGATAACACTTTTGGTGACTCAGAGGGGTCATCTACCTGCTGGATGAAGTGACCAGCTGCCTGAAGCAATCCATTGGGCAATGGAGTCATGAACTTAACTTCCTATTACTCTCAATTCATTAGAAAACCTCTAGGATGGAGATTGTGAGAGTAGAAAAATCACTTTGGCCTGGAACATGATCTACAAAGATGCATCCTTGGGGAAAAAAAACCTGTGCCAAAGCACTTAGGGAAATGTAAATCTAAGCTACAACAAAACAATGTGCATAAGAACTTGGAGGAATGAAAAATCTAAGCTAATATGTACAAAGGTGAGAAGTTTCCCTTAGTAGCAATGTTTTAGATGGATTCCATTAGCTGGAATCATAGTTCCTCACCATCCAATGTAGACAATTGGAAGGCATTGTTGTTTTTGCATTTTGTGACCATGTAGGGGCCACTCCAAATGGCATCAAATTTTGAATGCCTCCCTGGCTTTGCTCGGTCTGCATCCCACTTCAACACTAAATCTCCAACTTGGATAGTTCTAGCCTTAGCTTTCTTATCAAATCTTCTCTTGATCAACGCTTGGTCTTTTTCCATTGTTTGGGCTGCATACTCTCTAATTTCTTGGAGTTCCATCAGTTCTACATATCTAACCTCCATGGGATCAAACTCCAACAATTCCAATTGCTTCATGAGTTCCAATGTTGGCAACTCAAGTGACATAGGAAAGACTGCCTCTCTCCCATAAAAAAGTCGAATGGAGAGTTTCTTGTGGATCTCTTGGGAGTTATCCTATCAACCCATATATCTGATTTGAGCTTAGTGTTCCAAGTCCTCGATTTTCATCAAGAGTCCTCTTGATGATCCTTAATAGATTTCTTTTTGTGGACTGGCTTGGCCATTACCTTGAGGGTAATAATTTGATGAAGTGCTCAAAAAAATCCCATTTCTAACAGCCCATTCATTGACCTTTGATCCTATGAATGTCAATACATTATTTGATATTATAGTGGCAGGTATACCAAATCTGGTTGCTATCCCCTCATAGAAGTCTAGAATGTTGGATTCATTTTCCTCTTTGAGTGCCACCACCTCAGTCCATTTGGTGAAGTATTTTGTTGTTGTTAGAATCCATTTGTGCCCTTGGTTTGAGTTTGGATTAATGAATCCAACGAAGTCCCAACCCCATTGTATGAATGGCTGGTCAACTGAGATTGGGTGCAATGGAAGTGCTGCTAACCTCTCTTTTCCTGTGAATAATGCACAATTCTTGCACCTCTTGATCCATGCATAACAATCACTAAATACTTTGAGCCAATAATAACCAGCCTTCATGATCTTGAGAGCTATCACTCTTGGAGAAAAGTGACCCCCAACTGATCCATTATGGAACTCTTCTAAAAAATTCTCAATCTGATTTGCCCCAATGTACCTCAACAATACTCCATTGATATCTTTTTTGAACAAGACACCATCAACAAGTGCATATGGAATAGCTTGCAATCTGAAGTGTCTTCTTTTGGCTTTTTTCATCTCTGGAGGGCATAGGCCTATTTGTAATAAGTGCATTATGTCTTGGGTCCATCAAGGAGTGAGCACACCACCATTTTCTTCTTGAACATCTCTTTGTTTTTGGCTGTCCTGTAGCATAAAAACAACATTCTTTTCTTTGCTTTCTTGGTTGGTTGACTCAAGGCCAATTGCTCACATGATCCCTTTCCTTGGATCAGCTTGGTGACTTTGATCTCAATGTCATACTCCATGACACGAGTAATCCACCCTACATATTTTTCATTTAGATCTTTGTTAAGGAGGAATTCTTTAACTCCAAAGATGAGAAACCAGCGGTTGAACCTTATTGTTTGAAACCAGATGCTTAAATTTCTTTAAGCTCATAATCACTACAAGAACATGCTTCTCAATGAAGGAATACCTTACTTCATAGTCCTCCAAGATTTGGCTAAAGAAGGCAATTGGCTGCTCTACATTTTCTTCGTTCTACTATACTAAAATTACAGAAATTATATCACCACCGCCAAATGCATAAAGGATGAAGTCTTTGGAGAAATCTAGGTTAATGAGAGTTGGATCCCATGAGATAGCTTCTTTGATTTCCTCAAAACTTTCCTTACCTTCAGCTGTCCATTTGAAAGCCATACTTTTCTTCAACATCATAGTTATTGGCTTGACAAGGGCTGCAAAGTCTAGAACAAACCTTCGAACAAAATTGATTCTTCCCAAGAAACTTTGAAGAGCCTTCTTATGACTTGGTAATGGCAGTGCTTTTATTGCTTCAACCCTTTCTAGATCAATTGCTAACCCTTCTTTGGAAACAATGTGGCCTAGGAGTTTTCCTTCATGAGCTAGGAATATGCATTTTTTGGGATTCAAGGATACCCCAAATCTTCTACATCTTTGGAACACTTGTCTCAAATGAAAGAGATGGTCTTCTGCACTTTTAGAAAATACAAGTAATATCATCTAGGTATATCAGCACTATTTTGTTAATCAATCCCTTGAATGCCATATTCATTTCCCTTTAGAAATTAGCTCCGGCATTAGAAAACCCAGATGTAATTTTTCTATATGCATAGGTTCCCCATTTAGTGGTGAAGGTTTTTTTGAACTGATCATCTTCATTTACCATGATATGATTGTACTCTGAATAACCATCTAGCAATGAAAACCTCTCGAGCTAGAAACAACTTGCAAAATCTACTCCATTGAAGGAAGTGGGTAGTGATCCTTAAGGGATGATCCATTCAAATCTCTAAAGTATACACACAACCTAATTTCCCCACTCTTCTTTCTAATCTGGAACCAAGTTTGTAACCCAACTTGAATACTTGATGGGGAATATGATACTTTCTTCTATTAACTTATTCAATTCCTTCTTCATGAGAGGCTCAATGTGTGGATTGACCGGTCTTTGTTTTTTCCTTATGGGCTTAGCACTTGGATCTAGTTCAATTGTGTCTTGAGCTAGCTTGGGATTGAAACCTCTCAATTCTTCATAGCCCCAACAAAATACATTTGGGAAATCTTGGAAAAGTTGCATGAATTCATATCCTTCTTTCTCGGTTACCACTTTACCAATTTGAAGTGACTTGCCTTCTCCAACCGAGATGGGATCTGAATCCTCTCCCTTGACTTGGATGTTTTCTTTCTCCTTCCTAAATTGATCATTAGGATTGAATATAGACTCTAAATTCATAATTCCTTTTGGTATTTTGTTGGTTCTCACTGTACCACTTGATCACCATCTGCTATCCCAATTTTTCCTAATTTTTGGTGAGAACTCACTTCCTCTCGCAAGAAATTGATGATTTGTTGGTCACTCTCAAACACTTTCTAACTTGCATTGTTGTCTGGTATAGATGGCATCACAATCACATGGATGTTTGGCTGTATTTTATCTCTTTTGATACTCTCCACAACATCAAAAGTTACTCCAATCGCTACAATCCTATCAACAGCTTGGTTCTCTTTCCTAGGGATGGAATTGATGCCAAAACCCTCAAAATCCTCAATTAGATCCCACACCTTATTCCTATAACTTTTGAGCAAGTCATTCTTGGTAGCATGTTGTCCCTTAGATTGATTAACAATCAGCTCACTATCACCAAATACTTGTAAGTTTTGATTCCTCTCTTCCTTGAATGCAATCCATGTATCAAAGCTTCATATTCAGCAGTGTTGTTAGAACATGCAAACTAAAATCTAAAATTTGAACAATACTTAATGCCTTGAGGTGAAACAAGCATAGCTCCTCCTCCTGCACCTTGTCTACTTTTTGATGCATCAAATAACAACTACCATACCTCATTGTCATCTCTATGGTCTGGCTTGGTGATGTTAAGAAGAGGTTGATTTTCTTCATGCATGTAATAGACTCCTAGTTTAGATTCCTCCATTTCCTTGTAGGGATCAAAATCATGTACCTTGCTTTCCCATTCATCAAGAGTCAAATCTAGAATGTTTCCAACTTTGGTGTCAACTTCATGTGTGCTCGGATAATCCTCTTGATCAAATGTTGAATAGTTGGCATTGATTGGGCTTGGAGTATGAGGCTCTATGTGGAAGTTTGCAATAGGTTCGAGACCTGATTGTGGCCTTGGCTCCATATCTTGTCCTAAACAGCATGTGTGACCAGTCATCAGATAGGTAGCCTCCAATTCTAGCTGTGAAATCCCTTGATAAACATAAGGCAAAGAGTGGTGGCAAATCTATCACTGACACATCTTGCAAAACAGTGACATTGGGGCATGCATGAAAAGTATGGCCCAAATATTTAATCACCCTGACTATTGTTATTCTTGTCCCATATAATTACACCACACCCTTGGATATAACTTCATATTGAAGGCCCAGATGATCAGCTATTTGCTTGGGCATCATGGAACTACTTTCCCTAGAGTCAATCATACAATTATGTACTAGTTTATCCCCAATGATTAATGAAACATGGAATGAAGGGGGCTTCAAATTTTTACCTTGTTGTCCTTCATGATTTCCCTCAAAGTAAGTGGAATTTTTGAGTACCTTCCATGGCATATGAGCTAGCTGATTTGAGGTTGACCAATTCTTCATGACAGCTTGTAATATATCCCTTTGTCCTGGGATGGATAGTGACTCCCACATAGATATGTTCACATTGCTCTTCTTCATTTGTTCAATGATGTTAAATGGGGATGAACCATATTTTTGTTTCCCTTTAGTCTGCACATTATTTTCTTGTACATGGGCTATAACAACTCGGTAGTGGAGCTGGTCTAGAAGGTGGCTTGGGCTGTCCTTGCACATTTGAAACAGCATTTCTCTTTCCAACACCTTGTGGAGTGTGTAGACACCAAATTTGTGTCTTACGACACCCGTGCCCCGCATCTCATTTCGAAACCTAACCTCACCACCTAAACCTTGCACAATTATTTATTAATTACCTTATAATTAATAAATCCACATCTCTAAACCTCGCCACATCATTTTGCCACCTCATCATGACCTAGCCCTAACCCTAAACTAACCTAATTAAGACCTATAACTTGGTCTACATCCACACCCATGACTAATTACTCTTCACCCGCACCAAAACCAACCTAATAATGACTTGACCAAGCCCACAACTAATCCCGGGGAGAAAAGGAGGGAAAGTTGGCTATTTTACTAAAAATAGCCCACTTTGACTTAACTTGACATCGGTTCCTACTCAACCGCCATCGGTTACGTGAATCGCCATCGGTCCCCGTAAATGATCTCCCCCAACCAAAAACAAAGGATCCGAATTCATTTGAAAAAAAAATCCAGAATTCACTTGGCAGAGCAGAGACAAGTGAAGAAAAGAGAAGAGTTTGCAGAGAAGGACATCGAGCCCAAGACCGCAACCGAGTAGCAGAGCACGAGTTACACTCATCTAAGCATTGGGAGAGAAGATGGCTCACTTTTGATTGTCGGATCATCCCACCTAAGCCCTGCCTTCGTCATCACAGTCCTTGGACCTGTATCTTCATCAGGAACTAGTAAGTAGTGTCTTGTACATTTTCAAATAACATTTCTTGAACTTCTGATTCATAGTAATTATAATTTCACTCCTAGATCTACTACTCAAAGTAGTACCCTACATCTCACTGTCATTCCTCTACCCTTACATTTCCCCAAGAATAGCTCCCACACTCTCTGAGTCTTCTCCATCACCCTATTGCCTACCCCTAATCATTTGCCAACCTTATAAACACCATAGCCACCTCACAGCCAACCTTCATTGAAAGCCCCTAAATCACCACCCCGCCGATATCGGTTATCAAAGAACTGCGTACGGTGTATAATCATGATCAGTTATACGGTGACCAACATCGGTCCTTTGTGACTCAAACCAAAACCAGCCTTTCTTCTATTGCTTTTTAACAAGGTAATTAAAGTGTAATTTTGCAATAGCCTATTTGCTATCATTTGTGTTAATTCGTATTAAAAGGGGAACTGACCACCTTCGAAAGGAAGTCTAATATTTCCTGGGCCCAAGGCAGTTCCCTCATTTATTGTCTAACTAAAATCTGGTGGTCTTGTATTCTTACTTGTAGGTAGTCCTTCCTAGACAAAAAGGAGTTCTTCGCAATCGATCTGATCTCTCTCTACGGTACGCACACACCCTCCCAACACTCAACAGGTATTCCTCCTAGCCCTAACCCTTATCTATTTCTCAAGAGAATGAAAGGATAGAAGCACCTCTATTTTAAGAACGGAAACATTCTATGCGAAACATTTTGGCACGACCGATGGTACCCTTCTTGGGTTTCTTTCTTTCTTGATTTCTTTCATATAGGGAGCACACTTGCTATTTTCTTCTTCTAAATATTCACAAGATATTTTTTTATTTTGGTAAAAGAATTTGTCTTTCTTCCTCATCTTTGCATTAGTGAAAGTCATCTTCTTTGCTTCATCGAATATCATTTTCAATTTGGGTTTAAAACACGTGCATCACATTCTTGCTTGTTGTTTTCAATTCTAGTGAACATAGATTAAGTAACAGGTCGTACACATGGGGGTGATATCCATGGTATTGACAAGAAATTAATCTTACTTTCACTGCACAACACATACCAAATCACATCATAATCAACACAACAGCTCAAACATTCCCCCTTTTTCCGCGGTATTCCTCCACCTGATTGAGGTAACCTTATAAGACAAAACAAACTTGACATTTCCCCTAGGTCTTTTGTTTAGGATTGACATCATCTTACGTCTAAGGCATAAGCCCAAAATAATTAAAACTAATCCTAGGGTTAGTCTCTTGATTTGCTTGTGCATCTTGCTTGTTTTTAGTTCTGTTTCTCTGTCATACACTATTTCAGTGATCACTTCAGAACAGTTTGGTAGGTATACTAAGCCTTGTTAACCCCAAATAAGCAGCTTCTTACCGGTTCTATTCTACCGACATCGGTTAACTGACCGACACCGGCTAAAGTCTGACCGACCTCGGTTATTAGACCGATATCGGTTACTGTCTTTCATAGTTCCCGAAACCAGCAACCTACCAATTCCAACATTTTGTTGCTGCTTCTGTTCCTGATAGATTACATCCCTACTGTGTACTCTTGTCCATGGTTGTTATCACTCGGAAACAAGCTGCAGCCATGGTTTCACATGCCTGCTCTATGCCTTTGCCTGAATCACCCCCTTCACATCCTATGGGGAATCCTACGGACACCAGTGAGGTTCCCAAAATCCCTGTAGGAGATAAGGAATTTGTGAAATTTTTGGACGCTAATCCTAGCACTGTACAATACTATTTGTCTCATACCCCTGACCGTACACCCGACGGTCAACTCCTTGTTGGTATGCCTATTAGTATAGCTGCTCACTTAGCTCCTTCCCCACCTGATAACTCCGCCTTGCCTTCTTCATCCTTAGCCCCGTCTCCCAACTCAGCGGCTTCAGGGGTTCATACGGCACAGATTGGCTTTCCTTTGGTTAACCTAGGGCCCCACATATCATTACCGCCGACTACTCCTACCTCGTCTCTCTCGCAGACTGCTCCTTTCATAACTTGCTCTCTACCACCTATCCACACAAGCTTTCCTTCTCAAGCTCCGCCCACCTTTTCATTTCCACACACGTATCCAGTGGCTTCAACATCTTATATAGGACATCCCTATTCGGCCGCCTCAACATATTCGTCATCAATACCTTATCAACATTTAACCCCACCATTGTCTAGTAGTGGCTCTTGGCCCAATCCACCTCCGTTTACAACAACCGCACCATCATCTTACCCAACCACTGATTTAATCAAACAAATGATGGACAAGATGCAAAATCTGGAGGCTTCTGTTTCAGGAAGCCGTAGCACCCTGACATATGAGAAAGTTTGTTGGGAGCCTATTCATCCTTCTGTCCCCCTTCATTCATATCCTCCTCAATGGGAATTACCAAAATTTACTCATTTTAATAGTAAGGAGGATCCTCAACAACACTTGCGATCATTTAGACATGCCTGCTATCTGATTGCTCATGATGATGCCTTACTACTCCGCACCTTTCCCATGTCCTTATCAGGACCCGCCTTGGAATGGTATAGTGCTTTAACCCAGCACTCAATTTTCTCTTTTAACCAATTAGCCCAATCTTTCTTGGATCATTTCTCCATTAATATCACCAAGAAAGTATCCATCACCGACCTCTATGCCATCCGACAATTCGAAGACGAATCTATCACAGATTTCATTAGACGATGGCGAGGCCTTATCAACCAACTTACTTATGCCTTGCCTCAGGCTGAACTTATCGAACTCTTTACGCGGGCCTACGCTAAGCACATTTCTCCTACCCTCCAAATTCAAACTTTTCGCACCTTTGATGAGGCCTTTACTATGGCTCAGAAACTAGAGATTCGAGCCTTAGAGGATGAAAATTGCGGTTGCGCAACAAAAACCCTAATTTCCGAACCCAAGACTCCACCAACAAACCCAACACCACCAATTCTCATGCATCGACTACTTTGAAATCAAAAGGAGCTGTACACACAGTGATGGTCAAATCCCAAGCACCGTCTAATACCCCGCCAAAAACCACCTATAAGTATAAAGCCGAGCCCATCAATTACACTCCCTTGGGAGAAACTTATGGTGTGATATTGGAAAAATTGCTCAAAGCAGGAGCTATCACCTTACCTCCTGTTAAACCTCACTCTGGGTTTGATTCCACCCGCGCTATACCTTCTTGGTACAAAGAAAATGACTTCTGTAACTTCCACCATGTGAAGGGACACGATCCACGAAAAGCGTAAGATGTTGAAAAACATAGTGCAGAAATGGTTGATGCATTGGATATAACCCTTGATAATCCTAATGCCCCTGCTAACCAAAATTTTAAAATCTTCAACAAACCATTCCCAAACCACTCTTCTAACAGTAACATAAACCAAGATATCTTAGCCGAGGAGAGTGTTCATGAAATCCATGCAGTTTTTGACTCCCAACCAAAAGCTTCTATCGAGGAAATTCTGAATCAAACCTCTTTACTAACGCAGGGATCTAAACCCTCTTCACCCCCATCAAGACAAAATGATAATCTTGCCATTCCTTTACCCATAAAGGAATTAACCGCCCAAAGTTCTCTTCTCACGAATGAGTCTTCTTACACCACATCCCTGCAAGATTGTGAGCGGATGTTATCTAACTTATCTATTTCCCAAACATCTCCTTCCGTCACTCTTGCTATAAAAGAAGAAGGCTCGCCACTTTTTCTGTCATCCTTAGACGAGAAACCCCTCAAACCAACATCACCAAATTCTTTAATCATGACGGATCCTCTCAAACATGCCCTCCTACCTATTAGTTCTTCATCACCTAAATCTTTTCAGTGACCGGTTGACCTCTTAACGCCCATTGATACAGTGCCTCATTTACCCCCTGTATCACACCCACAGTGGACCAGAATCACAACCCACCTCTCTTCCATACAAAAGTTCCTATTCACACGTGAGGATTGTCACCCCTCAGAAGATAGACGAGTCCTATGGGAGCGTTTGAGTACACCATGCTCTACTCAAATGCAAATGACCGATCCAGACATCTCTACCATATACCCGAGGTGTTTACAAAAGCTCAAAATGCCTATGTCCTCATCTTCACCCCCCTCATCTCTACCAAATACCTCATCCACCTCTATTAACCTAACCAAACCTTCCCCTACGCTTGGGACGTCACCAATACCCAGCCTGACACACCCACCTAAACGGTTAGATTTATCCAAAAATAAAGCCGTCAATCCACCTAGGAGACAGACCCAATCTCCTCAACTCCAATCTATGCCTCTGTCACAACTAAAACCATCGCCATCACACCTACCTTCTATATTGGGACCTCATCCCTCCACCTTGCCTCAATACATCATACCTCCTGCGTTTTCTTTAAAACGACCTACACCTTCTACACCCATACAGAGATCCATGGGTGTATCAACACCATCACCCCAAATAGCCGGTCCACCTACCAACCCTAAACAAACTCGATCGTCAAAGGATTTGTTTACTGTCGCTCCTCTTTCCCCGTGGTTGTTTCCTGCCACCACGTCATCTGTGGCCTCATCATCTAACCAACTAAACATAACTTCTGTGCCGAAAAAGCCAAGTTTAGTTAAATCCAATTATAAAAACCCCTTGTCTAAACCACCACCCATACGAATCAACCATACCCAATCATTACCGAAACCCACCCAGTCAATAGCCTCATCTTCCTCTGACTTTGACCCGCTCAAAGGATCTTACGCCAAAATCCTTGATATGTTGGTGGAGAATGTGACCATTTCCCTACCCCCACTTAGACCCTATGATCCATCTAAGCCTCGACCTATAGGTTATGATGAGTCTAAAATCTGCACTTACCACCGCACACCAGGACATGATGTAGAGGGATGCAAAACTTTGAAAGCCATCCTTCACCAGTCACCTATCTCGGATAGATAGCCTAAGAAAGATAATTTACGGAGAGAGAAGCCCCTAGCTTCGATTCCTTCTCCTATACCACCTATCCCCGCCTCGCCAAAATCTATCATCATTGCAACCCCACCTCTTGAAAATAATGACTTATCCCTGCCATCTTCCTCCTCTCGTATCCATGAGATCAACATGATTAACATTGCTACTCGAGGTCAAAAACAATGGGAAAGCTAAAGAAAGCACACCTGCGACCTCTCTTCCTCCGTCCGCCATCCCGATCGCACTACCACCTAAAGTGGTTATTCGTGGACCTACCTACCCCGTCTCTGATGGAGTTTCCCACCGTACCATGATCAAACAGCTTCACCAATCACCTATAAAAATGACACTGTATGATCTCATTCAAACCTCTGAATCTCATCGACAAGCTCTCGTTGAGATCCTTCAAGGTATAGAGGTCTTACCTAACGAAACCTTTCCCGTTGCCTCCATCTTAACACCCAACCACGTTTCTTCTCTCACCAAACAAACTACCACTTCGTCCCTATACAAAGAAGCGATTCTTTGTCAGTTTTTTTGAAGATGAAATTGTCAACTTTGGTGTAGAAGATCCTGACCCCGCTCTTTTCATCTCGGCTTATGTCCGGGACATCCGAGTATGTCGTGTTATGATCGACGGGGTGCTAGCTTAAACATCATCTCTTCCAAATCCTTCCAACAAATGAATATCCCTTCCAGCTGCATGTGTGCCAACCCCACCATGTTGCGTTCATTCAATGATGCTATTACTTCTACCTTAGGCACCGTGATCCTTAACATTCGTGTAGGGCCACATACTTTACCTGAACTCTTCTATGTCCTTGAGGGAGAATTCCAATACAACATGTTGTTAGGCCACCCTTGGATCCGGGCTATGGGATGTGTTCCCTCCACCTTACATAGATGCATAAAATTCGAGTATGAGGGGAAGTCCTACACCGTAAAAGTTGACCCTCCCCCTTCAAAACCTGCAATATGTTATATCACCCTAATGATGTGCTTATACCAGTCAAGACACCCATTCATCCAACCCAACCATCTATTTTGACCACACCTCAACCATCCACCTCAACCGCACCTACACCTTCAACCAATGAAACCACCGCCGCAAATACCGCTTCCTTCCCCGCGGACAACATCCCGACCTCAGATCCCTTAGTAGATGTTTTTCAACGCCTTACGCTGGGGGAGTATCGCCTATATAACATTAGCACTTTCCATACCCCATAGGAGTATGGACAGTTACATGCACATCCTACCTACGACCGTCGTGGTGGGGAAGTAATCTCCCTGGACCACCTAATTGCGCACCAACCTAATGTATGGGGGTGTCGATACATCTCTCTGTCACCCCCGAACCTCCCCTTGGTGTGGTTCCCTTCCAATCTGATTTTCAATATCTAACTAATCGTCGCTTTGCCCTCACCTTCTTGACGACGAAAGGCTTTAGTTGTGCTTGGAAGGGCTTTGGTTCGGTCTTTATAAACAAGGTGACATACGATCATTCCTATAATCGCACGCAAAACAAAAATCATCGTGGTCTTGGATTCTCGACCCACCTACACCAAAGACACCGCATATCCGTTGTATCTAGGAAGACGACGAAGTCACCCTTCCGAACCATCATCGCCCACTTTTCCATCTTCACCCACGGAATTGATAGACCCGGAATCTATCCCTCCTAACTTTTCTAAAACGAGATTTTCTTATAGCTCTTGACCACCTTCAAATTTATCAAAAGCGCATCAAGCGTGCTTATGATAAGTGACTTCATGAGCGTACCTTTAAGGTTGGTGATCTTGTCCTCAAAGAGAATCAACATGTAACCAAACTAGAAAAGAGCAAACATGGAAAATTTTCTCCTAATTGGATTGGGCCTTACATTATCACTCACACTTACGGATCAGGCACTTACCGTTTAGCTTCACTTAATGGTAAACCTGAGCTTGAACCCCTTAATGCCTTGCATCTTTGGCCATTCTACTGTTGAATTTAGTGTTATATCACTTCTTATCTACCTTGCGCTTGTCCCTTGAGCTCATTTACCACCTCATACACTTTGTTTCATGCATCTCAAAATAGAATCAAGCTCACGTGGTTTGGTCATCACCTCCTCTTAAAGATGCCTTCCCCTTTTTAGTCTGGTCCATGACTTAAAAGTATCAAAATAACATGTTCTCAATTATACACTTATGGGATATTCTTTAGTCAAACTTCCTACAAAACTAGATGCTTCATGCCAAATGGACATCTAGACCTCTAAGTTATACATAGACTGCTCCCTCGAAGGACAGCTATGTGCAAAGCCACATCTGCTACTATAAATAGACTGCTCCCTTGAAGGACAGCTATACAAAGTCATCCTTTATCAGAAGCTTCTCGCATTACTCAGCTTCGTGAAGAGCTCAAGAACAACAAAATACATATCCCATGTAGACTTCCACATCGATCAGTCTATATCTAGAAAAATAAAAGCAGTATTCAAAAGCACTTTTGAGTCATGGACTTGTCTATTTAGGTTTGGTTTTCTTTTGTCAGCATAATCACCTTATAACAAATTCTCTGCGCCCCAGCTCTACCAGCCACCTCACCTCACCATTCGTCAAAGCAACAAAACTCAAGGGACGTGATGTATATCCGATATGTTGTGATTATACAACTCTTTTCACCTATCGAATTCTCGCATATGCAAGGTACCTAGGGATTCAAGCTCATCCTACGTTAATATGTGGTTTCTTTAGCTCTTTTCAACTACGGGACACTTTTTCCTCTTTTACTCGAATCTAGGATTATGTGTTGACCTTAATCAGGACACCGTTCCCTACTACTTGGGTAAGCTAAATTTCACTTCACCTATACCTACACCAACATCGCTAATACCTTACCAACACCAACAACATTACCCTACCAATATCAATATTTTTTTTACCAACCAACAAATTTCCTAACCATAACCAAATTGCCTGAATTCACCTCTCCCTGGTCCTAAGGGAGAACTACATCGGTCTAAGGCCCCTCCTTGCTTTGTGCAATGGGCTATGTAAAAGCACTTAGGAGACATGGGGTCTCCCAAGGTTATCTCAACCATCCCCTACCATAACCTATCATGTGTTGTTAAACTATACATGATTTCACATATTTATATTGATAACACTCACCTTGGTCTTTTATCAATTCAAAACATTTGAAACACAAACATTCTTATTATTATCGTAAACTCAAATCAACATACATATCCAGTTTTATACATATTCGAGCCTAAGGCGACTACACATCGTCATGGTGGGATAGGTGGCAGTGGTCCAGCTCCTCCAGCACCTCCTGCTCCTCCGGGTTGTGCCATGGCTCCAAATCTCCTCAGCTGGGTCCTCAACCAATCAACCTCTGCCTCCTGATCGCTGGGGTCTACCAATCACTCACTCCTCCACTCAACTAGTGCCAACTCAGCCCACAAACTCAACAAAATCACTTCACACCTCAGACAAGACAAAATTAGGTGCTCAAATTCACAAAGTGACAATGACATGCCATATTTTTCTTTTTATAGGTTTTGACCTATAACCGATACCGGTTATTTCGCACCCTAGAATACCGGTATCGGTCTTCTAACCGATATCGGTCACACATAACCGATATCGGTTACCAACTTCCTTCCCCTAACTCCCGCCCTTATCCACCAATCTCCACTTTTTCCCGCATCACCTACCCCTGGCTTTGCTGACTAGCCTTATTTTGACTTCAATCGGCCCGACCCACGGCCGCAACCAACCAATCAAGCCCGACCCAAGGCCGCAACCAACCATTTGGCCCAACCCAAGGCCACAACCAACCATTTGGCCCGACCCAAGGCGCAACCAACCATTTGGCCCGACCCAAGGCCACAACCAACCATTAGACCCGACCCACGGCCGCAACCAACCATTTGGCCCGACCCACGGCCGCAACCAACCATTTGGCCCGCCCCAAGGCCGCAACCAACCATTAGGCCCGACCCAAGGCCGCAACCACCCAATCAGGCCCGACCCAAGGCCACAACCACCCAATCCGGCCCGACCCAAGGCCGCACCCCACCAATCAGACCCGACCCAAGGCCCTCACTCATCAATCGGCCTGACCCAAGGCCGCACCAATTAAGTACCTCACCCAAAACCCGCAAATTACAATTTTATCCACCCATCATGTAACTTTTTGTTCAATCAGGCTCACCTGTTCGTGTTTTAGCATGATTAGGATACTTGACTTGATCAGTCGACCAACTTTGCCTAGACCGAGACCGTGACGTTTATCTCAACCAAACCAACCATTTGGTACTACCGAACATGCCTAAACATTCCTGTACCTTACCCGTTATATCCCCTGGAGCTACTTCCTATGCCTTGGATACCAGGATTATATCAACCTTGTTTGGATAAACTATCGACCTTTTCCTATGTATTGCTTGTTTTCTCTTCAAATCGTGTACCCTGGTCACACTACTGCATTTCAACGTGCGTCCGCTTCCTTGCACTTACCCCACCATCTTACCATCATCTCAACACCATTCACCCTTTATCAACCCTATCCCTGATTTCACATCGCCTCAATCTGTGATAGATTTGAGGGGGATTACCTATACCCTTAACTAGGGCAATCACTTCTTATTAATTGTCAGTGCAACTTTACAAGACAAGCTACACGACAACAAGGGGCTAATGTAGACACCAAATTTGTGTCTTACGACACCCTGTGCCCCGCATCTCATTTCGCAACCTAACCTCACCACCTAAACCTTGCACAATTATTTATTAATTACCTTATAATTAATAAATCCACATCTCCAAACCTGCCACCTCATCATGACCTAGCCCTAACCCTAAACTAACCTAATTAAGACCTATAACTTGGTCTACATCCACACCCATGACTAATTACTCCTCACCCGCACCAAAACCAACCTAATAATGACTTGACCAAGCCCACAACTAATCCCTCGGGAGAAAAGGAGGGAAATTTGGCTATTTTACTAAAAATAGCCCACTTTGACTTAACCGACATCGGTTCCTACTCGATCATTTGTCGGTTACGTAATCGCCATCGGTCCCCCTGTAAATGACCTCCCCAACCAAAAACAAAGGATCCGAATTCATTTGAAAAAAATCCAAAATTCACTTGGCAGAAGCAGAGACAAGTGAAGAAAAGAGAAGAGTTTGCAGAGAAGGACATCAAGCCCAAGATTGCAACCGAGTAGCTGAGCACAGTGACACTCATCTAAGCATTGGGTGAGAATATGGCTCAATTTTGATTGTCGCCGATCATCCCACCGAGCCCCGCCTTCGTCATCAAATTCCTTGGATATGTATCTTCATCGGGAATTAGTAAGTAGTGTCTTGTATGTTTTCAAATAACATTTCTTGAACTTCTGATTCGTAGTAATTATAATTTCACTCCTAGATCTACTACTCGGTAGCACCCTACATCTCACTGTCATTCCTCTACCCTTACATTGCCCCAAGAACAGCTCCCACACTCTCTGAGTCTTCTCCATCACCCTATTGCCTACCCCTAATCATTTGCCAACCTTATAAACA
The DNA here is from genome assembly GCA_018340775.1 of Taxus wallichiana var. yunnanensis. Classification (NCBI taxonomy): domain Eukaryota; kingdom Viridiplantae; phylum Streptophyta; class Pinopsida; order Cupressales; family Taxaceae; genus Taxus; species Taxus wallichiana. The sequence continues at coordinate 573,094,335 of CM031243.1, read as the reverse complement.
CCATAGCCGCCTCACATCCAACCTTCATTGAAATCCCCTAAATCACCACCCCTACCGATATTAGTTATCAGAAACCGGTACCGGTGTATAACCGCAGTCGGTTATACAGTGACCAGCATCGGTCACTGTGACTCAAACCAAAACCAGCCTTTCTTCTATTGCTTTTTAACAAGGTAATTAAAGTGTAATTTTGCAATAGCCTATTTGCTATCATTTGTGTTAATTCGTATTAAAAGGGGAACTGACCACCTTCGAAGAAAGGAAGTCTAATATTTCCAGGCCCAAGCGGTTCCCTCATTTATTGTCTAACTAAAATCTGGTGGTCTTGTATTCTTACTTGTAGGTAGTCCTTCCTAGACAAAAATGAGTTCTTTGCAATCGATCTGATCTCTCTCTATGGTACGCGCACACCCTCCCAACACTCAACAGGTATTCCTCCTAAAGCACTAACCCTTATCTGTTTCTCAAGAGAATGAAAGGATAGAAGCACCTCTTTTTAACAACGGAAACATTCTATGCAAAACAGAGTGATGGGAGGTTGTGAATCACTTAGACCTGCTAACTTCCCTTCACCAATATTCCTCTTCTTAGACCATGTGTTGGTTGTTACACTCTCTCGAGAAGGTGTTTGATTCACACCACAAAAATCTTCAGCCTGCCAATTCACAAGTGTAGTCTCATTTGGAGTTGTATCTTGTTGAGATGTCCCTTGTTGTTGGTTTGTTTCTCCACTTGCTTCACTCTCCACACTAGTTGTTGTCACCATCAAATCTTGGTTCAAAGCACCATTGAAGCACATAGATTGGCTGTGAGGTTCATTACATGGGAAACACCAGTCATACTCTTGAGCTATATTATTTTACACTGGCACTAAGGATTTAGAGGTAGATGCAACATGGGGGTTATAGGGCTAAAATGGTCTATTAGTAGGAGGCCTTACTTGATTTTGATTTACAACTGGGTTAGGTGGCCTATTAGGCTAGGTTTGAGGCTGATAAGAAGGCCTAAAACTTTGAGCTTGTTGTCTCTTGAGTGTAAAGTTCATTTCCCATATTTTGCAATTTTTCATAACTTCTTGGAGCTCATTTGAGGCACTAGAGGATGAAATAGAAGTTTCATTTGAACTCTAGTTTCTAGGAGAGGGAATAGGAGCTAAAGTAGGTGTTTAACTAGTAATTGGGATTCCCAACTCTAGATATATGGGCATAGGAGGCCTAGGTGCATGTTTACCGGCTTGGATCAAACAATTCTCAGCCCTAATGGTGATGTTGTAAGCTACGGTAGAGTTACACCTCTCATGGATTGGATCAACATAGAAATGTCGAATTTAAAGCCTTGAGAAAGTATAAGAAAACACCTTGAGCTATTGGCCTCACTAATAATGGGATTATATCCCATGTTCTTCGAAATATAAAATTGAAGTCTATTGATTTGCTCATTGGGAGCTCTCATGATAGTTATCGGTTGCTCCAATAGAGACAAGTTGTCCCCTTTCTCTCTAAATTGGTTATGGAGAGACGTGCACAACTGGTTCTAATTGTGGATAGAGCCTACCTCAAGGCTCCTGAACCATTGCAAGGATTTCCATTTGAATGATGATGCTAGCAATTTGACAAGTAATTTCCATCTCAACAATCTCATGGATTGCAAAAACATTAGCAATGTCTTGGACATGATCACCGGCAGTGGTCTAATTTTCTCCACTAAAGTATGGAATGTTCTTCAATGCTGAAATTGGACCTGGGTTTTGTGGATTGAGAGCAAGTGGGATTCTACCAATAAAGTTTACATAAGGATTGGGTTGTGTCATTCTGATTGGCCTAAGAACCCTTGTTGATTGGATGAAAGGTCTACCAAGTGGAGGAGTTGATAGAGTTCTGTTTGGTGGAGATGGAGACCTTTGAATCCTTCTTCCTTTCTCTCTTTCTCGGGGATAATTACGAGATACTGCATAATCCTTCTTCTCTAGTATTTGACCTTGTTTGGATCCTTCTCATGAATCTTCAAGCTTGGACTGCTGAAACCAGTTGATTTTATCCTTTTGGAGTCGCCAAATGTGCAAATCAGGGCTCTTTCAAGCAAGAAACTTACAACAATTACACATCAAATTTTTTGTAATGAAGATGAAGACCTCTAAGGTCCCACTGGGTGTGCCAAAACTGTTAGTGCAAATCTACAGCACCCCAAAATGACCTTCAGATCTGCAGTCCAAAATTGGGTCATTTAGTGTGATTGCACAACATTGAGTTTTCTCCAAGGTGTGGGACCTTGCAAGGTGAGAAAACTCTCCAGATTGAAGCTAGTTCTTACTCCTCTGTTCAGGTGTATGCATGAATTTGCAGAGGTTCAATACTAATTCCTACTCTAAATTCCAAGGAGACAGAGTTGAAGATGCAAGAAAGGGAAACAAAACTAAGCTAAAACAGGTGATACACCAAAGGAGTGATGAACTTCTATTTTGAAAATAAACACAGATCATAAGAATGTAGCACAGAACATGCATAGATTTCCAGAATATAATGAAAGATCAGAAGACAATGATAAACACATGAGAGGATTGGAAAATCAATCACAGAACATACATTATCATTCCCAAGTTTAATACAATGCATTACAATGGCAAGGAGGCAAAATATGTGTTGCAACCAGATGAGAGGTCTGAAACTCTACAAATCTACCTGCTAAGGAAGAAAAGAGAGCTTGCAAGAGAAAAATGTCCAACATTACAATAGATTACATCCTTTGCATTTATAGCTGAAGAAAAGAGAGGAAAATAGAGGAGGAAGTAAATCTGATCCTTTTTCTCAACCACCCGCCATTAACCCTTTCAAATCGGCCTGCAATCCATCAAATCAAGCTCCTCTACTTTTTTTTTTGCATGTTGAAGAGAAAAAATGATGAATTTGGTGAAACACAGCTCTCAAAGTAATCTGATCTCACATTTATGGCGTGAGAAGATATTTTTAGGGTTTTCCTCCATCAAAATGAGCTGATTCTTCATCCTTGGCGTGTGGGAGAAAGAAATCATGGTGGTTTTGAGCAAAACAACTCATTTGAAGCAATCTGGTTCACATTAAAGGCATGAAAGACATTTTTAGCATTTTCTCCATTAAAACTTGTAAAAAAATGATGTTTTTATTCCTCCAATGCATAGAGGGGCTCGAGACCTTTCCAAAAGTCTGATTTTGTTCAAATCTGATCTCTGGATCGAAAGATATGGCGCTTTGAAGATTTAGGGAAAAAATAGGGCAAAATGTTTGGGCACAAATTTCGAGGCACGAATTAGGGCACACTTGGCGGCAAAATTGGATTTTGAAAATGGGTCCACGGGTCAAAATTTACTTTTTGTACTTTTGGAAAATTTTCCAAAAAATCCATGTGCCTCCGTCACTCCGAGACATGTGGCACCTCTGGTTTGCCGATGGAATCACGGGCTCAAACTTGTCCTTTTCCTTTTAAATTTTCATTGGGAAAATTTCCCAAAATTTCCCACGTGCCGCTCTCTCGATGACATGTGTTGGCTCTGGTTGCTTGGCAAGGGCGCGCTTCTATTTTTTCCTTTGTGCCTCTGTCACTTTGGAAAAAAACCAAAAATTCCTCCGCACCTCCGATTCCCGCCACAAACAGGGACATGTGGCAGCTTCAAAATGATCTCGTGGGCTTTGGGCTGAAATTTGACTTTGGGCATTTAACCCCCAAAGGGCTAAATGCCAAGTTTTCCTCCACGGCCCGCACTAGCCCATTTCCTTCCTTCATCGGACCGACAGCCAAAATTTTCCTTTGCGCCCTTTGACCAAAGTGCCAAAACTTAAACTTCCCCTGATGTCCACCGCTCCGCCCTGCCATGTGGCACCTTCTCATTGGCCGTGGGCCTGTCTAGGGAAAAATTCCCCAAAAAAATCCACCGAGCCATAACTCAAAAATTACAAGGAGTTAGGAGGAAAATTTTACCTTTCTGGAAAGGTAAGGAAATTCTCTATCTAATGGAATCATACCCAAGAAATTTTGAGTTCCTGAAGTGTGCAAAAATTTCATTTTAAGTACCAGAAAAGGAGGAGGAGGAGGAGTTAGCCAAAAATAAGCATGGGATTATTTTGGATAACATATATAGGTAGTTATAAAATGATGGTATATTGTCATGTGGAGCATCAATATGGTGTTTCATATGTTTTGTTTGATCCTATTACAAAGAGAAATTTGGAAAAATTGGTTTGAAGGAGTTTTTAGGGCTCATGGTGCAAAATTATTACATGCTAGTGTTTAGAGGAAATGTTCATGGATTTAGCATGGTACCGACATAGAAGATAGTGTACAAAGGTATGAAGATAGAATTTAGAGTATATACTTTCGTGGGGATATATGTGCATTTTTGTATCAGTCCATGGATATTTTAATATTGATGTTGAAGCTAAGAAAAGAAATTACATTCCAAGTGGAGCTTGTGATAAAGTAAGTTTGTTTGTGTTGGTTAGATAATTTGTCAAATTTACAATATGAGGTTCAACCACAATACATGAGACAAATTATCTCCTTTTTATAAAAGGGAGGCTCCTTGTTTATTACTATTCTAACAACACCAAAGAATATTTATGTATTTACACTAATCTAACCATTCGAGGTTGGGATATCATCCCAATAGATTTATTCTTTGGGAATAGAATATAGAACAGAATAGAAGAAAGGGAGTGACATTAGAGGATTACGTGTGGGGAAAGAATAAGTGAAAACTTGCTTTCTCCTTGGATAACACAGATCCAAAGATAATAACACACAATAAAACATTAATAAAGTGTTGAGTATACAATAAACAAGATGTTGTAATTTAAAGAACCATATAATGCATTGAACATAAGAACAATACCTTAAATGAAGAAGATAATACCAAAACACATAGTTTGTAATAGATATCTCTTATAGTCCTTAATAACAAGATTAAAAATACAAAGTTTTTCTCTTTCGAACTCTAATATTTATACCATTTTTGTAAAAATATCCAACCCTTTACAATGCTACAACATTTTACATTTATAGAGAAGAGGAGGAGAAAAATGGGAAGAAAATACACTTTAATAGTCCTTTTGACTGATTCTCACAAAATGACCTTTTCAACTTGAAAATCCAAAATATGTTCCAACATCTTAGAAATTAAGATGTTTGATGAAAAAAAGAAAAGACATAACAAATATTTCAATCAGATTTATCTTTTTCACCTTCAATCTCTCTGTGTGCTTTAAACGATATTCCTTGAACTTTTGGATCATGTCCTAAGTCTCCTTTTTTGTTAGGTTCATAGGAATATCAATTTAGAACATCACACATCTCGAACACGTTGCTCATCTTACCAAGAATATTTTGAAAAATCCGATGAACTTGGCCAAGTTGCTTAAAACACTTTCTCACAAAATCAACTTATCAACGAATTCTAATCCAAAATCATCTTCAATTGAAGACTCTTTTTCAACTAAGTCCTTGAACATCTTACGAGAGATCATTAGCGGGTAATATATTTAACTTGTCATCAAAGGTATGCTAAAGGATCTTAGCTAGTTCATCATCAATTTTGTTGGTGGCATCAATTACTTCCTATTTATCCTTTTGAAGATTTTCACAAGCTTCTTGAAGAATTTTGAATCAAAATTCAATGGCCTTATAAAACATGAAATTTTTATCCTTGTCATCCATAATTCCTTGTCTCAACAAGATATCTAAACTAACCATTTTAAGCTCATTTAGAGCTTCCAAGGTCAGCTCCCAATTACCACATTCTTCCATGAGCTCTTTTACATCTTCTACACATCCAACCTCACCTTTTCAATATCATTGTAGGTATCAACAACATCTTCGATCAGTTTTTTTTTCTTGAGTAAGGAGACATTGAATACATCTGATCACCACCCTACCCTTTTGACCAAGATTTTCCATTTTCGGAATGGATGAGAAATCAAAGTTGATTGGATTCAATGAAGGGGTTTGAACTTGAGTTGATTTCAAGAGCTTAGGAAAAATGGTTTTTAATTGCTCTACCAACTCCTTTAGTTCATCCTTTGAAGATTTGGTTTCCTTGAGATTCTAAAAGATGCTATTCATAGGTTTGTATATCTTATTAGGAACCTTCAGTTGTAACCTTTCTAAGAGCCACTTTGGTTATATGATGATCAATAGTCATGATGACTTCCTTTGTTTTTATCAATAGTAGGCACATCAATCTTGACCAAATGCATAAATAGTGATGTTAGAGATGGTATTTGGTTTCTAGGATGTGCGTAAGGGAGAAAAATTCAATGAACTGAAATCAAATGCCTTAGGTAAGACAACAATATTCTTTTTCCTTAGGTTTTGGCTAACTTTCCAGGAAGGAATAGAGGAATATGGTTCTTGTGAGGAAGGAGTAGTAATCATCAATGTGGTACTAATTTGAGTGAGAAAAGTGGTTACCAAGGATGGAGGGGTGGAAATGATGGCAATGACCATGGAAAAATATGTGGGAGGGGAAGAAGGCATGGAAAAAGGAGTACTAAAAGGGGATGGAATTTTTATCATATGGGAGATCCCAAATTCATACTTATCTCAATTGAAAGAGGAAAAAGGGATGAGAAGACGCTTTCCATGAGTGACATGAGAGGAGATGAGGGTGATGTAGGATAAGAGGGAGAAATGGATCTTTGAGACTAATGAGATCTACAAGGAAGAAGATAATTGAGAAGAGGAAACATGAGGAAGAGAGGTATGAGGAGGAGATGGGGCAGGAAGATTTGCTTGAGGATCCAAGTTAATATTTGGGGTCACGTGAGTGATGAGGGAAGAATATGGAAACAACTTGATTTCCATGATGCTAACTCGATGTCTCCTAAGTATGTTAAGGAGAAGGGGAGTCTACCAAAACCACAGATGAAGTGGTAACACCCGATGAAGGAGGAGGATTCTTGGTTCCACTACTATATAACTTAAAATTCAACTTCTTTCCATATTCTTCACTTTTATATTTTTATTCTTGGGAGGGGCTCACCCGAACCGAAAGTGACTAGCAATTTTGGGAATTCGGTATCCTTAGGGTTAATATTCCACTAATACAACCAAGTGTTGGTTCAAAGGAGGATTTGAGCTGCTCTATCTTTGATGGACGTAGATTCCTTGATTGAATATTCCATTAGAGGAAATCCCATGCTTTCAACATCCATTTGCACATACATAGATTCCAATACATTTCCATCATCAACTTCTCCTTCAGAAAATTAGCAAGATTAAAAGTTACTACTTAATCTAAGGTCGATTTGTTGTTATCATTCCTCCTAATCGCTACTTCATCCCTACAATCAGCCCAAATATATTCAATGTCTAGAACATGGATTTGTAATGTTACATATGATTTTAGAATGCCACGATAATAAAATCTTGGACTAGGAGTTATTGTCTTCTTGATCTCTTCTTGTATTTCGATGTTGACTTTTTTGCCTTAATAATGGAGGTGTAGTTGTATCTTCCAATCGAATGGGGAAGTGAATCCCTACCTTGTGATTTCTTTGTTATAAATTATGAAGATTCAAAACTTATCTCACAAACTCCATGGGAACCCATTTGTCACTTGGAAATCTAGGTAGTTGATTGGAGAAACTTGGAATGACCCAATCCAAAGATAAGTGAATGTTTGAAATTACAAGAAGATGCAACCCGAGTGAGGTATTATTGCATTCCAAATAACATCAATAAATCTTTTCTTGGATATATTTGGGTCTAACCTACAGATGACGTTGTAAAACAAGGCATCATTTACCCTCTGGAAATGAGTTTCACTTCCCTTAAGGGACAACTGAGGGTAATATTTGTAGACATAACTCGAGGGCCTAGAACCCACCATTTTCAACCCAAGATAGAATTTCTTTCTAGCTACAACATAGGTAACATAATACTATATAATTTCGAGATGCTTAAAATTTTTTAATTTAACTATCAATCATGTCACTAATGTACACACCCCAATAAAAGAATTTTTCATTTTTCTACATGATGGTGAGGAATTGATACATCCACCCTTGGAATTCTCTAGCCTCAAGGAGTCTAAAAACATTGCTTGGAAGTGTGATGATGTCACTTATTTTGAGGATGAAACCATTTTGAGGCATGTTCTGGGAACTTAGACACGAAGGCTTAGGCTTAACTAGATATTTTTTATTAACATCCTCAATAAAATCAGCCATGTTGTTATCCTAGGCTTGTTAAGCTACTTTGAGATCTAAATTGACATAGATGGGAAAATTAGGGAGCTTTAGGATGTCATCAAATTAATCGTGTCTAAACGGATTACCACATATCCGGCTTGATTTAGAGAAGACCTTGTCTCAATGTCATAGTGATTGGTGGAAACGAGAATGAGTTTGGGGAACTTAGGGGAGATTTAAATTCATCACCAAGGGTATCCCATTGTTGTAGATGCATTACATCCATACGGTTTGAGAGTAAATTTTAACCCTGCTCTAAAATTCATCCATATAAATGTGTCCCAATTCAATATGTCTATTATCAATGTTGGAATCGATATTGGAAGGAGGAAAAATCCTTTGGTATTTATACGTCATCTCTATGGAAGATTCTCCTTTTCCCTTTCCTTTTACTAAATCATACATGAGGAATTTGATTGAAGAAAATTTCCTAAAAAAATTATAAAGCTTCACTTAAAGAGAATCAGGTTTTACCCCTGCAAAGCAACTTAAACAACTTGATATACATTGGGAAAATGATTTTTACTTGAAGCCTTGGAAACCTAATAAATTTTCAGGTTTTCAAACTTGATTTGCATGTTAGAGTTCCCAACACGCGGTTGAGACACGTACCTTTTATGCAACCCTACAAACCCAAAACACCGTCGGGTCCTGGAAACTTGATTTACACCCCTAAAAACCCGATACACCGTAAGGTTAAAACTCTTGATCATAACTCGTAGAATTATAACACATTTTACAGAAACCAAACTTTTCCATAGAGAAACCCAAAAACAATATTTTGAGTTAAAAACCATTAACTATTTCTTTCTAACTTTATTTATTCAAAATTTCTACCATAATAAATACGTCAAAAACTCGACATGTTTATGTTGAGGTTTCTAGAATACTTATCAAGGTAAAAATGAAATTTCAATAATGGGAGAAGGAAAAAATGAGTGAGAGAGAGAAGAGAAAAAAACTAAGTACGATTCCCCAATCAATAAAAACAAGATAAGAACCTCCCAAATTGAAAATGTGAATTAGTAAGGAGAAAACATCTTACCGTGAGAAGAACCTTAAGTTTAAATCCAAGAAATCAACTAAACACCAAGAAAACACCAATCATTTTTTTGGAGTGTGAAAGTAGGAGGGAAATCCAAATTTCATAAAAATACAAGGTATAAATGATGTGGAAATCCCGCCTATTAATAAATGAAATAACATTAATTACATGTAAGATGATACTTATGGGCCACCTAACTCCAACCTCACATTTATTGCGTTGACTGGGGTGCAAGTCCGACCACATGAGACATGTCCCGTAAATGTGTATTCGAGTCCTGAAAACACGATGCAAAGAAGACCAAAAGGGAGTCAAGATTTGTGTTCATAAAGAGAGTAACACATAACATGTAAATCGCTTATCATATTCCAATGTCTTAAAACCCGAAAATTTGACATACTATAGCATTTCGGGGTTCGGGTTTGGGAAACACATGACATGATACATGATTTTTCCAAATAATATGTTCCATCTAATCGAACCCCAAAATCTGAAAGGATATAATGTGTCATTTTTGTGGGCAGAAAGCATCTTGTAGAAAACATGAAAAATGTAAAGGAAACCTCGAAACCCAACAAAGGCATGAAAAAGGAGTTTCCAAGTAAAAACTTAGAAAAAATTGGATTTTAACGGGTCCATCAACATAAAAATTTGATTGGTTATCTCCATTTTATCGATGAACTCAAAAATGGGATAACAGTTGTTTCAATTGGGGACTTTCTTTGATAACTCAAAGGAAGAGAAACTCCTAGATCTCAAAAGTGTCAATCCATTGGACCAATGAGTCAAAAAGAAACTAAAGAAAAGAGATACAACCAAAAAAATGCACGCACACAAAAGTAAAATAAAAATACCGAAAGTAAATACGAACGGAAAGGGAAACACACAACCGAAAGGTAAATAATGTTACAAGTGGGAAAACTTGATCTACTACAAGAACAAATTGAGATGTTGTCGATGTGAGGTAGCGGGATTTGAGTTCCATCAAGATATGACAGGAAGAAGACATTTTCCCTACACATCTAGAGAATCTTGAAAGGACCTCTCCACAAAGAAACAAAATTTCCGTGCATTACCTTTAGCTCTCTTCTTTTATCCTGAGACTATGTCTCTAACCTAGAAATCACACTACTTAGATTTATTATCAAAAATTTCTTGAATTTCCTATAGTGCTCCATAATTATTTCAACCAAACTTAGATATTTTTCTTCCAACTCCATCGGGTACATGATTCTTTTCTCTATAGAGTTTTGAAAGGTATCATCCTCAATAATCATAGCCAACTTCAAAGTTGGAAACTCTAAATAGATAGTAATCTCAGTAATCAATGCCATACAAAACCTGAAAAGGGGACATACCAATAGCTTTCTTAGGTTTGATATCATCAGCTCGTGAGTGAATCATACAATGCCTTGTTCCTTGTCTACCATTTTTCATCAACTAAATTTATGATTATAGTCACCAAGTTATTATTACTCAATTCTTCCTAGCCATTACATTGAGGGTAATAATCGAGGTGTGAGCCAAACTAATTCTATGTCCATAGAAAAATTTAGTGAGTTCATAAAATGAAAAATTGGTAGCGTTATCATCCACAATCTTGTGAGGAATGTCAAATCTTACTATTATGTTCTCCTTGATGAAGTTGCAAACAACTTCAGAGGTAACATGTTTCATTGGAATGGATTCCACCCACTTAGTGAAATAATCAGTTGTAGTCAAGACATAACTATGTCCAGCACTAGACAAAGGATTCAAATCTCTAATAAATTCAATTCCTCACTATTAAAAGGGATTATCAATTACCACCTTGGCCTTAGAGGAAGTGCTGCTAATTTTGGATGACCAACGAATTGTTGACATGCCTCGCACTTCGCCACCCACATTGATGAATCTTGAAACAAAGTGGGTCAATAAAATATTTCTCCTAGGATCTTATGAGTTGTGATAGATTCTAAAAAATGTCCTCCATAGGAAAAGTTATGATAATCCTTCAAAATCTTACCTCGTTGAGTTTTTTCTACGTAGTGAAGAACAAGTCCATCAATTACTCTCGTATACAAGCCATTTTCATAGACAACATAATTAGTTGACCTCAACTTGACTTCTCACTTATCTTTTGATCCCAAATGTTCAAGACATTTTCCATAAGTCAAATAGACACAATGTTTCAATACCCTTCATCGGTCGTGTTCATGAATAGAACCATGGGAAATTCTTCATTATTGTTCTCAGTGTCATTGGTATTTTCCTCCAAGCTATTTTCAGCAATAAGCTGGTACAAACCTATCCCATGCACATGCTTGCTAAGTTTAATCTCCAGATCATACTCTTGTACTTTGTAAATCCAGTTGCTCTCTCGACTACCTAACTCTTGTTAAGTTAAAATGGATTTTACCGTTGTGTCAGAAAAAATTACCAATGTGTGAGAATTTAGGATATAATACCTTAAATTCTTTATTACCCAGACCACCGCATAAGCGTGTTTCTCAATTTGGGACATCTTTATATTTTGACCCTACAATGGAAAACTCATAAAAAATGATATTATAGTCCTTCAACATTATTTTTCATTGGTATAGCAGATACTATGTGAGACAAGGCATAACTATACATGATAAAGTCTTTTTGGAAATCTAGGAAAACCGAGATCGTTATGTGAAAACAATTCTTAAAGTCAAATAAATTGAATTTAAGAAAGAACTTGTTTTTCAAAGATTAAAGAAAAATTAAAATACCCCATTTTTAATAGGGTGGATTTATGTATACATAATCCCTTTAAATGGGAGGAATAAAGAGATTGAAAGGTTCTCAAACTCTTTGTTAAAAGGAGGGATTAATTCATGCTTATAAACCCATTATAGGATTTATGTAATTCATTATAAGTTTTGTTATTAAGGGGTGCATTGGTTACTAAACCACCCATACAAAGGGTTATTTAAACTTGGTTGAGGGAAGGAAAATGGACACCTGGACATACAGATATTTTTAGAATCTCTCGTAGTTTTTATGTTGTCCGAGTGAAGGAAAGTGGTGGGCATTGGAGAGGGTCCTTCTTGAAAGGGTGTCCTAATTGGGGTACATAAATTCTAACCCAAGATGATTCCTAGATAGGGAAAGAAGATATTTTAATTGATTAATTCCTCTATATAATGTGGTCGTAGCTTGAGGTGTTGGATCTTTGTCACCACCTAGGGATTCATTGGGCAATACATAGTCCTCCTTACCCTATATACAAATATGTATTCAATTATATAACTCTTGTTTTACTTAATAATATTTTTTCATCTATGAAGCCAATTTTCTATGTATCTTTTAACGTATGAATGCAAATTTAAATTCATGTTTAATAAACAATTGGAACTTTTATATAAAAATGTATTTAATTATCATTAATGTATTAATCTAGAAAATTCACGTCACATTTGGTATCAAAGAAATTTTCCTCATTTGAAACACTTTGTTCTTGTCCTTATTCCTCATTATATGATTATTTTTGAATTTATGAGGTGGCATCCTCTAATTTTTGTTTTGTTCCTTTGATCTTACGTGTTTTTGTTCTAAGTGTTTGTAACTTTATTTGCCATCGAGGACGCTCAACTTTGTTTTAAATATCAGTTTATTTCATGAACTTGAGTCCATGGAATACCATTTTGTTGTGAGCTGAGAGAAATTTTTACACATGTCTCTGATTTAACTAGTTGTAAGGTTAGGGAAAGTATGAAATTCATTAAATTTTGACTCGTTCAAACTTCATGTTATCATAATGCAGTCATGTTTGCACCTTCGGTAGTTAGAACATCGCTAAGTGGTGCCTTTTGATTGGTCCACATGTCTCTCGCCTCCTCTCGATGTTTCTTTTGTCTCTCCTTCTTGAGACCCTAAAACTTTCTTAAATATGGCTAATTTTAGGGTTCTAAGTCCTGCCGGACCCCAAATGCCTTCAACTTACTCCGAAATTATGAAATGTATCACTTTCCTTCACCATTGAGATTTTTCCACCTTTCCTTTCCTTTTCACCACCAATATTTTCCACATATCCTTGTCCTTTGACCCGTTGACCCGTTCAAACCTGAAAATTCCTTCCAAAGTGACTTATTCCATTAGTTGGAGTCTCGCCTAAGTCCATCATGTTAAAGTTCTTTGGAATGTTGACACATATCTGGCGAATAAGATCAAGGGACCAAGAATTTTGCATAAAATTATTGGCCCAAGACGCATTACTATGAAACCCATATATTATTTTTATGGTCCATGTAATCTCTTCCACATTCCCGGAAATTTATTAGTGAAACGGCTCGATCGAGGTGATTATCATGTGACAAGTTACATAGTTGTGATCTCAAAGCCCTTCTCGGTCCGTAGCTCACCGAGCTTGAGCCCAACTCGGCCCTCGGCTTGAGTCTATTGGACCTTTGAATAGGGGCCTGACTCCCAAAATAAATTTATATACATCTATTTTATTTTTATTTATTTATATATCGATATTAAAATAATAATGCACATTGACGTTCTTTTTATTGATATTTAAATTACCCCTTTATCTTCTTAAATTTATGGTAAATAGGAAATTCAGTATGAGTTTACGTATTTTAGAAATCTCCAAGTAACATTTTTATCACCTAAATTATTTTTGGAATCCTTTTTTTATTTAGATAGGGAAAAAACAAGGATCAAGCTCCCAAAATTTGTACAAAGAAAGATACATCACGAAAAACACCCAACAAAGAACAAACAATATAAACATGACCGATAAGGGAGTTAAACAAACTTAACTCGAGACTGAATAGGTCCAAAACAAATAGCCTGGGAAGAGGAATGAACCCCCAACGGTAGAAAACAGTCAGCTTTTTTCACTTAATTCTTATGGATTGCATTGTGTACCACCCATCATCAGGAATGACCATACTCCCAAAAGTCTCCTTGATGTAATCTCTATATCACTCACCCTCCCAAAAGGCTAGGAATTTTATGGAATCAAGATTGATTTAGGATTTAGCCTTTCGCATCTTCATTTTATCCTCCCTTTTAATCTCCAATACAACCTCCAAATTACCCAATAGGGAATCCACCACCACCGGATTAAGACCATCGGATTTAGTATTTTTAGATTTACTATGAATCTTCATCACCCTATTTTTCCCCTCATAAATATTCCATCTCTCTTCTTCAAATGAATCAACTATTTTACTCAATTTCTCCTCCAAATCAAGGAAAAAACTTGATTTTTCCATAAATTCCTCCGTTTCATACCCCGATTCGTTTCTCTTCCCGAGTCTCACTAACAATCTCACTTTCATCCCCACTATTATCTTACCCATTCTGGTCACTCTTATTAGCCTCCTCTAAAGCCAAGGCTTAAAACAAAGGGTCACAAAATGGATTTTTTGACTTAGATCTTAGAACATACCTATCCTCCAAAATAGGCTCGCTATTAAGGATCGGTTGCAAATCACCATCCTCCTTTGTCATCGTACGACACCAAAAAAATGTGACAACTCTAGTAGCCACACAACCAACTTTATAGAGGGGATGGCATGGGAGCCAATAGAAAGTTTGGGTTTCCATTCACTAGGACCGAGAAAACATGCTAGTCACATGGACAACCCCCCGCATTTACTACAAAAACAGGAGGGAGTTTTGTACTCCATAACTTGATCGATAACACTTTGAGAAGAGATTAAACAAATGGAAGTAGGAAGAGTCTTGACCAGGGAAACATTCACACAAAACCTAATGAGACATCATCCTTGACAAAGCAGGTTGTTTGATCAATGACCAAGAGATCACCTAAATATTTGGCAATCCCCAACAAGATGATTTTTTCCTAATATTCCAGCGGGAGTGTAGGGAGCTTAACCCATACAAGGTAGGCATCCAGCTCAAATTTCCACATATCCAAACTTGGGCTCCATCTAACCAAATGTAGTACAATTTTCATAAAAAAACCAAGGATCTTCATTGATAGTTGTGAGATATTCCTCTTTTTCCCCAAACTAATGATGTAGCCTAGAATTCATCAGATAATACCCTAGACGCGCTGGCCCATCACTCAGCCTAGACTGAGTGCTCACCCGAAGTGCACAAAGGTACCAAGTCCCTCTTTAGGTTTATGTAGCAAAATGTTAACATGATGAAGACTTAAAGCATATAGATCCATAACTAATACATCATTATACAGTGCATGATAGATCTAGATCTAGGAAATAATAGGTTTAAACAATAATCATGATAGAAATAAGAACATGCACTACCCAATTACACATAGGAATGACACTTAGGTTCAATCAATATCTTCCATCTCTTAATTATCACAATAACATAGAAGCTTCTTACAATATTGGCAATCTATGCCGATGCACACATGGATCTGATATGGTAATCCAGAAACATGTACATGTCTCTGTATACTTATCCCTCTCACACACACACACACTATATTATCTATCTCTCTATATCCATCATCTCCTACCAGGTAATTCACTACATATATATAGGGTGGGGACTTTCCTTCACCACTTATCTATTCCAAAAATAGGTCGCATGCTATTAATAGCCATGCGCCATTTTCATGCATAGCCACACATGCAAGTGTGCTATCTATAGACTACTGATAGTTAACTGAGGTGAAAATCCTATTCTTAGATTGTCTCCATGCAAAAGCACTTTGAATCCAATCCTCTAGAAATAGACAATGTGTGGCATGCACATCTCTGCATCGTTGGTGTGTTTTACACGCCATCTTCTAAAAATAGATCTTCATGCTCAAAAATAGCTAAGTCCTAAATGTTGACTTTTCCTATGCACGTGGGTTCTTCTTGTCCCTTCGTGCCCTTGAACATGGCATGTTTTCCTGCACGAACTTCTTGTGTGAGTTATGTCAAGTGTTCTCTGATCAACATTACCCCACACTAATCTCATTGTCACCCTAATAATGGGTATCTCAAAAAAATGGTGAATAGAAAGAATCAGAAAGAATTTGAATGAATAAAGAATGATTTTATGTGGTAGCCTCATCTATCTCATCTTGAAGGATCAACTCTGGATACTCCTCCTTTATTTTGGCCTCTAAGGCTTGTTATTCGGTGAGAACCTTCTCTGCTTTCTCTGGAATGTCCACAACGATGGATTCAATTCATCTTGCGTTACTTCACCTTTCTTATGTTGCAAGACTAACATAATGTTGGACATTACAGAAATTTTTCCCTCCAGACATCCATTTTTTGTGCGATGAGTTTCCCAAGATCATTTAATCTTTCCTTGTGCAGCTCTTGTGTTGTTACTAGGGCCTCGCGCTTTTATTTTACAATAGTTAACCTCTCTGTGCAGCCCAAGGTATCATCCCTCATAGCCTTCTGGACTTCATTATCTTCTTCTAGAGTCTCTACCTTGATCAACACCTCTAGAGTTGTGCATACATTTAAGGCATGATCCACTTTTTTCAATTCTTCTTAAAGTGCTTTGCAGTAGTCTGTCATATGATGCAACCTTTCTGACTACTACAACCTTTTCCCTTTCCACCTCTTCCATAGGATTCTTTGGTTGTGGAATTCTAATGGTGTCATCTTCCAATACCAAGTCTACCAAAGTTCTAACATAGTGCATCACTGAGGGAACTGTTCTGTACTTTGGATACTAGATGCGGGCGCTTTTGCAACACATGATCCCCAATGGCCTCTACCATGCTAATGAATGCAGTATATTTCTTCTGCTCTAAGTCCCTCTCTTGGGTTAGGTGCACTATCTCTACATCCTTTGTCTTCATCTCCTCACGTAATACTCTTATTGTTGTAGCTTTGTCCATGTTTCTTCTTGTAACTTCAGTAGAAACCTTCACCAATGCGTTGTTGACCTGCTCATATGACATAATAGTAGGCTTTATTGTTATGTGCCTGGCTTGAGGTGCCTTCTTTAGCCATCTCAACACACATGATTCCTCACATACATCAAATTTAGGCTCATCCATGTGGGTGTGCATTGACCATGATAGTTACTTTGAGTGCGCATGGTTGTCATATTCTCATCAATTAGCTCGCAACCAAATAAATCCTTCTGTGCTACCATGATCTGAAAATGGGCACGGATAATCTTTCATGTGTCCTCAGCGTATCCAATGAGTGGTGCACTACGTTCTCAACTCATCCTCTTTTTCCTTGGCCCTTTTAGAACTTGATCTTCAAGGTTAGGAGTCTGTGTAGTATCCTAAGTCAGTCTCATGTGTGGTTTCAGATGTTTCCTTCTCTCCTTCTTCTCCATCTTTCATCTCTTCATCTTTCTCAAGTGGAGTAGGAGATCCTAGTGCACTCTCCTCTAATCCTTTGGCCTCTTCATCTAACTTCAAATTCCTTCTCCTTTTTGGCTCAGTGGGCTCCTTGTGTGGAGAGAGACAAGGTGATCTCCTTACCATTTGTGGGGTTCCACCTTGAGTCCTTGTGTGTCTGAATACTTTCTTGAACCTGTTCTCTCCCTGTTCTACCCCCGTATCATCTTCTTCATCCTGCCCCTGTGGTGGAGTAGTGGCGCACTTGTGATTCCTTCCTATCTAAAGGTTTCCTCCTTCTATGCTCCAAGCCACCACTATCTTCACGCTCTTCTTCTTCATCTTCTACGTCAATGGTTTCTGTGGGCTTCGGCACCAGTATGTTCTCCATAGTATGTTGACCCTTCGGTAGCCCTGGGAGCATGAAATCATTCTCCACGTACTTATTGTTTTCCATCTTGGGCTTTAACTAAAGGTACACTAGTGCTTCCCCAATATCTCCAACAGCTAGACTCATGGGATTTATGCTCAATACTTCTAAAATGAGCCTCTCGATATACACACTTCACCCTGGATACACATATTTCTTTCTTAGGGTGTGGTAGTCATAGTCTACCTTCTCTGCATTGAAGGCCAGGTGGCGCATGTCTGTGAATCTGTGGACTGATGTTTGAAAGTACCTCACTGTGAAGGTGTAAGGAAATTTGCACCAAGGGCTCCAGGATCCATATTTCATTGGGAAGCGCATGATGCAAAAATTTTGATATACAACAAACTGGAATTTTTTTCTCTATTACTTAAGGTAGGTCCTTTGGGATGTGCCATTCTTCTTCAAAGGATCTCGAAGCATGTCGTACCATTTCTCTACCCTTTTCTTGACATCATCTATCATGGACCCTTTACATAGGTACTTGCTGAACCTTTCAGCTGGTGACTTATTCTCCATGGGGTATTCCCATATCTTCTCCTTCGTCCGTCTGGTACTCCAATCTCCATGAATACCAGTGACAATAGAATAGCTCCAAAGCTGATTTTTCCTCCCGTGCATGCTTCCTCAACTATCTGTTCTGCAATGTAGCCTACAATATTGTAGACTACTCCTTCTAACATCCACTTCACAACATGCAACCACATGGTGTTCACCTGTGACCACCTCTCCTAGTCATTCAACTTTGTAACAAGATGTGTTGTTGCTTGTACAACTAGACAATTCTTTAGTTTATCAATGTCCATACCGCGCAGACCCTTCAAGTATCCCAACTCCTTCCTGGTTTCTAGAATTGCGGCCTTATCTGTTAGATCAGTCTTTATATCCTCTCCTATGGCCTTCAAACCTGTCACTATGGAGATCAGCGTGGATGAGATTCTGACTCTACATCCTGCAAAGTAGAAAAATTCCTCATGTACTCTGCTCATGAGCCATTAGTATAAAGGCTCATACTTCCCAAAATATGGAAGCTCATATAATTGGTAGACTCAATTCTTTTCAGAAGTTTCTCACCTACATCATCATAAACCAGCATGTCATATGTTGTGCATTTGTTTGTCTTCATGTTGAGCAGGGCATCGAGTTCCTTTTTGTTCTCTATGGTCTTGTGGTTATACTCACTCACTTTGCTTTTTCTTATATGTGAATCCCACTCCTGGCCGACTATGACGCCTCTAGATATTACATTTCTAAAAAATTACTTTCAGGTGCCATCTCTTCCTCCTCTACAACTACCTTCTTCTTCCCCTTTGTTCCCACTGCAGCTACTTTCTTGGGTGCCATTTTTACCTTGCAATCCTTTTATAGACACTTGCCTCTTCAACTCTACAATGCCCGACTCAAACCCTAGCTTGAGTTAGCATGCCCTAGGTGAAATCGTGTGCCCTAGCTCCTCTCTGTCATCCTACTTTGCTCAAACCCTTCACCACCGGGATGCAAGCTTCTTCTACACATAGATCTTCTTGTCACATCTAGTTTCACACCCTTCACACCTCAAATTGATTACTTGGCTCTTCGCACTTAGCTCTTTCTCAAATACTCTTAATCACAATGGTAAAAATGAACTCACATCCCATCCTTATATAGATTTTCAAATTTTGATGCATTTATTGCTTCTCCACCTACCAAATATCCTCTCATTTATTGACCAAATTTGTTCTTTCTATGCGGTACATATTTGCGCCCCAGCTATAACCTTCTAGCATGCCTTCCTACCCTCTAGTCATAGAATTCTCTTCGACGCACTTCCTTGCACCCAAGCACCTCGTCACCGCACCTTCTACCTGGTAGTTGATATTGCCTCTACTTACCTCACGTTATCTTGTTCCTTCATTCATCTTCATCTTTGGTCACTTTTAGAAGCAATCCTTTAACTTGAAGAGCACCCGTAGCATCTTATTCCTTTCCACCTTTCAGTTCCACCATATTATACCTTGATATCAACAACCACCCCACACTAAAATTATGTGTAGTCCTCTACGCATCAACATGCTCCATATTGTAGTTAGCTTCATGCACGCAAGTATGCTTATTACACAAGAACAAAAACTAAAGTGACAAAGCATAACGACAATGAAGGAAATACATTAAGGAAATACATAATGGAAACCTAATCTAATTGGAAATATTACCTTATTACAAATGCCAAGAAGACTTATTTATAGTAGGGCTTCAGCCTGCTCCCATTAAATTAACCGGGTATCGTGTTCCATCAAGTGCTTCTAATTGGTAAGTGCTTGTTTCAAGGATGTAAGTGATAACATACCACCCCAACCAATGTACCTTAAGTTTTCCTGGATGGCGCAAGAACTTAGAGTCATAGAGAAGAACCATTTGTCCAATCTCAAACTTCTTTTCCCTTATGTTTTTTTCATGCCATGCTTTCTGTCAGGCCTTTTCCTGCTTCTGACTCCATCGTGTTATGGCTTGTCACTCATCTAGTTGAATCATATTCTCAATACGCTATTCTAAATCCTACTCATCAGCTAGACCTCTAGCACACGCAATGCACAAAGAAGGTAACATAAATTCTATAGGGAGAACGGCTTCGTGGAAAACACCAATCTGAAGCAGTGTGGCTTTGTTCAATATCTTATAAGTTGTTCTATATTCCCAAATATCCCGACACTTTATCATCCCAATCCTTTCTTCTAACATCAAATTTTTTTGTCAATGTCTGGCTCAAAATCTTGTTAAAATCCTCAGCAGTTCCATTTTCCTGAGGATGATAGGGTGTAGTCTTATGGTGTGTAACCATAAACTCATCTAATAGGATCCTGATTGTTTCATTCAAAAAGTGTGTACCCCTATCACTTGTCAAGCTTAAAGGACATCCATATCTTGTAAGAACATTCTCCCATAGAAACCTAGCTATTGTAGCCATTGTACAGTCCTTCGTAGGTGCTTCTTCTACCCACCTTGTGAGATAATCTGTATAAGTAATGATATAGTGCAACCCAGTCCTACGCGTGGCTAGTGAAATAGGTCCTACAAAATTGATGGCCCATTTCTCAAATGGTTCAAGCACTAGTAATAGGTCTAAAAGTAATCTCATTTCTTTTTCCTATTTTACCTAGACACTGACAATGGTGACACATTTTACAATATGCTTTACAATCTTTATACAGTGTCTCTCACCATAATCCAGCAAGTAGGATCTTTCGGGTAGTTGCATCACCTACATAGTGGCCACTTGCAATACCACCATGTGCCTCCTCCATTATATCCTTACACTCATTCTCTAATACACAACGGCATAATACTTCATCTCTACCTAACTTGTAGATGTCACCACTGATTAACATAAACGGTTTCGCATGTATAGCAAGATTTTTAGTTTCTAATGGCTTATGTAGACACCAAAATAGGGTCACACTCCCTGGTCCTTTTCAAATAACCAGCTCAATCATACTCACCTAACCATGGTCCCTTCCACTCCACATCACCATTAATTTAATTAATTTAATTTAATTAATATATATCCTCACAATATTTAATATCTAATTACCTTAATTTCTACCTCACCACCTCACCTAGACACCTCATCTAGCCACCTCACCCTAGATATATTCTTGGCATGTTTCCATAACCAACAATAACTAAGTCTTACTTTCCTTAATGAGCTAAGATTTGGTCTAACCCTAAAATAAATCCCTAAAATCTCTCTAACCACATTCCCACTCATTAGAAGGGAAGTTTCCATTCTAATCTGTGAGAATAAACTAACTGGGTTGAAGAAATCAAGAAGATCTACCCATTTTAGTAAACCTAGGGAGTCCTCCCTTAACTAACGTTAGTCACACCTAAACCGATGCCGCTTCAACCCGGAACCATCGTCGGTTACCATTTATTCACCCAAACAGCCTTGTTTTTGGGTTGGCACATTTTGAGAGCAAGGAAACGAGATCAGAGCTGCATGCAAGAAAAACCAACATCCTTTCACGTATCTAGACATCCAGAGCCATCACCAGGATAGATATTGAAGCATTGCACCCATGAAATCATTCTAGGAATCACTGCTACGATATCCAACACTATTCTTTTGATCAACATAACCACCTCCATTCAGCCATCAAAATTTACATCATAGTAAGTACATCTCTACTAACATTGTCTATTTCAGCATAGTTAACTTTTTTCATTCTTGTCATTAGTTTATACTTTGCATGTTCATTCCTCCATTTCTTAATAGCTTGTAATCTCACCATTTCCCTTACCCACACCACCAAATTTCCATTCTGACCTAATATCCATTTCTAAGTGTACTTGAGATCTCCACAGACCTTCTCATCCACTCTCCTAACCTTATTTGACCTCAAATTAGCCCCTACCATTTGATCTATTTAAGTTTCTTTTACCTTGACCATACGATGCTGGTTATCCATAACCGTCATCGGTTCTACCTAAACTAGCATCGGTCACACCCAACCGACATCGGTCTCTATGTTTTATACCTTGACTAAGAACAAACCCAACAATCATCCTACCAATTGACCTAAATAACCCAGAATCAGACCTTGATCAGTCCCAGTACCTTGACAGACACCTCATCTCTCAGATCCAACTATAGCCTAGCCTATTGTGATTGGATTTTCTTATTGTAATTGAATGAAATACCTAAATCATATCAACTACAGTAGGACTTTACTTGTCTCTCACATTAATTTTTTTTAAATATTGGATTGACAACCATCTAGGGAGTATCACACTTCCGGAACTAGCATACGCTAGGCAATCCACTGTCATATATCATTTAACTATCCTCTTGTGATCTTTTTTTCTATTACAAGTAGTTCCTCCTAGCCAAAAGGAAGATCTCACATTCAGTTGTGGATCAAGAAGTCAGAACGTCGCAATAACCATCAATTGACCAACATTTAACATGTATTCCTCCTTGGCCCTTACCCTTATCTATTTTGTCATTTCAAAAAGGTAAAGAAAATGGTGAAACATTTTGGCACGCCCGGTGGGACCCATCAAGGGTTCTTTTGCATTTATTCATTCCTAGGTGAAAGTCATGTGTTTGTTTCCCTTCGAAAAGCTTCCACATTAATTTTATTTTTGGAAATCATTCTCCTTCTTTCTATTGTCTAAAAACAATCGTATTTTTGGTGCTTTAAAAAGAACACATCTTCCTTTCTTTTGCATTGCATTAGTGAAAGAGCATCCCTCTTCCTATTCATCACTTGCTACATCGAATATCACACTTTGATTTGAGTTTAAAACACTTGCATTGCATTCTGATTTGTTGCATTATTAGCTCACATTAAAATTGAGGGAAACCTATATGCTGGAAGTCATGCCCAACTGATGGTTGACACAAAGAATCGTAGAAAGCACATTTTCTCTTTCTCTTTATGTCTTACCAAACTCACACAAAATCAAAATATACACATCTTTCTTAAACAACATCTTACCCAGGAACATCTGTCAATGATCACACAATCTGGTTGGTAGGTACTCCCCAACTCATTGCCTCTGTCAAGTCATCATCTCAGAGGACAGCTTGCCCCAGCCATAACATACCCAAAACCTCTCCTTTTAGATATCCTTCTTCGTAGGACGCCTTCCTAACCAATTTTTTTTTTTTTCTAAATACATACTATCAGTCCTAAATGGCATAAGCTAAACAAACATAAGAAAATCACTGTTAGGATCATGCTTTTTCTTAGCGTTCTTCTTGGCTTGTGTTTTGAGGTGTGAGACTATGAATCTCCATTTTTCTTCTTCCTTGCACACTCCACCATTGTAGTTGGAGTATTCTGACTTTGTCTGAGTGTGTCAGGGCCCCATCTCCTCATTCTCAGGTTTCTGATTTTGATTCTTCACTTAATTTAATTCAAAAAACCAATTTTCTTCATTTCTTTCTAATTTCACAATCACCGATGTTGGTCCAAATGACCGTCACGGTTCACATCTCGACCGTTGTCGATTAAACTCTAACTAACCGGTTCGACTTCTAGCTTCATAGTTACTTTACCTAGAATAGCCTTCATCATTGTTTTTGTTCTATTTCTGGTCCTCAAGACGTCATCATATTTCTCCCCTGTTGATACCTACTATCATACATAGTTTTCACAAGTACACATCCAACATTCCTATTTCATTTTTTTGAGAAATGTTTCTTCCATAGTGACCGGTATCGGTTTCAGAAATCGTCATTGGTGTTCCCCAATAGTCATCATCAACTCGATTGTCATCGGTTTTCCCTCAACTATCACCGATCAACCTGACCATCATCGGTTTCTTGTGTTTTATTTTCAAAATCTAGACATTGACCAGATTCACCTCTCGACCCCATTATTCTCTATTTCTACTATTTTCTATGTCATCTACAAAATACAATCTTACCAGGTCAACACTTGTTCACATGGTGCTGACTCAGCCAGACTAACACCCTCATATTCCATGCTAGTCATCAACCACTCCCACCTAGTCCCTCACTACCTTCCATCCTGTCACCCATGGATCCAACCTTACCTACCACCATTACTGCAGGTGACAAAGAGTTTGCACGAATCCTTGATCAGAATCCCGCGGCCTTACAGTTCTACCTTTCCCACTCTTCCACCGAGACTCCTTAGGTTAGTTGATATATGACATACATGTATCCATCTCTCCTACCCTTATTCCCTGTTGTTGCATCAACCCCTAATAATGTGGCATTATCCTCACTGCTCACCCCGGTAGTTTCACAGCCTGTGCCCCATACTCGCCATGACCACTTTGCATCGTAGTTTCACTCATGCCTGTTGTATCTGTTGTCCCCTCATTGACCACCTAGACCATAGCACAGTCCACACCCATTGTCTCAAAAATACCCATTGTAACACAACCGCCCGTGGTGTTGGTGACCCCTACTCCATTCTAGAATCTCTTCCTCTCCATCCTCGTAAACACTACCCCTAATCGCTACCAGAGTCACGACGACCATCCCACCTACATACACCTACTATCAACAACCCCCTATCTTGTCTGTCACCCATTCTAGATATGTGCCTTCTATGTCGGTTCCTTATTCTCAACCTCCCTATCAGGTTCAATATCTACCCCCTTATGCCACAGGAGGTGTCTCTCCATCACAACCTACTAATGACCTCATCAAGTTGATGATGGAAAAGATGAAGACACTAGAAGCATCAGTTTTCAGCTCGCGTAGTTCCCTCACCTATGATTAAATTTGTAATGAGCCTATTCACTCATCCATTCCCATTCTACCATACCCGTACATTGGGAAATGCCGAAATTCAAGCACTTCAATAGCAAAGAAGACCCACAACAACATTTGTGGTCCTTTAAACATGGGTGCTACCTGATTGACCACGATGACACTTTATTTTTTAGGACTTTCCCAATGTCCCTAATAGGACCTTCACTAGACTAGTACAATGGATTACCAAGACACTCTATTTACTCATTTAATCAAGTATCCCAAGCCTTCCCGATCACTTCTCCATCAACATTGTTAAAAAGGTTACCATGACTCATCTTTATTCCACATGTGATGATGACGATGATTATATCGCTGACTTTGTCAAGCTCATTCACGACATAGCCTCATTAACTAGCTCACATTCCAATTACCTCAAACCAAGCTTATAGAACTATTTACTTAGGCATGTGCTAGACACATCTCACCAACCCTGCAGGTGCAAAATTTTTGCACTTTTGATGAGGCATTCACCATGGCATGAAAATTAGAAATTTGTGCTATCGAAGAAAAGAAGATTCAACTTCGTAACAAGAACATCGTGTTCAAATCAAATGATACTTCTTCATCTTCAAAACCCCAAAACAACTATTCAAAGCCCAAAGGGTCTGCTAATGTCGTAGTTCTCAAATCTGGTCCCCTCATCAATCAAACCCAGCCAAACCCCCTTCTAATCTCTCTCATGTCTAAGCTTTTCAGTTCAGACAAGAATAAAAAAGTACACTTCCATAGGAGAATCTTATTCTTCCGTTTTGGAAAATCTTGTTAAGGCTAGTGCCATTACCCTTCCACCTATAAAACCACATACTAGTTTTGACCCTGAGTGACGCATGCCCATATGTTATAAGGAACATGACTTCTACAACTATCATCATGTCAAAGGTCATAACAACAATAACTGCATCACCTTCAAGAATGTCGTCTAAGAAATGATAGACAAAAGAGATCTAGTCTTGGATAGCCCGAATGCACATGCTAACCAAAACCTGCATATCTTCAAGAATCCATTCCCTAATCATGCCCCATCTTCCAACCAAGTTGGTGATACCTCAAACAATGATAGCAATGTTTGTGAGGTCCACACTATTTTCAATGACACACTAGTTACTTCCCAATTGCATCATGTTCCTTCCATAGATGAAATATTAGCCCGCACTCCCCTACCTATACTAGAATCTATTTCATCTACTCCTCTACCCACAAAGGATCCCCCTTCATGTTCCCCCTCACCTATGGAAGAGCCTATAATCAGCATGCTACCTTTGACCCATCAAAATTCTGAGCAGTTGTCATTGGCACCTCTCCTAATCACAAAAGATGCAGGACCACTACCTACACCAACACAAGGAGAGTCCACTTCGGTCGGCCCGTCCTCCCCTCTACTAATGGAGGATACTATAGAAGTACCACCTCCTGTAGACAACCATTCACCATCAGACCTTCAAGATCCCGTTGATCTGCTTTCGACTCTCTTACCCATAGAGTCCGAGGCTAGCCATTTCCTATATCTCAAACACATTTTACGGGGATTGCCACTTGATCCATGTTGGCCTTGCTTACAAAAGTACCATTCTCATGCTTGGTCTATTTCCTGGAATATGTCGATAGAGCCTTAATTTGGGGACGCCTTCTACTTCTTGTTTCAACAAAACTACAGCTTTCACTCACGACACCTCCACTATCTCAAAAGTGTTTCAAACGACAAAACCAAACACAACCATAACTATTACAATACCTTCCACGACACCACTCATGGCCCAACTCACACCTCTTCCCATAGCCCAACATACATCTACACCTAAACCCATGCCTATATCATCTCCCTTACCTAAACCTATCACTACCTTAGGGGTCATACCAAAAGCTAGCCTTACTCACCCACCCATCAAATTAGATTTAGCTACATCTTCCAAAACTAACACCAAACTTAAACTAGCCCCTAAAGTGAAGATCTAATCTCCTAAATCTCATACCTAAACCTCACCTACCACGCCCTTATCACCTTCACCCCTTCCATCCATCTTAGGACCTCACCCCTCAACCCTGGCCAAGAAACCCCATCCATCGATAAACCAAGAACGCAGCAACCCATTCCCCATCACAAACCTCTAATATACCCAAGCAACCCGCACAACCTCCGCCTCACCTGTAACCTTCTTACCACCCATACCTCCAATACCGTCAATAACTTCTTCACTACCCATGACACTTCCTTCTCTTTCACTCACACCTCCTGCCCAACCCACACCACCTACCTCCACAACACCTTGGTTACCCCTGTGGGTAACCCGCCCTCTTCCACCATCTGATTTTCCCTCCACATCTCATGCGCCCATATCACCTTTACCCAAAAATATGCAACCTAAAGCTAAAAATCCGCTACCCTCCAATAAGGTAGTTAAACCAACCACACCTTCCATTTCTAGTTCATCTACCATGCCCCTACCCAAGCAGATACGACCAACACCTAAGACCACACCACACACCAAACTAGTAGCCCAACCTACTCCCCTCTTGTAAAGAATCTTCCTCCATAGTTAGCCGCACCTATACCCAAACCCACATTCACCTCCCATTGTGATCCATTAGCAAGGTCCTACACCAAAATCCTAACCAATCTCCTCGAAACTTCGTCATCACATTACCACCTCTTAGACCTTACGACCCACTCAAACCCAAACCAAAAGGGTTTGATGAAACCAAAATTTGTGCCTACCATCGTGTGTCAGGACACGATGTAGAGAATTGTAAGGATTTGAAAACCGCTCTTGTCCGATTGTGTTCTCCTGAAGGAAACTTTGACGATGATGATCTTCTTGATGAGGACCTCATTTCACCTTCACCAATTTTCATAGATCTTCCCTCATTTCCTACTCGGTGACTAGAATCTCTACCCCCACAACTCTTTGATCCATCCCGAGATTCAAAATTAACATGGTTTGCATAAGAGAATTGGCCAAACCAACACCTAAATGTCAATGCACCCTACTCATCTCACAAGGATTGTATCTGTTGTCCTCTCAAAATTCTCCCTTTTTTGAGGAAGTTCGTAATTGAAAATTTCTAAGTTAAATGCCTTTTCGTTGTTTTGGTAGGGGATAAGTTGAAAAGTTTGAAAAATATATGTTTATGGGTCATTGCAGTGATTTATGGGTCATCGGACATTTTTGTCCCGCGTGTACCGAGTTCATTCGGGCTCCTGTTCATCGATCATTGTTTTACCCGAAGTCCGTTTCTTTCAAGCCCGTCAAAATTTTTTGTCCCGCATGTTCCAAGTTCGCCCCGACTCAATGTTCGCCTTTCTCGTGATTCGGCCGAATCATGCACTCCAGCGTACTTTTTTCCCTCATGTCCCGAAATCATTTTGTGCATCTTTTCCCCATGTCGCCCGCATCGCCAAATCATGCTTTTGTGTCCCGCGTGTCCCAAATGAACCAAAGGTCATCTGAGCTAGTTTTTCCCACTTTTCCCGAATACCTTGCTTTTCAAGTTGGTAGATGTGTATTTAATGCACATTTATTACCTTTCTCTCTCCTAAACGGCTATATAATGAACCACCCCATACGCATTTTTGCACACTATTTTCTTCTTTATCTATTGCTCATACCTCCTGCAAATGCAATTCTGTGTGTATACCCGATTCTTTTGTAATTCCATCAAGAGCTCAAGACTGTGACTTTTTTTTCAAATCAACATAAAGATTAAGTTCCAAGGTCAGGAACAAGTTTCACCACTCGAGTCTTTCATTCCTGATATCGACGACAGTGAAGTTTACCACCTTGACTTTGGGGATTTCTGGACAAGGATGACAGACTCAAACCCCTCTCTTATGGCACAAATGATTCATGATAGTGGCTTATCATTCGCCATTGGTTTCCCAATCTCAGTACAGTGCGTAGATACAATACTATCCTGCGGTGCTCATTTCAATCCCAACTCAAGCGAGCTAACGAATTTGCATGGGGAGCTCATCGCCAAGCTTGATCTTGCCGCCATTGGCCTTTGCCCTAAGGATTCCTGAGATGGATAATTCAATAGTAATCTCTTAAAACTAGGCATAGGATCGCTTTGACCTGGGATAGTGAGAAATACAAGGCACGGGTGGCAAAGTCTTGGCTTAAAAACCCTAAAAAGGGGGTGTCCTATCTATCCAAAGTTCTATTCCGTGCTGATTTCAATAAGGAGCTATCAGATTTTATAATCCTGCTAGCTCGAGTCATGGGCTTACCCTCTACCAATGAATTCCATTTCTGGATGTGCCCCCTTATCAACATGGTGTGTGAAGGAACTCAGAACATCAACTGGGTAGAAATCATCAGCATGAACTTAGCAGAGCAATTGTCCAATGTACAACAAACCAAGAAGTTCTACATGACTTCATACTTAATGTATACCCTAGTAGCATCAAGGCAATGGTTTGGATTCTCATACATTGATGCTCATAAGGGTGACCCAGTATATGCCTACTGCCCTCAATTCACCCTAGACACTAGCAATCACAACTTCAGGAGGGTGAATGATGCTTTCACCATGTACATTGTAAGGCTCCTAGAGAGTGACACACTGTAAGGAGATTTTCTGATGAAGCCATGAACCTAATTTCGAAGTACGGTGCCTACTTCATCTAGTTCAGGAAATTCTCTTATATCAGGCTTGCAGGTTATGAGAGCACCCCTCTTAGGCTCCCGATGTTCTGTAATGATAAAATGGCCTTGATAGAGATATACAGGCAATTGGACAAGTTACACAGAACCTGCAGGGATAAGAAAATTACTGGCCTACACTTCCCCATATCTTTGGGAAACTACACTGTAAGATCGCTATAGATGCAAAAAACATAGAAAGAGCCCTAGCTCCCATCACCGTCCATTTCTTCAAAGCTAAGAACTTGTTTTGATTTGAATAAATTTATTGACGAAGTAACATCAAGATCAATTACTACCATAGGCGGACACTAAAGACTATTGGGCCGACTGTGTTGATGATCTTGAGGCAAGAAAGCGGCATTATGGCAAGTTTTCTCTCCAACTAATCCAAGAGCTTAACTTTTATCAAGTTCTGGAAGGGTTGCAGGATGATAATTCCAACCTATTTTCATATGAGTATGACACCATGATCAAACACACTCCCTTGGAATATTTGGATTGGTTCAAGAAAAAGATGATCTGGCTGAAATCTTAGCCCCTGTCCTGGTAAGAACCAAAATCTGGTTTGATAGGAGATTCCGTGAACTTAGAAGGTATTCAAGGGAATCCTCCTCTAAGGATACTTCAATGCCAAGGAGGGAGGCATTGACACCTAGTTCAGAAGCACCTGTGCAGACTCCTCCTGCCTCATCAACTAAAGGCCCTACATCTTCCACTCCTTCCTCATCCACTCAAGTATATCAGAAGAAAATCAAGGAGGTCAAAAAGGAACCGGTTGAAGAAGATCCCATGATGAAGCATTTCAATTGCCATCAGGTCTAGAGAACATTATTGTTCTCAGTGAAAGTGAGGAGAGTGAAGTACCAGTCTCTACAAGTGCTCCAGAGGCTCCAATGGATAAAGAAAAGGAAGTTCAAAGCACTGAGCTCCCGAGCACCATCGACTCCTCCACACTAGAAGCCCCGAGTGCCCCACTCATATCTCAACTAGAAGCAACAAGCAGTGCACACCCTGAGTGCTATGAGTTCTCTGTCTCTTGGTCCTCTTGCCCCACCTTCTTCTTCCTCCTCCTCTTTTGCATGGGTGCAGCCTCTCGTCGATAGTAGGAAGAGAAAGTCCTCTTCTCGGATCTCGGGACCCAACTTTGATGCTTTGTGGCAGCCTGTTAGGCACTACTCCTACTCCCACCAAGAAGGCCAGGACTACCTCAAGAATAGTATCTGATGCTCAGGGCCAGCAGTTCTTGGAGATAGCCAAGCCCAAAGTAGACAAGCCAGAGCATGATTTGCAAACATCTGATCTAGAGCTCTCAAGGATTCCCATGGGAGAGTCCACTCCTGAAGGTGAGATCCACAATCTTCAGGAAACAGTCACCAGGGTCATTGGGAGG
>CM031243.1:572163081-572455581 GCA_018340775.1 Taxus wallichiana var. yunnanensis | reverse complement strand
AACTCTTCTAAATATAAAATTAAGAGGCTTAGAACTGACAATGGGGAGAATATGTGAGTCAAGATTTTGAATAATTTTGTATTTTGAATGTGGAATTCAAAGGGAATTAACTACTCCATATTCCCCTCAATAGCATGGGACTATGTAAAGTGAGAAACACACTATTCTAGAAATGGCTTGGACCATGATACATTATGCTCAAGTTCCTAAGTTCCTCTGGGCTAAAGCTATGAACATTGTTGTTCATATCTTGAAAAGAGTTCCCACTAAAGCCTTAGTAAATTAAAATCCTTTGGAAATGTGGTCAAACTAAAAACCAAGTGTATCCGATTTAAGAATCTTTGGTATCCTAACTTCCCTCTTCATTCCGAAATCAAAATGGAAGAAGCTTGATCAGACCTATTTTCCTTGTATCTTCGTAGGATACGGTATAAAAACTAAAGGTCTTAGGATCTTTGATCCATCAAAAAGAGAAGTTATATAAAATATGAATGTTAAAATCTTGGAAAAATATTTTTATTCCTCTGTTTCATCTTTTGTTATTTATGATGTTTATAATGAAATTGAATTTGAATTTGAAAATTGTTAAGATAATGTATGTGATGAAGAAACTAGTGTTGAACCTATAGTTGAAAATGATATTGTTCATAGTTACTTTGTAACTAAAAGACCTAGATGGGATGAGCCTATTATTTAAGAGTCTAATCTTGAAAGCCTTGAGAAAATAACTGTGGGTCATCATACATATCATGCCTTGATGACTTTTTATGAACCTAAACCCCAATATTTCAAATAATATTCTTCCGACAAAGGACAGCTTAAATGATATGAAATCTGAATATACTACTTTTCTTAAAAATAAAACATGGGAATTATTCCTCCCTAAAAAATGAAGTATAGTCGGATCTAGATGGCTATACAAGATTAAATATAAAGTAGATGACAGTGTAGATAAATTCAAATCTAGACCAA
The DNA here is from genome assembly GCA_018340775.1 of Taxus wallichiana var. yunnanensis. Lineage (NCBI taxonomy): Eukaryota > Viridiplantae > Streptophyta > Pinopsida > Cupressales > Taxaceae > Taxus > Taxus wallichiana. Next base: position 572,454,609 of record CM031243.1, on the reverse strand, counting down.
CAACTCAAGGGTTTACTCAAAAACCCAGTATCAACTACGTAGAAACATTTTCACCAGTTGTAAAAATGATTACATTAAGGATTTTGATTTCCTTAGTTGCTTAATATGGTTGGGAAATCTATCAAATGGATGCAATTTTTTTTTGAATGGTGATTTACAAGAAGAAATTTATATGACCCAACCTAAAGGATTTGAAGAACTAGGTAAAGAAATGTACGTTTGTAAATTTAAACAATCTCTGTATGGTTTGAAACAAGCTCATAGAGCTTGGTATTCTAAAATTAACAGTTTTTTCAATGAAATTAGTTTTCTAAGCGTGCATCGATAATGATTTATTTGTTAAGATTGAAGAAAATGTTATTATTTGTATTGTATTATATGTTGATGATTTACTTATCACTAGTAATTCTAACACTTTAATTATGAAAATTAAAGGAAATTTAATGCAATATTTTGAGATGACATATTTAGGATTATTACATCATTTTTTAGGCATGGCTATATTTCAGGATAAAAATTCTATTGAAGTATCTCAATCACAATATGTAACTAATTTTCTTAAAAGATTTAATATGCTTGATTGTAAACTCGTTTCTATTCCTATAGAAGTAGGATGCAAACTTGATCCTAAACCTGCATGTGAAAAAGCTAATCCTACTTGTACAGGAAAATTGTAGGTAGTTTGATTTATCTAACTATTACTAGACCTGAAATTTCTTATGTAGTAGGGATTACTTCAAGGTTTATGTAGGAAATTTATTAGGATCATTGGAAGTTAGCAAAAATAATTTTGTATCATGTAAAGAGAAAAAATAATTATGGTGTACATTATATTTCATCTAACAATGCATATTTATATGGATATGGTGATTCGACCATCTTGGTGATATGATAGATCGTAAATATACAATCTGGATATATATTCAATTTTGGTGTAGGTGCCATTACTTGGAGCAGTAAAAAGCAGCCAACAGTTTTCATTTCTTCTACTAAGGCAAAATATAAAAGTTCAATGGAATTATTAAAAGAAAGCCATGTGGTTGAAGAGGTTGTTGGAAGATATGCACATTGAAGTTAAAGGAAGTACTCCTCTTACGTGTGATAATCGAGTTGTATTTATCTCGCTAAGAATTCAGTTCAACATCAAATAAATAAGCATATCAAGATACATATGTACTTTATTTACGAGAAGGTTCTCAACGATGATATAGATCTCTAGTACTTCCCGAATGAAGATCAAATTGTAGACTTTTTCACAAAGCCATTGTGTGCTGTGAAGTTCTGCAAGTTCCATTCAATGCTTGGCCTTTAAGAGTTTCCATTGAAGGGGTGTGTACATGGCAATGCCACTTCCTAATGGCTGGTTGGTTGATTGAATCCTTCTCCTCTATACTTCTACTTTGGTTTTAAAGCATTGTAAAAGATCTTGTATGATATAAAGTAAACTAATAGATTTTACATGTAAACTAATAGAATTTACGGGAAAAATACCGTACAATGTGCATCTATTCGTAAAGGAGGTCCTTGTGTTATAAAAGGATCCTAGATATGTGGTATACGAAGATTTCCACAAGAAACAATGAGATTTAGTCTCACAAATACATGTCTAGCCTAAAATTTTAGGGTTTATGGATTTGTAAATCGTATTGTACAAACATGTAATATTGGCATATAGATCCCACTTAATATTAAGGGGAGTGTTAGAACTATAATATTAAGTACATCATAATAGATATTTTATATTTAAATAATATAGAATAAACTATATTCATATTATTTAAATATAAACTTTATATTAGGGGTTGGTTAATTTAATTAATCAACTAATTAAATCGAGAGAGGTGTGCCTTATCACTTAATAAGGTTATAACCCTTCGGGTTATTTAAATATGACCTTAGGTCATATTTAGGATATCAAATATGATCATATCAATTATATATTGAACATTGATAAATTAATATTACAAAGTGTGGAATATGAAGTTTAATCCTGGTGAAAACATGGAGTAGAAGTGAGGAGGGAGTTACTAGACTGGTAATTGTAAAAGTTTCTCGATAGTGGATTTATTTCATGGTTTTTACCCATTTAGGGGTTTTCCACGTTACATGTTGTGTTATGTGTACAATGTGTTTTATTTAATTTATTTATGTTGTGTATGTTATAATGTTTTACTTTATAATTAATTAATTAATTAATTTGGTTATTACACCTTTTACCCCTCGTCCTAACATAACGGCGCATGCGGAAGGAAGCAGTGATTGGTGACTATTGGTCTGAGGTAAAGGTTGCAAAAATAATTAAACTATTGTGTGACTTTTAAGATCTATTTCCAAGGGGATACCATGAGTTGAAGGGTTTCCATCCATCACTAGGAGAGATGAAGGTAAATCGAAAGATGGCATGCGACAAGATACAAGAGGCATTATAAAATGAACCCCAACTCGTGTGTAAAAGTAAAATATGAGATTGATAAGATGTTGAAAGAAGGTATTATTGAACCCATTGAAGAATTAGAATGGATCAGTCCAATGGTCATAAGCATCAAGAAGGATGGGAGGATAAGAATATGTGTTGACTATAGAGTTTTAAATGCTTCATGCATCATTGATCCTTTTCCCATGCCATTCACTAAAGAGATACTAGAGGGTGTTGTAGGGCACAAGATCTATTCTTTCACTGATGGTTTTTTAGGATATCACCAAGTCGGGATCATACATAAAGATCAAACAAAGAAAATATTTTCAATAGAGTGGGGTTGTTTATCATATACAATCATGCCCTTTGGATTAAAGAATGCACCAGCGGTGTTCTCACACATTTTAGTACAGAATTCCAAAATTCTATTTATATGTTTATTCAAGCATACATACATGATTGGACCATATATGGGCTAGTTAAAGATCATTATGATTGTCTAAGGCTGATGTTTGAAAGGTGCAGGTAGCTTAGTATATCCATGAACATTAAGAAATGCATTTTTGCGACACCTTTCATAAATCTGTTGGGACACATCATATGTAAGGAAGGCTTGTTTGGTAGATCCAACAAAGATTACAGTCATCTTGGGGTTAGAGGAGCCAACTAATAAAAATGAAGTGAACATATTTCTTGGGCATATGGGATATAGTGAAATTTCATAAAAGGACATGCCAAGATTTCTGCGCCATTGGAGGAGTTACTAAAGGTCAAGGGAAATTTCTATTAGAAGGAGGCGCAACACAAGAATGCGTGAAATTAAAGGAAAAACTAACAACCATGCCTATATTACATTTTATTTCATGGAATCTTACTTTTCATGTACATGTGGATACCTCTGGAACAACCATCAAGGAAGTGTTAGCTCATCCTAGGGAAGGGAATCTAGACCACCTTATTTCTTTTACGAGTAGAAATCTAACACATACATAGTGAAATTATACAAATAAAAAGCGCAAGGATTTTTCCATGGTGTACATACTTAATAAATTATGGTAGTATCTACTAGAAATACCATTTATCTTCTACACTAATCATATGGAACTTAAGTATCTAGTAAAAAAGACAGTATTACAAGGGCACGTATTTTGTTGGATTGTTTTATTTCAGAAATTTGAGTTTTCTATCATAGTCAAGCCTAGAAAAATTAATTTGGGAACTGACCACTTGTCACTGAGACCAACTTTGGAGAGGATGCGTAGAGCATAGAGGACACTATTCCAGATTCCCATCTTTTCATATTACACCGCGTACCATATCACTTGGAAAAAATTACAGTATTATTACGCACAAGTGTTGTGCCTAAGGCATGAAAACATTGGAGAAAAATTAGCTCGTCATTCAAGTTGCTCCTTATCAATTGGTAGGAAGATACCTATACAAGATGGGTAAAGACAAAATTTTATGTATGTGTGTCTTGGAGCATGAGCTCAAAGCCATCATGGAAGAAGTGCATGGCTAGATTATTAGATGAAATTATGTAGGAGATGCTACAACACATAAGATACTAATTGCAACATTATGGTGGGGGACACTTTACAAGGATACCAAGGCCTTTTTCAAAGCTTGTGATCATTATCAAAGAATGGGAAAAATAGGAAAAGGTGATGAGATGTTGATGCAACTTATAAAAAGTGCAGAACCTTTTGAGAAGTGGGAAATTTGATTTTTTTAATCCTAATTACACCGGGTGCGCAAAGGACGGAGTGCATGATACATCATCACGTGCACTGATTATTTGACAAGGTGAGCATAAGTAGCTCCCACAAATGATTTCACCTTTGTAGTTATAGTAGCAATATTTTTATGGGAGAACATTATTAGTAGATATGGCTATCCATTGATCCTTACCTAGTGATATTGGAACTCATTTTCTGAATGAAACAATTAGGATATTGTTATTTTATTTTATGGTAGCTCATCACAAGACTACCCCTTATCACCCACAAGCCAATGGTACTGCAAAATCCTTCAACAAGATCTTGGGACACACATTGAAAAAAATATGTGATGTGGGAAGAAAATATTGGGATGATAAATTATCAGTTGTACCATGGGCATACATGAATACTTACAAGAGGTTAAATAAGGAAACACCCTTTCAATTGGTGTTTGACACAAAGGAATTTTTGTATGTGGAATTCATGCTACCCTCCCTGAATATTACACGTGAAGGAGGAATTACTAATGAGAAAGAAGTGGAGGAGTGCATTTAAAAATTAATGCAATTAGATTAACGACACACAATTACATGATGGAGCCAGAATATAGAAAAAAACAAAAAAGGGATTGGTCTAATGAGATATATTAAGAAAAATTCGTTGGTAATGGGTGGGATGGTTCTCTATATGATTATAAGTTTGCGTGCCACCGGAAAACTTAAAGTGCCTTTGGTTAGGACTGTTTAAAGTAATAAATATTTTGGAATGTGGTTCATCCGATTCTAAACATTGGATGGAAATATGTTTCCTTGTAACTTTAATGGGAGTAGGCTGAAGCCGTACTATAAATAGGATTCCCTTATGATTATACTAAGGAAGTATTTCAATTTATATCAGGTTTTCCTTTCTTATTTTTTTTTCATGTTTTGTTGTAATAAGTGTGTTCATTTACGGAGGATGATCTATTTGTTCTAGATTGATGCATAAAGGACCGCTCATGCTTTTAGTGTGGGGTAGGAAAAAGGAACACGAGGATTAATTTGGTGTGCCATAAAAATATCGAGTACATAGGTGTATGTTATTGCTCATGATTGGACGATTTATGTATGAAAGGCTCGGGGGCACGTATAATGGTGAACTCTCTCAAATGTGTGAAGGATGCTTGTTTATGTAAATGAAAGTTAGTAAAATGCATAGCATAATGTGAGGAAGGTAGTGTAGTAAGGAAAACTAATTGGTAAGTGGCACATGCAAGAGTAGGTGTAGTGCAAGAAGGTATGCACAAAGGGGTCTATAGCCTTATAAGTAGTCACATGTTAGAAGTTTATGGAATGCCATACATAGAAGATGCTTATGGGAAAAGGAGGGAAAATGAAAGAAAAATCGTGAAAGTAGAAAAAGACACATTAAATTTAAAAGTGGTGGTAAATAAGTACATTTAATGCTACAAAAATTCCAAGTCTATAAAAGGATGACAAGTGTAGGCATTCTTTCCTTTCGATATGAGAATTGGTGTGTGAAAGAGCTCTTGTGAATTAGAGAACAAGTGTAAAAAGTACAAACCGAGTTGTGATGAAGTGATCAAGTATAAAACCTCAAACAATAGAACTAGAAGATCCTTGTGTGAAGTTGAAGATGTGTGAAGTGGAAAGGTTTGGAGAAGGGTTGCAAAGATAGGGTTATGAAGGGACTTGTATGATTAGGGCACAAAGTTGGTTAAAATATTTGATCTAGGGCATGGAGTTGGTTTACTTTATTAAGTGGGATCGACAGGGTATAAGAACAAATTGAGTAATCGAGACTTGGGTTTTTAGCACTTAGGGTACAAATTCGTAGCTTAGGATAGTTGCATAAGATTTAAACAGGTGAATAATGGCACTAAAAAAGGTACCAAAGAATAAGAGGAAAACAATGGAATCTCACAACAACCTGGGACTTGAAAAAGTAGTATCCAAAATAAGTGATTGTGGGAAAACCATGGGCATCGTATCTGTGGAATGTAAAATAAGTGAATATAACCACTGCACGCAAGGCCAAAAGACAAATATTAAAAATGATGTTTTATAAGAGATGAGGTAGAGGAATCTAAAAGGATAGATATCCTTCGATGAAAAGGTGTGCAATACCGTAGAAGGCGTGGGGTTATTGTAGTTGTATGAGTTACCCTCTTTTGGTAAGCACATGCGACTATACTAATGGATGATGTCAAGAGTCTATGAGGAATATTTCTACTTCACGTAAAGGAGGATGTGCCTAACTAAAAAATTGATTGGAAAAGTAATGTGAGGGTTGCGTGATAGCGACGAGGAGATAGCACTTGATTTGTGTGAAGAGATAGCGGTGGAGGATACAACCACAAAACTTCAATATCAAAGGGGAATCCACATCTTCATTGTTTCAAACATTACTAACCTATGAAGAAGAGTGATTGGGCATTTAGTGAGATGTATTTTAGGCTTCTCTAAGAGATGGTCGAAGTCAACAAGACGTTTATGCATATTGTGCACAAGATGGCACAAGGGATGAAATATAATATTTCCTTGTTCATAAAAGAAAACATTATAGAAAAATCAAGGACTCGGACTAAAAATCGAGAGAATATTACATGGGGATCTATTATTTTGTTGATAGTATTTTGGGAAGTAGGGGTTCTGGATAGAGCGGTGGATAATAAGTGGGAACACCCAATTTAGAAGAGATATTTGATGCAGAGGTTTTCATAGTACACTTGTAATGGCATAATATCTAATTTGTACAAGGAATGCCTAGATAAATGGTATAAGAGAATGTTTGATGCATTCAAAAATGAATGGTGCATACCAAGGAGCTGCCATAGAGTTGGAAGGACAAATATATTTTACGGTAATGCAACATTTTTTCCTTGCGATGTTTTTATTGCAAAATGGAGAGATGGGGCCTTGGCGTAAACTTTTGTTTACATTCACTTCCGAGATACTTCAAGGGAAAAATAAATAGAATAATGGATGTACATCCTCTTATGTTCAATGTGGATAAGGTTTATTATGAGTATCACGGGTTGAAAAAGACCTACGGGTATGCATCTAAAGCCTTATAAAGCTAGATAATGGAATATGATAATATAGACTCGAACCCCATTGTGACCTTAGAATTATTCAATGAGGCTTCAGAGTCTGTCTATCTATGACCAAATACGTAGGATGTAAAAGTGGTAAATATGTGTGATACCACCAATACACCACTACTACCATAAAAGAAAATTGTGAGGATACCCAAGCAAAAGCGCGGTCCCACTCTAGAAGAATAAGAATAAGAAGATGAGACAAAGTTTTCACCGGATCATAACATGGGAAAAAGGATGCAAAGGAAATTCCAAGAAGTAAGTATATTGTGAACTCCTTGAGTTTCACCAACCATTCCAATAAGGAGTGCACACATGGCCAACCCAACATAGGAGGAGAAGCTTCACGCTATCCATGATCTAGAAAAGGAGGAGGAAGATTTAGAGAATCTTGTACATGAAAAGGAGGAATAACAACATGAAGAGAAGTAATAAGAGAAAAAAAGAAGAGATAATTCTAGGAAGAAGAGGATGGGAATGAAGAGGAGTGCGAGGAAAAACATAAAGAAGTGCATGATGAAGAAGAACAACATGAACATGTACTTAGGGAAGACCAAGAAACATGTGAGGAAACAAGTCACATGCATCATGATATTGCATAAGATACACCACGCATGAAGCACTGTTGGTACCCAAATTTGTTCTCCTTTTCAAGTATGATCAGCATCAAAGATATGGCATGAAGCTTGAAGATAGATAGATCAAGATGTATGTCATTTTTAGCTAGGATGTGATCTAACGCGGCACTCAGATTTGTGGAGAGATGGATAGCACTCAAATAGGACTTGATCTTGTCTTAACTGTTTTAGGTTGTGCCTTTCAACCAAGGTAAGAGAACCTATTTTGTAACCCTCAAATGGTGAAGGAGATGAAGATATCCCTCAATTTCTACAAATAGTATGAAGGGGTCTTGGGAAAATATGATCAAAACTCCAAATTTTACTTTCACAAGTTGTCAATCCCAGATTATGGAGATAATTTCAATGCAAGGCAAGGGTTACTGAAGACATTTTGAAATCCTGATTTGTTCTGCATACTTTTGCAAATGGATTTTGATCTTCTGTGGGTATACAGGTCAAAATAGGGGTAAAATAGGGTGGGATAAGTTGTTTAGAATGATTTTTGGTGGGATATTGACAAGACAAACTTAACTATGCTAGATCTTTGACAACCTCTACAACATTTGAACAACTATAAGATAAAATGCTTCAAAATAGTTAGGGTGTTCTTGTTAGGTTAATTATGCATAGTACAATTATTTAATTAATTTTATTAATTAAATAATAATGGTTATAATATAAACCATATTTTTGTTGTGTTGTTATATGGTTTTTAAATCATATTTTTCTTTCACGGATGTTGTTATATTGTTTTAACAATATAATTTGTTGGTTGTATTTTTGTGTGCTTCCCGGATGATTTATGGAAGCTGTTGTAATTCTGGTTGTACCTGTGTAACCTATTCTTTTGTCTGCACATGACTGTACAATACCTATAAGTATTACAATCCTGCTAATGTAAACTAGTTGATTGAGTTTAATAAAATATTATCAGGCTTCCGCCCCTGTTTCTCAATCTACATTTGGTACCAGAGTGAAAATCTAGACCTGTGATCCTGTGAAGGTGTGGAAAGAGAGAGCAGCCGAGATAGAGGAGTTTTGGAGAAGTGTTTGTAGCATCAAAGAGCCTGTATAGCCTCCTGCAGCCTCCCAGCCCCATCCCTGCCTCCTCACACCCTTCCGTTCATTCCAGGTGTTTGGAACACAATTTTTTTTTGCGGTGGTGCTAAGTGCACCGGGAAAAATTTGTTGCGAGATACCAAGCCGGCCAACAAGTTGTTTGTAGAGGTTTTGCAATGATCTCCATTGGTTTTGATTGGCGTGGTGAAGCAAGCTGAGCAGTTTAAGCTGTTACAAAGTTGTGTTGGTTGTCTATCTGGTCAAGCCCATACATGGGCATCAATCAACATATCAGGCTTGTTTTTGCATTGTGTGCACTCCCTTCTCAACGTCGAGCTTCCACATAGAATTGCACAAGCAAATAAAAAGGTAGAGTGTGGCATCAAAAATGGTGGAGGTATTTACATTTGGATTTCATTTGGTGTGTTTTTATCAATCAAAACTTGCAGCAAATTTATCTCCATCGATGCCTACGGCTACAGACCTCCTCTCTATTTCTTTCTCCTTATCATCTCCACCTTCACACATCCTTGTCAACAAAATGATCAAATAATTAAAAACCATGGTGAGAAATATAAAAATCGTGGGCAAGGAGCAAAAGAAATCACATGCAAAGGTGTTTCAACAAAATAAATTAAAAAACAATGGTGAGGCATTAATTCTCCACACAGACCTGTAATCATTAAATCAAAGCGGATCAGCCAAACAAAGAAAATAAAAAGTAGCATTCAAGCAAATTAAAAAGAAGAAGAGGTGAATGCTAACACTAAGGCGGCGAAAGGAGAAATACGAGCCCAGATCCATTTTTCAAGCAAGAAAAATCCCTAACCGACCTCCTTCAAACATGCAAGCCATGTGGGAGATGTGCCACATCAGTTTTTCATAAGGTAAGTCACTTTTCACATTAAATAAATACAATATTCTTTGTTATTTAGCATAAGCGCTCATTGAGGCTTGTTGGCAAGTGAAAGCGACTTGGGTGTATGAGGTTTCGGGTTCAAACCCCACACCCAACCTTATTTTTTAAAAAATTTAAATTTGGAGGTGAATTTAGAAAAACTGCCACAGTTGGTGGTAGAATTGGCAGAAAAATAACTTAGTTACAACTAAAGTGCCCTCTAAAAATTTAGCAGGGAAATCCCTAATTTAGGGTAATTTTTTTTTCTCCTAATCAGCCTATTTTTTCATTTTGGCTAACTTTTTCCAAAGGGGGGATAGTTAAAAATTGCATTTTCAGTTGGTTTTTGCAATTCTTTGCATTTTGGGTCATTTTGGGCTCTGGAGCCCACTAGGGCCCACAAAACAAAAAAATTTCCTGCCATTCAATTTTTCTAGATTTTTGAATGTAATTTGTATACTTCATAATATTGTACTAATTTGGAGGTTTCCATAGTCAACTGAAAACTTTGTAATTGCTCAAACTGGAAAAATTGTAATACAAAACAATATAAAATTAGTTTTGTAACACTCATGAGATCCTCGATATCATTCACAGCTGTTCGGTATATACGGTTCCTCCGGGAAGTGCTTATGGGTAAAGCCATTGCGACTACTACTACACTTAACACCTAATATATCTCGCAACAACATCTTCTCGGGCATAGCCCCTTTAAATCGATGGGGAGTAATAAGGTCACAGTGCACACACTATGAACCATCCCATCCATCTGTGAACGATTGCACGACATAAATCTAGACTGAGAAATTATCCAAGTATATAGTGAAGTTACGCACGTATATGAGGATATTTATTTGAGCCGATGTCAATAATCACACTGAGACCCCATCAAGATCTTGTCTTGGTACCATGTATTGAATTATTTCACATACGTTAACACCTCTTTCACGTACCGCCGGGTATATAGAAAGGGTGAGCTTCTTCACGTATCGATGGGTATATCGAAGGGAATGTATATAGAAAGGTTCAAGTATATCGATCGATGGTATATAGATTGGGAGACCTAATACCTGGAGTGATAAGAGCCAAACCCTGTTAGTGATCTCTGTAAAATGGGCACCAATGCCCCCAAATTTTTTCTTCCAGATTCACAACTACTCAGAGGAAACAACTATGCTGCATGGAAGACAAAAATCAAGACACTGACTTGAGTTTGAAGAAATCTAGCTGTTGTGAATGGTACTCTGACTAGATCAGCTACTGATACAACACAACAGTGGCAGTTTGATAAAGCAGATCAGAAGGCCAAACTCATCATCTTGTTTGGAGTGTCCGATGATGTGCAACCCCACATTCAAGATGCCAAAACAACAAAAGAAGCATGGGATAAATTGAGCATAGTATACGAGGCCAAGAACAAGAATGTTATACTGAATTTGTAGAGTCAGTTACATACACTGAAGTTCAAGTAGAATGAGAAAATTGAAGCTTTCTTAAGAAGAGTTACAGAATTGAGGGCTTCACTTCTAGCCCTGGGAGAAACAATCACAGATGATGCTCTCGTTCCCATTGTTCTGAGAGCACTCCCCTCTTCTTACCACATTTTTGTCACAACACTAAACGTGTCAGATACAACAATTGGTTTTGAAAAACTGGTAAACCTATTACAACAAGAGGAAGCAATGCACAATAAGGATGATGAAGAGGAGTAGGCATTGTCTTCACATCAAAAATGGAAAGGAAAAGGTAAAGGAAAACCTAATTCCTATCAAAAATCCCAAAATCAAAATCAGTATCAAGGGGACAAACAATAGAAGAAGCAATGTCCTATCTACAAAAGAGGACATAACCTACAAGATTGTTGGTATAATACTTACAAGAAAGGTTCATCCAACAACTCTAGACCTCAACAACAACAATCTTACAAGGGACATTCTAACAACAATCATGGGCAAAAAAGGGGAACTGGAAAAGAAGACCCCACCAAAGAAGGTAATATTCTTTGAGTAACAAGAACAATCGACAATGAAGACTACTTATTCACCGCTCGATCAAGTGAACCATCCACGTCATCTAGTGATGTTTGGTATCTTGATTCGAGAGCCACTCGACACATGAACGGAAACAGAGACTAGTTTATTTAAATGAGGGAAACACCATAAAAAAATCATGTTTCATTGGGAGATGATTGTTCATATATAGTTCAGGGGATTGGGAACATTTCTCTACCCCTTGGTTCACGCAAATGCAGACTATTAGATGTCCTATATGTCCCTGGGTTGACAAAGAATCTTATTTTAGTTAGTCAACTCCTAGATCACAACCTTAAAATTGATTTTGATAGTCAATCTGAAAAGAAAACGTGTTTGATTTGAGATAAATCAAGAGGCTCGAAAATAATTACAAAAGCCTCTAATGTGGCACGCATGTTCCAACTTGATTTTGTTCACAGAGACGATCAAGAACTTATGGCTAAGAACTCCACCTCAGCATAGTTGTGGCATAGAAGATTTGGTCATGTAAGTTTCAAATATCTCGAAACACTTCGTCGGTGTAATATGGTACATGGGCTACCATCTCTTCAGAAGGATACAGACAAATGTCCTCACTGCCTAGCAGGAAAACAACACAGAGCTTCATTCTAGAGGAGTACATTTTGAGCTCATGGTAAACTTGAACTAGTTCATACCGATCTTTTTCGGTCCGATGCAGCCAAGTCATTCCGGGTTCGATGATTTCATGCTTTGTTTTGATGACTATTTAAGAAAAATGTGGATTTTCTGTCTTCACAAGAAAAGTGAAGCGTTTGAAACCTTCAAAAAGTTCAAAGTAGTAGTTGAGAAAGAAAGCTGGTCATCACATAAGAAATCTACAATCAGATCGAGGGGAGAATTCACCGGTGACGAGTTCGAGACTACCTACAAACTCATGGGATTTGTCGACAAATGCCTCCTCCACACACACCGCAACAAAATGGTGTTGTTGAGAGAAGAAATCGTACTATCATGGAAATGGTGTGATGCATGATCGATGATTCCAAACTTTCAAAGACATTCAGGCGAAGCAACAAAGATAGTTGTATATTTGTTGAACAAAGCACTCACAATTGCTCTTGATGGAATAACACCCCAAGAAGCATGGTCAAAAATGAAACCATCCATTGCACATCTTAGAGTATTCGGGTGCAAAGAAAGTATGCATATACCCAAATAGAACATAAATAAATTGGACATGAAGTCACATAAACTCATCTTCATTGGGTATAGTGAAGAGACTCTTGGGTATAGATTGATGGATCCTAAGACCAGAAAAGTCTACACTAGTAGAGATGTTGATTTTTTCGAGAAGAAGGAAGCAGAGACTCCTCCTCCAGACTCACAAGATGTAGATTTTTCACTTGTAAAAATTAAAGCTGATGTTCCCTCAGAAGATGAAATTAATGATGGGGATGATGGTGTTGATCGGATAGAACCACGACCCATGGGAATAGTTTAGTGTATGCCTAAATGGTGTACAAGTACATTACGAGATGCAAGAATGGATGCTCCACCAGGATACATCCACCCCTAGACCACAGAGACTGCAAAGAAAGCAAGAGAAGATGTTAAATTTGCTTTGATGAGTAGAGTTATTGAATCAGATGAGCCCTCTACATTCCAGGAAGCCCTACAGTCAAAATCTAAGAAAGATGCCATGGATTATGAATATCAATTAGTGATGAAGAATAACACTTGGTAGCTTGTCGATCTTTCACTAGGGAAGAAACCCATTGGATGTAGATGGATATTTAAAACACAAGTATAAAGCAGATGGGATAGTGGAAAATTATAAAGCAAGACTTGTAGAAAAAGGGGTGTGCACAAAAGAAGGCAATGACTATAAGGAGACATTTTCTCCCACAACTAAGATCAAAACAATCAGGATGCTCTTTGCTCTAGCTACTCAGTTTGGATGGAAAGTCCACCAAATGGACATAAAAGTTCCTTCCTAAATAGAGATTTACAAGAAGAAGTCTACATGACTCAACCTAAGGGATTTGTAGTACCCGGTCAAGAAACAAAGGTATGCAAACTCAAGAAATCTATGTATGGCCTCAAACAGCACCTCGGGCATGGTACATCAAGATTGATGAGCATCTCGCATACAACATGGATTTGTTAGAAATCCATATGATCCCAATATCTACCTCAAAAGCAAGGGGGAGATGGTGATTTTTGTTATCTATGTCGACAATCTAGTCATCATGGCAGTTCAATGAGGACGATCGATACAACGAAGAAAGATCTTAATCGATCGTTTGACATGGACAATCTTAGGCTGATGCACTATTGTATTAGATTGGAAGTGTGGCGAAAGAGAATCATATTTTTGTTTCGTAGATGAAATATACCAAGACAATGCTTGAGAAGTTTAGGATGATGGATCACACACCAATTGCTACACCTATGGAGAACAGATTATAGTTATCTCATTCAGATCCATCTCCTGAGGTAAGTGCCACTCTCTATCGGTAGTTGATCGGGAGTCTCTTTTACCCGACCTACACTGGACCAGATATTAGTTTTATAGTAAGCTATCTATGCGGGTTCATGCAGAACCCAAATTTTGTCATTGGAAAGCAAAGAAGGTGCATTTTGAGATATCTCAAAGGATCAGTGGATCTTGCTCTAGAATATAAGAAGAACGAAAACTTCTTCTTGACTGGATATTTGGATTTAGATCATGCAGGTAACATTGATGATAGAAAATCCACTTCTAGATTTGTATTCGTATGGTATCTAGACCAATATCATGGGGAAGTAAGAAACAACACTTCGTTTCTCACTCTTCCACAGAAGTTGAGTATCGTTCTGTAGGAGAAGCTATCTATGAAGTGATTTGGCTACGTCGCATACTAGAAGGACTTAGAATACCATAGGACAAACCAACCACCATGTATGTTGACAATGAAGGTGTTCTCAAACTTGTTTGCAATCTAGTGTTTCATGAGAGAACAAATCACATTAAGGTTTAGGTTCATTTCATACGCGAGCATGTGTTGAAGCACAACATCCAGCTTCAATTTTGTCCAACAACTGAACAATGGGCAGATATTTTCACAAAGTCACTTACACGTGACAAGTTCGAGTTGTTCAGAGAGTTCCTCTCCTCATCTCTTGAGATAATGCACAATTAAGGGGGGAATGTTAGGTTAATTATGCATAGTACAATTATTTAATTAATTAAACAATAATGGTTATAATATAAACCATATTTTTGTTGTGTTGTTATATGGTTTTTAAACCATATTTGTCTTCCACGGATGCTGTTATATTGTTTTAACAATATAATTTGCTGGTTGTATTTTTGTGTGCTTCCCGAGATGATTTATGTAAGATGTTGTAATTATGGTTGTACCTATGTAACCTATTCTTTTGTCTGCACATGACTGTACAATAACTATAAGTATTGCAGTCCCGCTAATGTAAAATAGTTGATTGAGTTTAATAAAATATTATCAGGCTTCTGCCCCTGTTGCTCAATTTGCATTTCTTTCAACCAGAAGAGATACACAAATGGAGGCCCAAGCTTGAACTCTTCACACAATCTTTGAGACCTCAACACAAAATATTGAGTTAAAGGACTCAATTAAACATCAAAATCTCTGATCAAATCATGCCTAAGGTACCCCCAAAGGCTTACAAGAAATATTTGTCAACAAATGAAGGTGAAGTGATTTTAAATTACTTATTTTTAATGCCAGATGAAATATCTTATGAAAAGAAAATTGCAAATGCCACTAAACTATCAATAAGATGAGATCTGTGTGATTCCTAAAGATTTCAATGCAAGATTGCAACAAGAACAAGGAAAACTATTTGCAGACATTTAAACATGATAACAGACATCATATTGCCCAAAATAACATAGATTAATTCAAAAGCTTGTTAGATTCATCGAAGGGGAGAGTTTTAGGAACAATCTCAGAGCTGTGTGATGACTATACACTTGTAACCAACTTAACATGAATAAAGATCTAACACGAAGACATTAACCGAGTTTTGAAGGGTTTCTCGAGAAGATGAGCTTCTCTCAAAATTTTCTTGTGATTGTCAATTTATCAACCCTTTTTCATGTCTCAAAACATGCATTATATAACATTCCATTACAATTGATCCTTCTTTCCCAAGAAAAGAATATGCCAAGCATCAAGTTTGTTACAAAATTCCATCATGATTCGCAGATAGGGACATTTAACATATTTGTAACAAAAGTTGCCAGTGTTTCGTAAAAGGAAAATCATTGAGGTTTTTGCATCATTATCCTTTATGGAGGAACATTTTTCATCTTCAAAGCATGCATACCCACTTCTTTTCATTATTTCATCCATTTCCCTCCAAAATTTGACTCTACAACTTTTGGATATGATATTTCACATTTTACACGAACTAGAGCAAAAAGGCATTTCAAAAGTACCTCAGATCTGCAAATTGAATTTTAAAATTGATCCCATTGATCCTTGAAAGAAAAAACGACATGAATCTACAAAATTTTTGATCAAAATCAATGCAAAAATGCTCTCCATGCTTTCTAGAGCTCAAATGGCGTGCAAAACTAAAAATGCACGATTCAGTTGATCTTTCTTTATCCTTTAATCTAAGCCCTCCACATGTCATAATGTGATTGGAAATGGGCTTGGGATCACTTTTTGACATTTTAACACTTTTGGAAAAATGTAAAAATTTGACATTTTTCTCCGTCCCTCCACCCTTGAGATTTGGCTCTAACACATGGCACAATGTGGGTCCCAGCAAAATCATGACTCGATTCTACACATTTCCACCTTTTTTGAAAAAAGGAATTTTTATTAATTTTCCTCTGTGGCTCCCCCTCCTACAGGACACGTGTCCTCATATGATTAGCTGAGGGGTAGTGCTTCTCATTTCATATTTTAACTCCTTTTCACCAAAGGAAAATTTTCAAAATTTCCTTTGCACTCCCACGGCTCCGATTCTATCTTTCCACATGTCTCCCTCTCGATTCATTTGTGGAGCCATGCTTCAAATTACAACTTTAACTCATTTTACCAAAAATGCAACATTTCCTTTTTTCTCTCTGGCCCGGCATTATTTTGCACCTATGACCTTTTCCACGTGTTCATTTGGGATTCGCTATGGGTCCATAACTCCCCTCTTCCCCTGGTCCTATCATGTGTCCACTCTTAATTGACCAAGCGGACCCATGCAACCCTTTTCACAACTTTTGTTCCCTTTCAACAAAAGGAATTTTTTTCTAATTCTTTTGCTAGCCTCCACTCCCGCCTTTGATGAAAACATGACATGTGTCTTTCGACACTAAAATTTTCCTCCGTAATTTCTATTTCATTAATGTATGTATTAGGAATAGGATGTTGTTAAGAATAATTAGTAGTAGTGTACGATAGAAGATAACGACGCCGTCGACGGTGCTTTGCCAATAATGTGGAGTATGGTAATAGTCAAAGTACAATAGGAATGTTGTAAAAAGTAAATATTTGTTGTAAGTGGTCCGGTAATGTTAAAATTTCAAAGTTTGGGTAATTAGAGAAGTAGGGTCTACATGATTAGGAATTAGAAATATTATATTGGTAATAAAGACAAGGAGTGAGGTCATAAATATTTTGTGTATTTTATTTGTAAAAAGTCTAAAAATGTAGAACCCATGTAAAATGATAAGGTTTATCTTATCTTAATGAGATAAGCTTACATGTACATATAAGAGTTAAGGTATGGAATATGATTCGTCGAGTGGATTTCTTATCCTATCTTAGAGATAAGATGGATAAGCACGGAAGTTCTATAAATAGAGAGGCCACCCCCTCATTTAGCATAGAAGGAAGTAGTGAGAAATATTGTAGGAAGTGTGTGAAGGAAGCCATCGGTTTAAAGGTGTGTTGAAGAAGCCATTAAGAGGTGTAATTGTAAAGTTTCTCCCATAGTCTTGGTGAAAGGCAAGTGAAGTCAATAACACTTGAAGTACCTCATGGGTGAGATTATATGATTTCATGTTAATATTATAATTTATTTTGATATTTCAGATTTTTCATCATTCTCGTCTTATCATAGTCGATGGTATTCTTGTGTTATGTTGTTGTTTTGTTTCTAGATTACATCCACCAAACTAAAGGTGTGCATTAGTAAATAATCATAGACGAGGAGTTTCGGTGAAGAATTATCATAGTGTCGGATTGGTGACGACATTTTGGTTCCATTCTTGGACCATTCCTCGTTGGTGGATTTTCTGGAGAGATATTCCCACTTAGTCAAAAATCAATTAGAGGGTAACCTTGTTTTTACTGTGCATAGTAGTTACCATGGTAAAGTCATTTTTGCTGGAATAGTATTTACCGCAGTAAAGTCACTTTTTACCGTGAATAGTATTTACCGCAGTAACTTCACTTTTTACCGTGAATAGTGTTTACCACAGTAAAGTCGGTTTTACCACAGTAAGTCAAGTTTTACCATAGTTTACCGTGGTCATTTCTATTTTACTGTAGAAAGGTGTAAAGTCACTTTCTAGTATAGTGATTCCAATTATTTGTACACATAAGTCTTGTTGATTGTACTTGTGAGTTGGTATTTCACGGTGGTTACTTTTGAAAATGGGAAAGATTCCTATTTTTCAGCTTAATCTAATGAAGATGCTTCTTCTTTCATTCAAGAGTTTAAGCGATCTTGTATTTGTAATGGCCTTATAAGAAGGGAATAATGGACTGAATTTTTTCCTACCTTTTTGGATGGTTCAACACTTAGGTGGTTTGAAACACTAGGTGATAATGTGAAAAATTCATGGGATTTATTAACTGAAAGTTTTCTTGAAGAATTTGGTGAACAACAGAAATATGCAGATCTCATGATCGAGATCACAAAGCTATCCCAAGGAGAGAAGGAGAAGATAAGGGATTATCATGCTCATGTTCTAGAGCTAAGAAGGAAGCTTGATGCCCAGATCCGGAAGGAAGGATTAGCGGATGGGTTGATGAATGGCGTGGATAATCTCCTCTATAAGCACTTCATTCTTGGGATGAAGCCAGAGATCAGACAATGAGTGAAGTATGACCGCCCAGCTACCATTGAACAAGCAAAGGAGATTGCAAGAAGGCAAGAAGAAAGCATGGAAGAGGAGCCCAAAGAAATTGTTGCTAAAGTAGAGCCTACATCAGCACCTTTGGTTTAGAATCCACAACCACTCCGGTGAGCACAAATATTTCTCCTAGTACATCTACTGAGTATGAAGATTTGCTCAAAAAGATGGGTCAATTAACTATTAATTTTCTTCAAGGAAAGGAATTTAGTTCTCAGGGAGGAGATAGAGGTCCAAAAAGAAATATTTCTGAAGTTGTTTGTTATGGTTGTTATAAAAAGGGTCATTATAAGTATAATTTTCCAGATAGAGCTTCTACATCTGGTAAAGGAGATAATGATAAAGGAAAAGCACCTGTGAATTCTTTTGATGTAGTAGATAAGAGCAGAAATAATGAAGTAGATGTGTTTGTAACAAAAAGAAAGAAAGAAAAAGATAATCAAGATGGAAATGATCCTAAGAAGATGAAAGAAGAAACTAGTAAGAAACATAGGAGAAGAAAGTTGGGTGTGCAGGATTTTCTGATTTCACAGGGGCAAGGACCATACTCCATCTTGGAAGATCTATCCAAAAGGCCTGCAAATATTACATATGGTCAACTCTTGGCTATGTCTTCTGAGAAGAGGCGGGAGTTGCGAGGTGGACTCAATGCTCGAAGAAGGAAGGAGGTTGAGGTCCCTGTTTTGGAGGCAGAGGCAGATCCCTATGCTCCACAAGTTGAGGTATTATGTAATGGTATTTCAATTCATGATGTCTTAGTTGATGGAGGTGCTACAGTTAATGTAATGACCAAGTCTGTAATGAATATGTTGGGTTTAAAAATTGATCACCCTTCAACACTTATGTTAAGGTCATTAAATAAGGGAAAAACTAAACCAGAAGGTGTAGTTTCAAATGTGGCAATATACTGTTATGGGTGTAGTAATTGTGGTAGACTTTCAAGTGATGAAAAATGGTCATTCTGCATTGCACCCAATGCTCTTTGGGAAGACCACATGGCTAAGGAGAGTTCATGCAAGAAACTACTGGAATGAAGGTTTCATGACACTTGGATGTGGTAGAGAGAGGGTGAAGATAAATGTGATCCCTTGACATCATAAGGCAGAACCTGTGGATTCAAGTGATGAAACTGATGATTGGACATCCTCTAATTACTCTAGTACTAGTGAAGTGGACACTGAAGATGAAGAAAGCGAGGTGGATGTTTCAGTCATGGATATCCTTCCAGTCACACCAACTCATGACCCCATAAAATTATCTGAAGAAGAAGTTGATGATCGTCTCCAACAAATAAAGATTGGTGATCTTTGTGATGGAGAGTGAGAAGGAATCCTACCTCCGGCTCTTTCGAAGGTACATACACCTATTCACTTTTGATTACAAGGAACTCCGTCAAGTAAGTTGGGTAGAACATTCTTTGGTAGATGGTGCTAAGCCCATAAAGCAAATGCCATATAGAATGAATGCTAATTTTCCAAGCCCATAAAGAAGAAATAGATAAGTTCTTGATGCGGGATTCATATTTGCTGTGGAGAATTCAGAATGGGTTTCTCCCATTGTGATCTCAATAAAAAAGAATGGGAAGCTACGCATTTGTGTTGATTACAGGAAGCTCAATAAGGCAACAAAGAAGGATCATTACCCTCTTCCATTTTCAGATCAGATCTTGGACGAAGTAGCTAGCCAAGAGTGCTATAGTTTTGTTGATGGATATAGTGGCTACAACCAAGTTCATATAGCAGAGAAAGATCAGCTAAATACCACGTTCACCACTCCTTGGGGAACGTTTGCTTATAGAGTTATGCCTTTTGGGTTGTGTAATGCTTCAGCAACATTCCATCGTTTGATGAATAGGGTGTTCGAACCCTACATTGGGACCTTCATCAGAGTATTTCTGGATGATTTTTGCATCTATGGGAGCAAGTTGGACCACCTGCACCAAATGGAGACAACATTTCAAAGGTTAGATGAAGCACAAGCCTCACTAAACCATACAAAGTGTGTCTTTGGATGTTCTAAAGGTGTTTTGTTAGGGCATGTTGTATCTAGAGATGGTATTGGTATTGATCCTGATAAAGTTTCAAAATCAAAGATTTACCATTTCCTCTTAATAGAAGTAAGTTGAGATCATTTTTAGGCCTTGTGCATTACTATAGAAGGTTCATCAAGAATTTCTCAAATATTGCACAACCACTAACCCGCTTATTGAAGAAGGATGTTACTTATGAACAGGAAATAAGGTGCATGAAGCTTTGGACAATTGAAGGAAGCCCGGTGTCTTCGCTGCTATTTTGAAGAATCCAGTTGGAGCAAGCCATTCATTGTGTACACCGATGCCTCGGACGCAAAGCACTAGGAAGTACTTTGAGCCAAAAGGATGAAAATGGGAATGAACATCCAATTTAATTTGGGAGCTTGAGACAAATGAGCAATCTTGAGGTAAATTATATGTAGACTGAAAAAGAGGCTCTAGCTATCATTTTTCTTTGTAAAGAAGTTTAGAAATTACTTGCTAGGGAAAAATTTCTAGATGTAACAGACCATTAGGCTCTAAAATATATTATAAATAAGCCTAACCCATCGGGAGGATAGCAAGATGGATAATTTTGCTACAAGAGTTTGAATTTGATATTATAGATAGGCCAGGAAAGAAGCATGTCAATGCAGATGCACTCTCTCGAGCCTATGATGGTTTAGGATCATCTTGTGATGATGATGATTTCCCCGATGCAGCATTGTTATCCCTTGACACAATCCCTAGTGAATACATAGATATTTGGAATTATCTGAATGAATTCAAGTTTCCTGATGGTGCCAATGCAAAGACTAAGAGAAAGATTACTCAAGCTAGTCGTCCATATTCTATTCTCGCATGGAGTATTATTTCGAATGGGACCTGATGGACAGTACAAGAGGGCAGTTAGACGTGATCAAGGGAAGGAACTGCTAGAAGAATTCCACAATGGTACATGTGGAGGGCACTTCTCTGGACAACTTACAACAAGAAGGATCTTGGATGCAGGTTATCACTGGCCCACTCTTTTTAAAGATTGTTATAATTATTGTAAGACATGTGATATTTGTCAAACACATGGTAACCGTAAGACTTCATCAGCTCCATTATGTCCTATTCTTCCCCTTGGTCCCTTTGAAAAGTGGGGAATAGACATTGTAGGTCCACTTCCAACTACATCACGCCAAAATAAGTATATTGTAGTTGCCACAGATTATTTAACCAAGTGGGTTGAAGCTAGGCCATTGAAAACAACTTCCATGGATGAAGTGGCAAGGTTCATGTATGAACGCATTGTCACCAGATTTGGTTGCCCATTAGAAATTGTGCAGATAGATCAAGGAAGCCACTTCATTAATGAGGTGGTAGAAGCCCTAGTCAATAATTTTTCTATTAAGCACAGGAAGGCAACAACATACAAGCCAAACACAAATGGACAGGTGGAACGAACAAATTTTGTGTTGTGTCAAATTCTAGCAAAAGATGCAGCCTTGCAGGTACATAAATGGGATAAAAGGATTCATGCAGCATTGTGGGCATATAGGGCAACATCAAAGTCAGCAACAAGATACTCCCCATTTCAGTTGGCCTATGGCATTGATCCAGTTCTTCCTATTGAGTTTGATATTCCCACTGTGAGAGTTATGAAAAATGAAAGGATGGATGAAAGTGATTCAGTAAAAGAAAGGTTGGTACATCTTCATTTGTTGGAGGAAATGAGAGAAATAGCAAAGGATACAAGCCATAAGAAGAAAATGAAGCAGAAGGAATACTTTGATCAAAAGATCCGGTGGTCTCCATTTCATGTGAATGACTTGGTTCTAGTATATGATTCCAGATACAAAAAAGAAGACAGAGAAAATTTCTTCCAAAATGGATGGGGCCCTACAAAATAAAAGTTGTGCATGAAAATGGTACGTATTGATTGGAGGAATTGGATGGCACTCCCATTACGAAATGGGTCAACCACGACAAGTTGAAGATTTTCCAAGCACCAGAATAGTCTACTCGAGGATGGAGTAGAAGCTAGGAAGGGGGAAGATGTCGACACTAAAATTTTCCTCCGTAATTTCTATTTCATTAATGTATGTATTAGGAATAGGATGTTGTTAAGTATAATTAGTAGTAGCGTCTGATAGAAGATAACGACGCCATCAGTATGGTGCCGCCAATAATGTGGAGTACGGTAATAGTCAAAGTACAATAGGAATGTTGTAAAAAGTAAATATTTGTCGTAAGTGGTCTGGTAATGTTAAAATGTCAAATTTTGGGTAATTAGAGAAGTAGGGTCTACATGATTAGGAATTAGAAATATTATATTGGTAATAAAGATAAGGAGTGAGGTCATAAATATTTTGTGTATTTTATTTGTAAAAAGTCTAAAAATGTGGAACCCATGTAAAATGATAAGGTTTATCTTATCTTAAGAGATAAGCTTACATGTACAGATAAGAGTTAAGGTATGGAATATGATTCGTCAGAGTGGATTTCTTATCCTATCTTAGAGATAAGATGGATAAGCCTGGAAGTTCTATAAATAGAGAGGCCACCCCCCTCATTTAGCATAGAAGGAAGTAGTGAGAAATATTGTAGGAAGTGTGCGAAGGAAGCCATCAGTTTAAAGGTGTGTTGAAGAAGCCATTAAGAGGTGTAATTGTAAAGTTTCTCCCATAGTCTTGGTGAAAGGCAAGTGAAGTCAATAACACTTGAAGTACCTCATGGGTGAGATTGTAATAGTTTCATGTTAATATTATAATTTATTTTGATATTTCAGATTTTTCATCATTCTGTCTTATCATAGTCGATGGTATTCTTGTGTTATGTTGTTGTTTTGTTTCTAGATTACATCCACCAAACTAAAGGCTGTGCATTAGTAAATAATCATAGCACGAGGAGTTCCCGGTGAAGAATTATCATAGTGCCGGATTGGTGATGACATGTCCTCCTCAGATTGGATGTGGGCCTTAAGGGTTTTTCTTCACTTTTATGCATTTGCCAAAGTTCCCTAAGGCACAAAATGGCTCCCCGTCCGCCTTCACTCTACCCTGCGACACATGTACCTCCTCGGGGCATGTAGAGTTGCGGGGTAACTTGCACTTTTTTCCAAAACACAAAAATGTTAAGTTTTTGAGCAGACCCATGAACCTTATCCAATTAAAAATGACTACGTATGCAAACATATATGAGCTAGAATTTGATGGGTAAAGGATGCTGTATGACCGCAAAAAACGTAGAAATTGCCGGTGACCCCAAAATTGATTTTTTCTTCGTGGGAGAAGAATTTCTTGATCAAAAGACAAAAGAATAGTGTTTTTAGGCAGTTTATGACTATGCAAGGGATTTTTGAGGAAAATATGTCTAAAACAAATAATTTTGAGCTCAAAAGGCCAGGAAAACATGGGAAAAATGGTAGAGGTGTTTGAACAGGAAAAATTAGGGCAAAAACACATTTCTCCTTAGCAAATTAGGGCAAGGTAATGAGTTTGCAAACAATCCAATGCACAAGAATGGAGCTACAACTTCACATCATCGATTTCATGAGGAAAAAATGTTTTAGAGCACAAAGAGCAAAGGGGAAACATGGAAAAATGGTAGAGGATCAAAATGGGCACCAACATCGGCTCCTGCTGGGGATGGGCACTCCTAGTGAGTGCCACAAGAACAAAAGTAGACCAAGTGCCAAAATAATCCATTGGGAAAACAAAGTCATGAGCTAAAGCCACCAAAAACCAACTGAGAAACTAACAAAAATGGCTGCCACACACCAAGGAAAACCACGAACCAAAAAAACACCAAAAACAAAGCAAAAACCAAACACTATACACTGTACAAGTGGTGCATACCTCAAATTTGGGGATTAATCCAAGAAATGCTTCAGATGCCTACCATTAATAGGAAGTTCAAGAAATTCCCCATCTAAGTCCTTGAGAAAAAAGGTATTCTCACCAATTTTGATATCAATGGAGTAAGGGCCCATCCATAATGCATCAAATTTACCATGTTTGCCCTTATCTTCATTTTTGTTATCCCATAACAAAACCAAATATCTAACATTGAAGGCCCTAGAGTTACCTTCTTATCAAAAACCTCTTCAACTTCTCTCTAAATCGACATGCCTTTAGTGGGATGCTCTTCTTTCTTCATCTAGATCTACAATTTGATTAATCCTTTCGCTTCATATGGAATGACCTCTTGATCTTCAAGTTGTTGAACAAACTTAAATGAAGATAATTGTAGATGAAGGGGCAGCAAAGCTTGAGTTCTATACACCAAATCAAATGGGCTCTTACCAGTAGCTCTTTTGCCAATGATTCTATCAACCCAAACTACAAATTTCAGTTGTTCACCCCATTTCTCTTGTTTAAATCCAAGGTTATCCTAATGATCTTCAACAAGTTCTAATTGCTATACTCAACTTTTCCATTCCTTGAGGGTTATAGTTTATAACATAAGTCATATTGGTTCCATACTCCTTGCACATTTCCATCAAGGGTTTAGCTCTGAAACACATGGCATTATCAGCAACAATCTTTATTGGCACACCAAATTTGCATATGATGTGATTCAACAAGAAGTCCATAACAACTTGGTGTGTTGCTTTCTTGGTGAGGATTGCTTATACCCACTTGGTGAAGTAATCTGTGGCTACAAGGATCCACTTATGTCCAACACCTGAAGGGTCTAAAATCTCACCAATGAAGTCCATTCCCCATTGTTTGAAAGGAGATTCAATTGATACAGGTTGCAAAGGAAGGGAGCCTGAAGCTTTTATTCTTCTAGAGAAACGCGTCGGCTTTCACATTTTCTACTAGCAGGGTTGCATCTTTGAAAAGAGTTGGCCACCAATAACTAGCTCTCAAAATTTTGTGTGCTATAACCCTTATAGAAAAGTTTCCTCCACAAACTCCCCCATGGAAATCAACAACTATTTTGGGATCTTCATCTTTAGTTATACATTTCAAGAGGACACCTTCGGGTGGTTCTTCCAAGCCAACCCAAAATCAATGATGATGTATTTTTGAGAAGCCAACTTGAGGGATCTTTTCTAATTTTTATTCAAATGATCATAGTAGCATAGGTGTTCGAGGTAAAAGATTACATCCTTGTACCACTCGAACTTACTAACTTCTCAAGAACATCTTCCCTTTCTTTCTCTACTTCATTCACTTCTACGGTCTCCGCAAGTTGCTCTCGGCCATGAGCTTAGCAAGACCCAAACCTCTCACCAAATTTGTGGTTTGGATGTCCATGTCATACCCCTGCAGTTTGTTCACCCATCTACATCTTTTGCTTGATATATCCATCTCTGATAAGATGTCTTTTACCATGGTGTGTGGAAGATAAGCAACAACTTTTGAACTTAAGATATAAGGCCTGAAAACCTTTGTTGCTTTCACCAAGGCAAATGCTTTTTTTCCATGATTGTGTACTTTAACTCAACAACTTGTAAATCCTTGCTAGAGAAGGCAATAGGCCTCTCAGGCCCATCTTCATCCTTCTACAATAAAATAGATGCAATGGCATTTTTGTAAGAAAAGGAGAAGATTAGGAAAGGCTTCTTGTAATTCGGAGCTTCCAAGACAGTGCATGTTTCAATGCTTCTTTGATTCCTTCAAAATCCTAAATACCAGCCTCCTCCCATTTGATAACTTGGTATTTCTTTAACATGCATGTAATAGGAAGAGTCAATTTAGAAAAATTAGACACAAACCTTCTAATGAAATTGATCGCCCAAAAAAGGATTGGATGCCCTTCTTGGTTCTTGGAATTGGAACCTTGTTGATTTATTCTACCCTCTTAGGTCAATCATGACACCAAAATTTGAAACAATATGACCAAGAAACTTGGAATTTTTCACCCCAAAATGAAACTTCTTTGGATTGAGAGAAATGCCATATTCTCTACATCCGATCAACATTCTTTCCAAGTGCTGCAAGTGATCTTTTCTACTCCTTGAAAACACAATCACATCATCATGATAAAACTGCAATGAAGTCATTTATGTAACCTGAAAAAGCAACATCCATTTCTCTTTAGAAGGTAGCTCCAACATTCATAAGACCAAAAGGCATTCTTACATAGACATATGTTCCCAAGGAGTGGTAAAGGCGAGTTTTAAATCTTTACGAATCCTTGACAACAACTTGATTGTAGCCGAGAGAAACCATCCAAGGTGGACAAAAATTTATATCCAATACTAATCGCAACACATTTTCCATGTTTGGAAAAGGATAATTGTCTTTCAATGAAGCTCTATTTAGATTTCTAAAGTCTACACAAAGTCTGATATCTCCATTTTTTTTTCTGACTAGCACAAGGTTTGCAACCCAAGATGAATACCTTGTGGGCTGAATGATCCCTCCCTCTTTCAGTTTCTTCAATTCATCTTGCATTTTCATGGAGAGGAGTGGATTAATTGGCCTCTACTTTTGTCTGAAGGGATTGGAATTTGTTTCAAGAGGAATCTCATGCTGAAACAAGTCCTCTTTATATGCTTTCATCTCTCGAATAAGACCAAGAAAGACATTCCGATATTTCTTCAATAGTTAAACATGAGACTATTTTTCCTCTTTGTTTAGATTGCTACCCAACCAAAATTTTCTTGGTTTTTTTCATTAGCGCCCAAGTTATGCTCTTCCACATTGCTTGAGGAAGACATGTTTCTATTGATGATGCAATTATCCTTGTTAAAATTTGACTCAAGTGCAACAAGACCTCTAGGAATGGTGTTAGTTTTCAATTGGATAATCTCCTTTCCAAACAAAGTCTCTCTTCCTTGATCACACATACCATTGGTTCCCCATCAATATTTTGATTTGCAAACTCACCTTGATTTGTAAGAACCTTTACCCTTGAGCATCATCATTAAACACTTGCCAATGCTTGATGTTGTCGGGGATAGTTGGCCTAGTTAACACTTCAATATTGTACTCGCAATAAGGTGAAAAGGTGCAATTTCCAAATCTTGACCCCAACACTGCCAACTTGTTAGCAAAGAACATTGAAACTTTTGTTATGATGCACAATGTGAAGGAATCAAACATCTCAATTAGATCCCAAACTGCATGTTTGTATTGTTTCATTCACTGATTTTTTGTAGCATATAGTTTTCTTATTTGTTTGACAACTAGATTTGAATCTCCTTTTGCAATGATGTCCTTGACAACATACTTCCATGTAATTCTCAAAGCCAACAATAAGGCTTCATTCTCAACAATGTTGTTAGTACATTTACATTTCTTCTTGGGGTAATCTTCAACAACATTTACATTTCTTCTTGGGGAGAGAGAAGATTACCCCAAGAAGAAATGTAAATGTTGTTGCAATGATTTAAGGAGGAGTTTCAACAACATTTACATTTCTTCTTGGGGTAATCTTCTCCTCTTTTAATCCCAAGTACTCAAATGCTCTCTTCTTGTGCTTAGGAATCCTAAGCAACTCAATGATGGAACACTCACTTTGATTTAGCTCAATACTTGGGTTATGTCATAGGGAATTGTTTTTGGCAAAGCAACATTGGAATGGAGATCAGTAGATTTATCAGATGGCATGGGATTCTTGGAAGCTTGGGTATGAGGAGGACTGTAATTTTTGCTTGGGACAATAGAGCTTTTGGCAGGTGTTTCCCTTCTAGATGCTTCTTTGGGGATACTTGTAAGCAAGGGTGTTTTAGATTTAACTTGAGGCCCATCTCCCTTAACAACCTTTCTCCTAGTGTTATACTCTTTCTCTTAAGCCACAACAACATTCATTAACAATTGTCTATCTTCCTCCGAAGGGATAGCACCATCATACTTATTAATCATCAAATCTCTTAAGTATTCAAAGTCATTGTTAGGAATTTCAAAAGCTTGCACTACATCAACTTCAAGAGTATGAGAGGGAAGAAGGATTTGTACTCGTTTGATGCAATCCCAAAAAGTTATAGCTGTCCTTGCACTTATTACCTTAGTTGATGTTTCTCCTTCTTATGAGCTTGAAGAACAATCCACCATGCAGATATCATCATCAGTTCCATCTTCATTATTAGCTTCACCATCTTGCTGGTCCAATTCACATGGAGGATGGGGTAGAAAACACCTATCACACCAATCAATATCAACAAATTCCTCAACAGGAGAAACCCTAACAGTTAGGGGATTAGGTAACACTCTTCCTTCATGTGCTTGAGGATGTCCATTTGCATACCCCATGGGTCCTTTCCCTCTATCATCAGATCTCTGATCACCCTTAGGATGATTGGCAAATTTTTCATGGTTTTGTGCTTTTTGTTGACCTTGTGAAGTTTTCCCAATTCCCTTCTTTGCCAGCTAACTTGTATGAGATTTCTTTGTGACCCCCAAAATTTTTCACAACCTCCTCAAAGTCAGCACCATTGCTAGCTTAAGGTTTTGCAGGGTTTATCAACTTTACACCATCTCTCTTGAGAGGTTTCCCAATTGCTTTGATATTGTTCTTAATCTGCAGTGCCATGGTGAAGGCTCGCCTCAAATTCGTAGGGTTTTTATCTCTCAAGTAGTAGGCTGCTTTCTTATCAAATGCATCTGTATATTTGATTAAACAAGACTCATCAAAAGGCCTTAGATTAACAGTAGTCTTCTCAACATTTTTTTAAATCTTGTGTTAAAGTCATGCATTTATTCATTGGGGTTCTTCTTGATATTCTCAAATTTAGACAAGAGAAATCTAGGATCAGTCTTGTCACCATATTGCAACCTAAATGCATTCTTCATTTCAGTCCAAGAATCAATAGAATTATCAAGTAGAGCCTTGTACCAATCCCTTGCATCCTCTTCTAGTGTACGAATGAAAAATTTGACATACACATCTTCAAACTCTATTTCAAAATCCTCCATCATGTTAACAAAATGTTTGAGATGTTGATTACTAGTTATTGCATTGTTACCTTGGAACTTTGGCAATCTATTTCTGGCATCTTGAGGGACAACATTTGGGTAACCATCCATTCCTATAAATTTTATAGGACCAAAGGTGTTAACAACAAATAGAGGTCTAGGATGAGCCATATGGTTTTGAGGTGGTGATCTGGAGGAGAAACAAAATGATGAGAAGTGAGAGGTATTTGGGGATTAGAAATGTAATCTTCAAAATGGATATCCCTTATAGGATTAGCTTCTTGATAAAATCTAGCAGATTTGGAATAAACAAGGGGTAAAATGAGGAGAAAAATTTTCAAATACAAATGAAGGTCCCTCTCCAGATGGAGAATGCAAATTTTCAAGAGGAATATCGATTCATATCTACATGAAGAAGAACTATAGTCCTCAATGATAGGCTGATCAATCTTAAGTTTAACGAAGGGAACTTCCTTCCTTGAGCTCTGCTCTCCAACCACCTTTCAAACTCTTCTCCCTTATAACTCTAAGTTCCTTGAATCTAAAAACAACTTCTTAGTATAGTCTCTAATGAAGAGAGATCTTCATCCTTCTAGTTTTGCAGAGATTAGCAACACAAAAATAAATGACATAAAGCTAAGACACTAGTATTTATCAATATCAAATTAGCATTGAAAATCTTGCCAAACTTTATAGATCAGACCTTCCTTTTCTTGAATCTATCAACCACAAATGCAAATGAAGTGCAACTACTGCTAGAAACTAATAAAATTGCATAAAGAGTTCTAAACCTTTGCATACACCTTGGAAATCCGAGTATAGAATGATACTTTAACAATATATCTCCAGACATAACTTGTAAGAGACATTACCATGGTTTGATATGCATTCAAATATCTCAAATATGTATGCACATGGATCAGATTGAACTAAGAATCTCCTTGGCAATGGCGCCACTGGTGTTGGTACCCAAATTTGTTCTCCTTTTCAGTATGAGCAACATTAAATATATGACATGAAGCTTGAAGACAAATAGATCATGATGTATGTCGTTTTGTAGCTGGGGATGTGATCTAACTAGCACTTAGATTTGTGGAGAGATGGATAGCACTCAAATAGGACTTGATCTTGTCCTAACTATTTTAGGTTGTGCCTTTCAACCAAGGTAAGAGAACTGTTTTGTAACCCTAAAATGGTGAAGGAGATGAAGACATCCCTCAATTTGTACAAATAGTATGAAGGGGCCTTAGGAAAATATGATCAACACTTCAAATATGACTTTCACAAGTTGTCACTCCAGATTATGGAGATACTTTCAATGCAAGGCAAGGGTTTCAAGAAATTTTGAAATCTTGATTTGTTCTACATACTTTTGTAAATGGATTTTGATCTTTCG
This sequence comes from Taxus wallichiana var. yunnanensis, assembly GCA_018340775.1. Taxonomy (NCBI): domain Eukaryota; kingdom Viridiplantae; phylum Streptophyta; class Pinopsida; order Cupressales; family Taxaceae; genus Taxus; species Taxus wallichiana. The sequence continues at coordinate 572,423,428 of CM031243.1, read as the reverse complement.
TGGGTACAAAGGTCAAAATAGATGTAAAATAGGGTGGGATAAGTTGTTTAGAATGATTTTTTGGTTGGATATTGATAAGATAAACTTGAATAGGCCGGATCTTTGACAACCTCTACAACATTTGAAAAACTATCAAATAAAATACTTCAAAACAGTCAGGATGCTCTTTTAACCAGAAGATATACACAAATGGAGGCCTGTGTTTGCACTCTTCACACAATCTTTGAGACCTCAACACAAAATCTTAAGTTAAAGGACTCAATTAAACATCAAAATCTCTCGATCAAATCACACCTAAGGTACCCCAAAGGCTTACAAGCAATCTCTGACAACAAATGAAGGTGAAATGATTTTAAATTGTTTATTTTCAATGCCAGATGAAAGCTCTTATGACAAATAAAATTGCAAATTCCACTAAACTATCAATAAGGAGGAGATCTGTGTGAGTCCTAAAGATTTCAATGCAAGATTGAAACAAGAACAAGGAAAATTGTTTGCAGACATTTAAACATGATAACAAACATCATATTTCCCAAAATAACATAGATTAATTCAAAAGCTTGTTAGATTCATCAAGCAGGGAGATTTTTAGGAACAATCTCAAAGCTGTGTGATGGCTATACACTTGTAACCAACTCAACATGAATGAAGATCTAACACAGAAGACATTAACCATATTTTTTGGAGGGTTTCTCAGAAGATGAGCTTCTCTCAAAATTTTCTCATGATTTTCAATTTCCTAACCCTTTTGCATGTCACAAAACATGCATTATATAACATTCTATTACATTTGATCCTTCTTTCCCAAGAAAAGAATATGCCAAGCATCAATTTTGTTACAAAATTCCATCATGATTCACAGACAAGGACATTTAACATATTTGCAACAAAAGTTGCCGGTGTTTGAAAAAGGTAAATCATTGAGGATTTTTGCATCATTATCCATTGTGGAGGCACATTTTTCATCTTCAAAGCATGCATACCCCCTTCTTTTCATTATTTCATCCATTTCCCTCCAAAATTTGACTCTGCAACTTTTGGATCTGATATTTCACGTTTTGCACAAACTAGAGCAAAAAGGCATTTCAAAAGTACCTCGATCTGCAAATTGAATTTTAAAATTGATCCCATTGATCCTTGAAAGAAAAAATGACATGAATCTACAAAATTTTTGATCAAAATCAATGCAAAAATGCTCTCCATGCTTCTAGAGCTCAAATGGCGTAAAACTAAAAATGCACAGATTCTAGTTGATCTTTCTTTATCCTTTAACTGAGCCCTCCACGTGTCATAATGTGATTGGAAATGGGATTGGGATCACTTTTTGACATTTTAACACTTTTGGAAAAATGTAAAAAAATTGATATTTTCTCCGCCCATCCGCCCTTGAGATTTGGTGTTGACATGTGGCACAATGTGTGTCCCGGTGGAATCGCAACTCGATTCTACACATTTCCACCTTTTTTGAAAAAGGTTTTTTTCAATTTTCCTCCGCAGCCCCACCCTCCCACGGGACATGTGTCCTCATATAGTTAGCTAAGGGCCAACGCTTCTCATTTCATATTTTAACTCCTTTTCACTAAAGGAAATTTTTCAACATTTCCTCCACACTCTTGCAGCTCCGATTCTGTCCCGCCACATGTTTCCTCTCGATTCATTTATGGAGCTATGCTTCAAATTACCACTTTAACTCATTTTGCCAAAAGGAAAAATTTCCTTTTTTCCTTTGGTTGCCGTTGCACCTTTGACCTTTGCCACGTGTTCATTTGGGATTTGTTGTGGATCCATAGCTCCCCTCTTCCCCTGGTCCTGCCACGTGTCCACGATTGATTGACCATGACCCACCCGGCCCTTTTCACAACTTTTGTTCCTTTCGCCAAAAGGCAATTTTTTTCTAAGTCTTCCACCAACCTCCACTCCCGCCTTTGATGAAAACATGACACGTGTCCACCTCAGATTAGATGTTGGCCTTAAGGGACTTTCTTCACTTCTACGCATTTTCCAAAGTGCCCTAAGGCACAAAATGACCTGCCCATCTGCCTTCACTCTACCTATAACACGTGTACCTCCTCTAGGGCTTGCGAGCTGTGGGGGGAACTTGCACTTCTTTCCAAAACATGAAAAATGTTAAGTTTTTTGAGCGAGACCATCGAACCTTGTCCAATTACAAAAGAACACATATGCAAATGTATATGAGCTAGAATTTGTGTGGTAAAGGATGGCCGTATGACCATGAAAAATTCAGAAATTTCAAAGTGACCCCAAAAATCAATTTTTTCTTCATGGGTGAAGAATTTTTCGATCAAAAGACAAAAGGAAAGTGTTTGTAGGAAGTTTGTGACAATGGCAAGGGATTTTTGAGGGAAAACATGTATAAAACAAACAATTTTGAGCTCAAAAGGCCGGGAAAACACAGGAAAAATGGCAGAGGCATTTGAACAGGAAAAATTAGGGCAAAAACACATTTCTCCTTAGAAAATTAGGGCAAGGTAATGATTTTGTAAACACTCCAATGCACAAGAATGGAGCTACAACTTCACATCATCGATTTCATGAGGAAAAAATGTTTTAGAGCACAAAGAGCAAAGGGGAAACATGGCAAAATGGCAGAGGATCAAAATGGGCACCAACAACACCTAGGAGGAAGAATGCTAAGGAAACCTCCACAAGTATCTCTGATATGTCATACATAGGTGACACGACCAAGCTTCTAATTATTTTTGGGTATGGGTTGAAATATTCATCCAATATGAAAAAATTGGAAAAGGTTATTTTGGTGTTGGAATTCTTCTCTGCGGGTATGTGTTGAAATAATTTTTAATTTTTAATTTATTGTGTTTGATTCAAATGTGCAAGGATTTTTTTCCAAGGTAAATTTGAGGTCACCCGGGTTGGAGACAACATTCATCAATGCTATCACTTTGAATTTTCTTATTAGTGCAGTTGAATACCCTTAAAACGTGTCCAAAATGTAGTATTTAATTTTAATAATATGTTAAAACCGATATATAAGCCCCCTCCTAATTGGTAAGTTGATATTTGCTTATAATTTTTTTTTAAATTAAAACATATGTTTGAACTATATATCTTATAAAATGTTTTAATTTAAAATAACCCACCTCTCCATCACTTCATAAAAAGGAGGACCGCTTAAACCATACAAAACCTAAAAACCTAACTTGATTTTCCATGTGATTAAACTAATTTACAATGTTACCTTTCAATATTCACCCTATGTGGTTTGAATGGTAAGTGTTCTTAGCGAGAATATTTTTGGGTGGACAAACTTGTGGATTTCTTGTCAATGTTATGGGAATCTAAGTCCCTCTACATAATCGGTCTGAATGCCGTATATGCATGCACAAGTAAAGGTGGATTTTCTTGGTGGCCTTTTGGCCGAGGATTCGACAAGGGAACTCCACCGACCTTGCGGAAAATATAGCAATATATTTCTAGGGAATAATTTTTCTGAAGAGTGGGAAAGGGGAGTGAGAAATGAGATAAGAGAACTAATGTTGCAGGTAGAAAATCAAATTCCTACACACACTAGTTAGTAATTTCATCACATGCACTAAAATTAGGAAGAAACAATACTGTAAAAAAAAAATACCAATTAAAATTTAATGAATACAAGGTATTAGTAAACCCCTTAGTCAAAAAAATCTTGAAACTCCTTGTATTGATATTAAAGCGAAATTGTACATAGTATGAGAATGGAAGACATTGAGAATAGGGGAAAAGTGGATAACTCTTTTCACTCACAAGTGAGCAAAATCTCTCTCATGAACTTACAAGAATACAACCAACTAGAATAATTTCAGAATTAGAACCCCTTGGAATGAAGATCTCATTACAATTTATAGTGCTAAACTTGACTCCTCATCTTCCTGATGCTCTTTCATATTCCTCATTTTGACTTTAGACTATTCATATTCCTATTCGAATATTAAGTCCCTTTTATAAAAATAAGGTGACTTAAATTTTACATCATGTCTCTAAAGTCATTTTAAGACATCAAAAAGTGCAAACCCTCAATGCAAAACTAGAACATAGAGGAGAAAGAATGTTGGGGGAGAAAGTGGAGGAAAAGAAAGGATGTCACCCCAGTAGACACCTATAATTTAGCTAAAGCAATTTAAATACTTAAATTACGCTAATTATACCCTTTCCTCCAAATTGACAACATATCATCAATATCGCACATTTTCTCTGCTATCATCATTAATTAATTACATTACATTATTTAATTAACTCCTCTATCCAACAATGACGCCAATTAACGACATTTCGTTAATCAGCTCCCCTTTCTATCTACATTAATTAATTATTTCTAATTAATTAATACCCCTTTCTATCTAGATTAATTAATTATTCTTAATTAATTAATTCACTCTTCTATTTAATCAATAAATCATCATTTATTTGATTAAAATTCTCTCATAACATAAATCATACTAACTATTCCTCTAAAAAGATTATATGAGCTTGCACACCTATTAATTAGTCACTTTGGTTAATTAATAAACCCCATTTATGCCCATGAGTCACTAAAGGACAAAAAAAACTCCCATAAGGTTAACTCAAACCTTTCTAAACCCCCTTATGCATAACTAACCCAACATCTCTATTATCCCACATGTAAAGGGATGTAGAGATTCTTATCCATTGGGCTATATACATAGCCCTCATCTTACCTTTCTACTTACAACTTGATAGACTAAAGTGAGCATAGAACATACACTATAGCCATTTATCATCTTGGAGCATTCTTCGATTAGAGGAGCTAGCTTTCTTCACTTCTTGCATTCATCCTCACAAGTTTTGAATTCATATGGAGATATGTCAAATGGTCTTGTAGCCATGGATCGACAAGACTTTATTCTTGAATACATTTGGATTTCAAGCACATAATCAACTCTTTGATTTCTAGAGATCTACATAGGTTCATCTCATTTCATTTAGCATTCTAATGAGAGATAGAAGTTAATTTGTTTAGCATTTTTAGCTTGAAATATTCATTTCATGTTTAATGTAGAGATTTTGATAGGTTAAATTTTCTTAAGCTCTTAGCATGATGATGCATATGTTTAGTTTAACATTGTATTGAAACTACTAGGTGTTAGTTTCAATTCTACTTACATAGCTAACTAATTCTTGCATACATATGGCAATGTCCAATGGGATGAATTCTTTTCCCTTAGCATTTTAGGTCAAATTATGTTATTTGGCTAACCCCTATCTATGCACATATGTGAGGTGATTTATTAGATCTTTGATATACTTACATGTATAGGATCTTATTTAGAGATTTCATTTTGATGGGTTATTATCAATTTTGAACTAACATGTTAAAATTTGGAGCATTTTGTACTCATTTGTCTCATTTAGCCATATTTTGACGTCATAAGCGGGTATAGTTTTTGCAGGGAGGCATAGGTACACTAAACCATGTGTAGACATGATAACCACGTGCAAGCACAACACCTAGCGTGTATATGCCCGTTATCGTACTCTACCTTTTGTATTATCAAAAAACCTGTCAAGCTTGCACAAAAACCCTAACCTTAGTGCATGCATCCTAACATTTGCGCACACGTCTCTCGGCTAGTGCACACACTCTGTGTTTGCACCACCGGTGTAGGAACCCATATCCTAGCACACATGCTCTATGTTTGCACCAATGACGTAGGCACCCATATCCTAGCACACACGCTCTGTGTTTGCACCGCCGGCGTAAGCACCCATATCCTAGCGCACACGTCTCTTAGCTAGCACACACGCTCTATGTTTACATCGTTGGAACATGCACCCATATCCTAGCGTACACATCTCTCGGCTAGTGCACACACCCTATCTTGATTTCCCTATTGTCCATTTTTCTTAGCAGTGCACATACCTATACCCTAGCGCATATTTCTTTATCTTAGTGCAGAGACCTCTCGGGTAGTGCGGGTGCTTTGTAGATCTAAAAATACATAGAGGGGCACAGAACCCTAACTGCGTGCACATACCTAAACTTGCATGTAGGTTCTTGATCTGAATTAGCATATGCATTTTAGATTTCCCAAAATTTGTGTATTAAAGTGCTAACTTCATTGCATGTTTAATCTAACTAATGCTTATTTATGTAGGGTATGTTTACATGCTTTTGCTAGACTAGATAAACCTTGCATTCTTGATTATAAGAGTAAGGTCGTGTATGCTCTTCCCTCATTTCCTTTGGGGTGATCTTGGGAATCGAAATGATTCTTATCTTTTGACTAATTTGGGAGTATATCGGTTTTACTTTACCCCTTCAAGCACAGTGGTAAATTCAAAGCTAATTGAGTGAACCACCTAGGAAGATATATTTGAGAAGGAGTTAATTTTGACCATTTCAAAGCTAGTTTTCGAGTTGTGAACCATCATTCATCACAAAATGTGGGAAACATTACTTTTACTTAGTTTTTCACTTACCATAAGGCTAGGTGAAACTCTACCAAAGTGAGGCTAACATTTTTCACCCCCAATTGATCTACTTCCTTCACTTTATTTTGACACTTTTTTTATCAAAGAAAAGTGACTACCCTAGTTGCTTAATTGATTATATCTGCCACTTTTTTGTCCATTTATGCTCATCCATGTTTGCAGCTAAGTTGTTAAATGTCTAAAGTGTGTGGAGACATTTTTATATCATTGGTAGCCTTTGTGATATTGATACCCAATTCGGGATCATCACCATAGTTAGGTTTGGTTCATCATCTTGAATCTACTTGGAATGATTATCTTGTTTGTATCATGTCACTATAATTTTGGTATTTATGTCTTATTTCTTGTAAACTTGACCTAAATATCTACATTGTAAGGTTACGCTATAAAAATTTAACAATTCCTAGGTATACTATAAGCTTTAATTTGATTCCATTATTACCTCAATTTTGAAAAGTGTTTAGTGTTACCACTTGTGTGTGTTATATCAATATCATATTGATATCAATACCTTACTTTCTTGCAAAGTATGGCCAGCATATTGTGGTGACATTGTTGTGTCACTCAAAACCATAAGCCGACACTTTTTCAAATATAGGTCTTGATTGAATTTGGGCTTACTTCTCATATACCTTGTTAGGAGGTCACATTAACTTCTTGTTATTAATTATGCCTTGTTCATTTCTTTGAACTCAACATAACCAGGGACATTTTGTTAATCATATAATTGGTATCCATTTATGATCTTGATACCCAGGCGAGGATCATCATCGTAGTTAGGATTGGTTCATCATCTTGAATCTCCTTGGAATGGTTATCTTATTTGTATCGTGTCACTAAAATTTTGGTATTTACATCTTGTTTCTCTTAAACTTGATGTAAATATCTGCATTATAAGGTTACACTATACTCACTTTAACATTTCCTAGGTATACTTGACACTTTAAGTCTGATTCCAATTATTACTTTGATTTTGAAAAGTGTTTAGTGTTGCCACTTGTGCTTTTTATATCAATATAATCTCGATATCAATACCTTACTTTCTCACAAAGTTTGGTCAACATATCTTGGTGACATTGTGTGTCACTCACAATCATAACTGACACTTTTTAGAGTATAGGTCTTGATTGAATTAGGGCTTGCTTCTAGTATACCTTGTTAGGAGGTCACATTAACTTCTTGTTATTACTTACACCTTGTTCATGTCTTTGAACTCGACATAAGTAGGGAAATTTTGTTAATTATCTTACAACACCAACTACCTTTTTGAAACAAACCTAGGAAGTACTTCATTTGATTGATTGGTTTGATACCAAACATTGCATCACTATTGACTTACTCATTTTAGGCAATCACTTTGTCACATTGGTTCTTTAGCATTCATTGTACTCATTCAATTCTTGAAATTCTTTTTACATTTAACTTAAGTTTGATAGAAAATATTTGAACACATTCACAGATACCTTAGTGAAACTATTACACATAATGGCTCCTAAAACAAGATTAGGTCTCAAAAATAAAAATTTGGAGGATAGAAAAATGCAAGCTTGGGAAACATCAAACAAATAGGGGTCAAATCCCTTTAAAGCCATGATCTTGGGCCTTTGTTCTCCTCGAGAGAAGGAAGTTGAAGAAATGATAGATCATAGCGGTGATGAGCTATAATCACCACATGTAGAATTCGATTTCGATCCCACCTTGCTAGATGAGTTCTTTTTAGAAAAAGGATAGGGTGCTAGCACACGTAGTGGAGTTAGGGGATACAATGCTCTCTTGAACAAGAGACGATCCCACCTAAAAATGATGCTAATGATGAAGAACAACCTCTTATTAACATGGAGGATATTTAACACATGGAAATGCTTCCACCTCTAAAGCGGGAAATGATAATGTAGTGGGATATAGAATGGATTTTATTAAAGTGCCACGTAAAGTCAGGATAGAACATGAAAATGTTGAACAACTTTCACACTATGAAGAAGAAGAGGAACCTCTTAAAGAAGAAGTAACTATTCAGCAACAAATTTGTAACCTTAGTCGACAATTATCCTTGTTAACCTATCATGTACAAAAGAAACAAAAAATAATGTACAAAAGACAAAACCTAAGGTCAAAATCAATGAACTTCATAGGGAAAATCAAGGAGGGGACAATACAGAATACAATCACGTGTATATCCCTACTTCCCCTACTAAAGAACAATTACTCGCGTAAGAAGTGCAATCAATGAAAGTGACACTTACAATCCTTCAAGAGAGTAATGTGGGGAGTAGTAGAAAATATCAATATGAAGAACTATGTCCCCATCCAGTTGACAAAACTATGACCCTTCAACCCTTCCCTAAAAAATTTGATATGCCAAAATTTGACAAATACAGAGGAAAGGGTGACCCGCGAGATCATGTAAAGTATTTTTACATGGCATGTCAAGAGGTGGCCTATAGTGATAATTACCTCATAAGACTCTTTCCAAAGAGTCTAGGAGGCCAAGCCTTGGAGTGGTTTACTCACTTACCTCCGGGGTCTATTTTTACCTGGCCGTAATGGGCAGTAAACGTTTGTATGACACTTATCATACAATATAGAAATCGATATCACCATGGTGGACTTCATGCGACACCAAAAATGCCCTAAGGAGACATTTTCCAGCTTCTTGCAATGGTGGAGAGGGATAGCAGTCACTTCCCTGCGCATTCCCTAAAAAACAGTGGTAAGTATCTTTTTGCCCAATCTAAATCCGGACATCACTTTTCACCTTCAAATGCATTATGTTTGCACTTTCAAGGAGTTCATTGAAAAGGGAATTCAAATAGAGAAATACCTTATTGCCAAAGGAACTATTAAATCACACTCTAAGGATAACGAAATAGTTACACTTGTGAAAAAGCTGAAAATATTTAACAAAAATAAGAACGTGGTGGGAGACGGGATTATAGATTCCAAACATGTGCAAACGGTCCAAGCTGGTCAACCTTTTAAACTAACCAAAGGACCCATTCAACCACCACCCAAATGTAGAACATTCACTCCCCTCAATGAGCCTTTTTCTACCATATTGAAACAATTGGATGCAGCTCACATGGTGACGTACCCCATAACACAACCCTTTGATGATAACGCTCCAAATCCAACATGGTACAAGGAGCATGACTATTGTGATCTACATCGTGTCAAAGGGCACAAAATAGACAAATGTTTATGGCTTCGTCACTACATTCAGGACCTTATTGACAATGGGGACATCAAATTAGACACCCCAAAAAAACCGGATGCCAAAAAAAAAAAAAAAGATGGGAATCTTCAAGGAACCATTCCTTAAGCATGGTAAGGCATAGGAAAAAATACGGATCGAGAGATTCATCCTAGAATAACATAGCGGTAAATTATCTATATACCAATACTAAAAATAATCATTATGATTCTATACACACCAAAATTGGGTCACACTCCCCTTGGTCCCTCGTCAAATATTTAACTTAAACATATTCACCTAACCATACCCTTTTACCCCACATTAATATTAATTTAATTAATTTAATTAAATTAATACCCATTCTCACAATATCCATCATTTAATTACCTTAATTACATTATTTTCCATCTCACTTAGACACTCGACCCCACCACCTCACCTAGACACCTCATTATAAACCTATTTTTAGTATTTATCCACTCACCATAACTAACTAGGACTTAGTTCAACCCTAAAATCAATGCCTATTATTCCTCTAACCACATTCCCTGCTCATTAAAATGTAACGTCGCTTTGATCCGTGAGAATAGACAAAGCCGGCTCGAAAGATTGCCAAGATCTATCATTTTTAGTAAACCTAGGTAATCCTACCTTAACCGACATCGTCAACCTTAAACCGACGCCGATTAACTTTGAAACCATCGTCGGTTACCATTTATTCATTTTGGTAATCTTGTTTTATAGGTTGGGCATATTATTGAATTTGGAAGAAAAAGATAACTACATGCAAGCAATAACTAGAACCTTATCGCACATCCAAACAACCATAGCCAACATCAAGACAGATCCAAATGTATTTCGCTCACGGTAGCATTTTGAGAAGCACTTCCAGCGGCATCGAGCACCATTCCACCGATCAACCATTATCACCACCCTGACCATTGGACCTACAACATCAGTAAATGCATTTATCACCTATGTCATTTCATCCTTATTCTATTTATAAGCTTTTTTTGTAACGTATGTTATCATTTTCTACTTACATTCCCATTCCTCCACTATCCACTTTCCTACAAAACTCAACCATTACCCACCATACCATTAGATCACCTATACCCAACTTTTATACATCTCTGAGTGTTCCTAATATGTCCACATACCTCACCATTCCCCCTTTCATATCTGTCTAACCTTAACCCAATCTCCATAACCAAATCTTATTGGGTTCTTATCATCCCAACCGTATCGATCTTTGCCGGCTACTCATAAATGTCGTTGGTTTACATTTGACCATCGTCGATTAAACCTAATCGGTGTTGGCTTCGGATTTCTGGTTATTTTTCCTAAAACAACTTCATCACTCATTCTGTTATGTTTTTTGCCCTCAGGGCACCATCATATTTCCCCCTATTGATATTACTGTCATATAAGGTTGCCTCCCTGCACATTCATCAGTCCTGTTTCACTTTCTGAAATTGGTATTTTTTTCTTAATAACCTAAAGATTATCGATTGTTGTACCCGGCATTGATTTCCTCTTAACCATCTTTGGTCGACCCTAATGGCATTGGTTTCGTGTTTAGTTTCCAAAATATAAACATTGATTAGATTTACCCTCCGGATCTCATCGTTCTCTACCCTACTATTTTACGTGTCATTTACAGAATATAGTCTTACCAAGTCAACACTTATTCACATGGTGTTGACTCACAGCTAAACTAACACTCTTATATTCCATGCCAGCCATCACCACTCCCACCTAGTCCATCACCACCTTCTATCCTGTCACCTATGGATCTGACTCAGCCTATCACCATTTCTATAGGTGACGAGGAGTTCACAAGACTCCTTGATCAGAATCCCACAACCTTACAATTCTATCTTTCCCACTCATCCACTTGGGATTCCTCAAGTTAGTTGATATATGGCATGCCCGTATCTATCTCTCCTACCCTTGTCCCCACTTCTGCATCAACCCCTACTAGCTCAACTCTACCCTCACCCACTTTACCCCCTATGGTTTCTTAGCTAGGCTTTATACCCATTATATGACCTGCTGCATCTCCAACATCCTTCACATCCATCGTGTCGGTTGTTCCTTCATCTACACCTAGAGCATAGCCCCATCGACCCGTTACCTCACATGTACCTATCGCCACACAACCTCTAATTGTGTCGGTGACCTCTACCCCATTCTAGAATCTTGTCCTCTCTATCCCAAAGTATTTACCCCCAATCAATACCAAAATCACTTGAGTACTCTACCTACATACACATACTACCAACATCCCATATCTATTTGCAATTAGTCATATTACCAACAATAACTTTAATAGTAAAGAAGACCCGCAACAACATTTTTGGTTGTTTAAACATAGGTGTTACACGATTACCCATGATGACACTTTACTCCTGCGAACCTTCCCGATGTTCACGACAAGACCCGCATTAGACTGGTATAGTGGGCTACCCAGACATTCCATCTACTCATTTAATCAAGTATCCCATGCCTTCTTATATCACTTCTCGATCAACATTGTCAAGAAGGTTACCATGACTGATCTCTATTCCACATGATAGTATGATGATGATGCTCTCGATGAATTTTTCACTTGTTGGCACAACTTAATTAACCAGCTCACATTCCAATTACCTCAAACCGAGCTCATAGAACTGTTTACTCGGGCTTGCGTTAGACACATTTCACCAACCCTGTAGGTGTATACCTTCCACACCTTTGACGAGGCATTCACCATGGCACGAAAATTGGAGATTCGTGCTATCGAAGAAAAGAAAATTCAGCTACGTAACAAAAATACCGCATTAAAATCAAATGATGCTTCTTCATATTTGAAACCTCATAATAACTATTCAAAATCTAAAGGATCTGCCAACATGGTGGTTCTCAAGGTTGGACCATCTCACCCATCAAACCAAGCCAACCATTCTTCTAATCTCTCTCTCATCCAAACTTTTCAGTTGAGATGAGAACAGTGAAAGTACACCCCAATATGGGAACCATATTCTTCTATCTTGGAAAAGTTGCTTAAGGTTGGTGTCATTTCCCTTCCACCCATAAAACCACACACTGGTTTTGATCCTACTCTCCCCATGCTTGTGTGGTATAAATAACATGACTTTTGCAACTATCATCGTGTCAAAATTCATAGCAATGGTAACTACATCACCTTCAAAAATATCATCCAAGATATGTTAGAAAATGGGGATTTAGTCTTAGACAACTCAAACACACCACCAATCAAATCCTACATATATTCAAAAGGCCATTCCTAATCACGTCCCCTCTTCCAACCAAGTGGTGACACTTCAACCAATGATAACAATGTACGTACGTGAGGTTCATGCCATTTTTGATGATATACTTGTCGCTTCCCAATTGCTTCCCATTCATTCCATAGAATAAATCCTAGCAAAATCTCCCCTACATGTAGAGGAATCCCCTTTATCTTCTCCTTCACTCACAGAGAAACCCATAATCGATCTTGGGCCTACTTTTCCACTTGTCTCTCAAACTATGGAGAAGTTGTCGGTGAGTACCTCTCCTACCCATAGGAGACACATGTCCACTCCCTACATTATCGTAAGGAGATCCGACCTTGTCTCACCTATCATCTCATATACCCATAGAGGATCCTTTAGAAACACCATTACCTTTAGGTGACCATTCTCCATCAGCCTTCCAAGATCCTGTTGATATGCTTTCGGCTCTCTTACCCACAGAGTTGAAGCTAACCATTTCCCTGTTTCTCAAACATATTTTATGGGGATTGCTACTTGATCCACATCAGCCCTACTTACAGTAGTACCATTTTCATGCTTGGCCGATTGCCTGGATTATGTTGATAGAGCCTTGCTTTGGGGATGTATTCTACTTCCTGCTTCAACCCAAATGCAGATGTCACTCACCGACACCTCCACAATCTATCCAAAAGTATTTCAAGTGACCAAACCAAACATAACCATGCCTATTGGAACACCTTATGTGTCTTCGCTCACGACCTAACACACAAATTTTCCCACGAACCAACACACATCTATAACCAAACTCCTACCTACATCTACATTATCTCATTTACCCAAACCCTTCACTACCTTGGGGGTCATGCCGATATCAAACCTTGCTCATCCCCGTCAAATTAGACTTAGGAACACCTTCCCAAACCCACACCAAATTCATCCCTCCACCTAAAAGGAAGACCCAACCTTCTAGGCTATATACACCAACCTCGCCTACCACACCTTTGTCACCTTTGCCCCTTCCATCCATCCTAGGACCTCACCCCTCAACCATGTCCAAGCAACCTTTTACCAATGGTAAATCAAGAATGCAACAACCCACCTTCTCATCACGATCATTTAAAATACCCAATCAATCCACACAACCCCCGTCATCATTCATGACCTTCTTACCACCTATACCACCACTACCTTCCATAACTTCTTCACTACCCATGAAACTTTCCTCTCTTCCACCCGTACCTTCCACTTAATCTCTCCCGAAACCTCTACTACTGTGATTATCCCCATGGGTAACTCACCCACTTCTTCCATCTACCTTTCCATCTACATCATGTAATCTCTTCTCATCTCTACCCAAGAAAGTACAATAGAAATTAAAAATCCCAATACCCTCCATTGAAGTGGTCAGACCTATTGCTCCCTCCAATACCAGTTCATCTGTTACACCTTTACCCAAGAAGTTGTAACCGAAGCCTAAGACAGTACCACTCCCCAAACTGGTGGTCTAGCCTACCCCTCTTCAAAACCCCTACCTGTAACACCTCTCATGCCGCAATCACCCATTATTCCACCCAAACCCACACTCACTTCACACTATGATCCTTTGGCAGGGTCGTATGCCATTATCTTGGCCAACCTCCTTGAAACCTCCATCATCACATTACCACCTCTTAGACCTTATGACCCACTCAAACCCAGACCAAAAGGGTTTGACGAAACCAAAATTTGCACCTACCATCGTGTGCCATGACATGATGTAGAGAACTATAAGGCTTTAAAAACCACTCTTATTCAATTGTGTCCTCCCAAAGAGAATTTTGACGATGACGATCTTATTGACAAGAAAACTATTACACCTTTTCCAATCTCTCCACACCTTCTTCCATTACCTATTCGGTGGCCAACCTCTCCACCCCTACAACTATTTTATCCACCTCCAAAATTTGAAATCAACATGGTCGACATAAGAGAGCTCGCCAAACCCCCACCTAAATGTCAGTGCGCCCTACTCATTTCACAAGGTTCTTTTCCCCCTCTAGGATTTTTTCATTCATGCCATTATACCTTTTATAGCACACCTTCTCCATCTACCTCTCTTCCTCACATCAACATGATCCACGTTGCCACCCGCGCCCAGAAAGACAAAGGAAAGGAAAAGGAAACCAGCCCATTAACCAACCATGTACCCAACATACCATATACACCCACACCCAAGGTCACTATTCAAGGTCCCAGATAAACTATTTATGATGGGGTCACACACCACACAATTCTTAAATAGTTACACCAATCCTCGCTCACCTCATCCAAACATTTCGAGGCACATTGTCAAGCCCCCGTGGAGGTCCTCTAGTCTATTGAGGTGTTACCAAATGAACCTACACCCATGACCTCCATCATTACCCCTCACCACGTGGCCTCCCTTGCTAATGTGTCACCTTCTCCTATGCCTCCACCTACTTGCCAAGTAGCCACCCTCGGCTTTTCGGATGAGGAGTTCACACCCTCTATCCGATGACCCCGATCCGCTCTTTTCATCTCTGTTTACATCGATAATATACACATACGACATGTTATGATCGATGGTGGTGCTAGTATTAACATTATATCCTCCCATGCGTACAACCAAATGCGCATGCCTACCAATTACATGAATAATAACCTGTTATGTTGTGATCCTTCAATGATGCCATGACCTCTACCCTGCAGGTACCGTCATTCTCACGTCTGCTTAGGTCCCCTGCACTATCTCGGAAGTATTATATGTCATAGAAGGGGAGTTCCAATATAATCATTGCTTGGACAACCTTGGATCCATGCCATGGGTTGTGTCCTTTGAATT
The DNA here is from genome assembly GCA_018340775.1 of Taxus wallichiana var. yunnanensis. Classification (NCBI taxonomy): domain Eukaryota; kingdom Viridiplantae; phylum Streptophyta; class Pinopsida; order Cupressales; family Taxaceae; genus Taxus; species Taxus wallichiana. The sequence continues at coordinate 572,407,665 of CM031243.1, read as the reverse complement.
TACACCATTGCCTAAAATTTGAGCACGAAGAGCATAACTACACCATCATGTCGACCCATCACCATTCAAGACTTGTAATATGCTATACCAACATAATGATGTTCCTATACCAAATAAGACATCTACCTCCACTACCAATTCTTATTCGAATACGACCTCACCCACCCGTATAGCCTCCACTTCTCTCACATCTAATTATTCTATCCCTACCGCTGCCACAACCTCAACAACTAACCCATCTCGCCTCTCAACTAACCGATACCTCCTCCGACCAAGCACGTCATAATTAATCTATTCCATCTACCCACATATCATCCACTAATCCTTTAGAAGGGTTTTTCAATGCCTCACTGGGGAGTATCACCTATATAATGTCAATACATTCCTCACTCGACAAGAGTATGGAAATCTCTGCCAACACCCTCACTATGATCACCACATAGGCAAGCACTTTCTTTATGGTCCTCCCCACCTTCATACCAATCTCACATATGGGGTACTTGATACTTCTACCTATACAGCTGAGCCACCATCTCAAACTTGGCCATTTTCCTATGACCTCCAATCCCTCACCAATCATCACTTTACCCACACTTTCCTACATCGATGTGCATGAACGGGTTTTGGTTTTGGTTTTTACGAACAAGGCTGAAATACTATCATTCTATGTACCACCCAAAATCACAATGACCTTAGTGGTATTAGTTTTACTGAACTATTTTCCAAGAAGGCCCACATTACACTCATCAAGGATAATGAACCTTCTTCACCCCATTTACCAATTTCACCACCTTCACCAAAAATTTGATGGATCCAGAATCCATTCCTCCTAAATTTTTTTTTCGTAAACACCATTTCCTTGGGACCTTTGACCTATAAATGCGATGGCGAGGCTCCCTCTTCTCTTCCTTTCCTTTATCGACATGATTGATGATGATACACCCTCTATTAACTTTGTTTAGTGTTAGGAAAATGAATCTATCCTCATTTACCTCGGTGTGGAAGATTCTTATATTCATCGATCATTTGCTTCGAGACCCAAACCATGTTGAGCAGAATCGAGTATCGAAGTCAACATCAAAACTTAGGACAACCCGCACATTCTAAAGATTGTCCAATCTTTAGATGATTCTGAATAGGAAGCCATTTATTCTTTCCTTAATAATCATGACCATGATTTTTTATGGTCCTATGATGATATGCCCGGTATTGACCCTAACATTGTGGTCCACAATATCGTAACCATTCTTGATGCCAAAACTATAAAGCAAAAGCTATGAAAAATGCATCTTCCCATTACTCTCCTTGTTAAACAAGAACTTCAACGCCTTCTTTCTGTTTCCTTCATCTTACCCATCAAATATCCCCAATGGATTTATAACATTTTCCCCATCACAAAGGCAACTGGGGGAATTTTCATCTGCATAGATTTCTGTGACCTCAATGTCACTTTTCCTAAAGACAATTTCCCTCTACCAGGTATTGACCAGCTAGTTGATCTTACCATTGGTCATGAGATGTTATCACTCATGGATGGATTCTTTCATTAAAATCAATGTTACTTACTCCGAGAAGATCAACATAAACCACCACCTTCATTACCCTTTGGGGACCTTCTATTATTGAGTAATGCCTCTTGGTCTTGAAAACTTTGGTCCTACATATTAGCGGGCTATGACTTATATCTTCCATGACATCATGCATAATATACTAGAAGATTATGTAGATGACCTCATCGCCAAATCCAATTATCGATGCAAACACCTCATAGTTCTAAAGGTCATCTTTGACCGTCTCATCAAGTATTGTGTTTGACTTCAACCCAAGAAGTGTGTTTTCACAGTTCTCTCAGGCAATCTCTTGGGTTTCATCTATTCTCTGTGTGGCATAGAAGTTGACCCTACTAAAGTAAAAGCTATTCTTGAAATTCCTCCACCCACTAACCTTCACCAAACTTGTATCTTACAAGGTAAGTTGCAATATATTCGCGAGTTTATTTCACAACTTTCGACCGTTATCAACCATTTCATCATCTCCTCAAAAAGGATGTATCCTTCAAATGGGATGATGAATGCCACAAAGCTTTCGAGGCCTTAAAAAATACCTTCTCCAACCACCAGTGCTCATTCCTCCTAAATATGACCACCCCTTTTACCTATATATTTCCCTCTGATCACTCCTTAGGTGTCATGCTCACTCATCGCGATGAGCAACATAGGGAGCAAGCAGTTTATTACATAATCCATACTCTTTTGGACTACGAAACCAGATACACCCATGCCAAAAACTTTTCTTAGCCTTAGTTTTTGTCACTACCAAACTTCATCATTACCTACTCAACCACAAAACCTATGTTGTCACCAACACTGACCCCTTACATTACATGTATGCCAAACCTTATACAAATCAACGTGTTGCACGTTGGCTCATGCTTCTCATAGAATTAGACCTTGAATTCATTCATAAAAAATATATCAAGGGCCAAGCCATTGTTAACCAACTCGTAGATACACCCCTCTCCGGGAATCAATCCTCTAACCTCTATTTCCCAGACGAATCCATCACCACCCTCTCTTTGGATGATACCATTTACTAGATGACCCTGTTCTTTGATGGTTCCAAATGTCGGTGTAGACACCAAAATTGGGTCACCCTCCCCTTGACCCCTCGTAAAATAACAAACTTGAGCACACTCACCTAACCATGGACCCTTTCACCCCACATTAATATTAATTCAATTAATTTAATTAAGTTAATTCATATCTTCACAATATTTATTATTTAATTATCCTAATTAAGATAATTCCTACTCACCTAGACACCTCACCTATCCACCTCACCCTAAATCTATTCTTAGCATATTTCCATAACTAACTAAGACCTAGTTCAAACCCTAAAAATCAATACCTAAATTCCCTCTAACCACATTCCCGCATAGAAAAGGGTAACTCCCGATTTTCTCATGTGAATAGAGAGATCTGGTAGAAATCTTTGCCATGACCTTCTATTCTTAGCAAAACCTAGGGAATCCCTCCCTAACTGATGCCAGTCACCCCTGAACCAACGCCAATCAACTAGGAACCATCATCAGTTACCATTTATTCTCTTTAGTAACCTTGTTTCGAGGTTGGCACATTTGAAGCACAAGAGAGCGAGACTAGAGATGCATGCAAGTAAAACTAGAATTCTTTCACACACCTAGACATCCACACTAGCACCGGATCGATCACCAAGCCATTGCACTCATGGAAGCACTTCAAGAACCACAACACCAAATACCACTTTTTCAATCAACCACCTCCACCACTCAACTATCCAATCAGCTCCATAGTAAGTTTATGTTTTTACCAACATTATTTATTATAGTTTTATAGACTTTACTATCTTTGTTATCTATTAGTACTTGTGCTCGCACTTCCCCATTGTTTACCTTCCTACAAGCTTAACCATTCCCTCCTCCATATCACCCAAATCACCTATTCCGACCTAATATCCATTTTTATCATACCTAAGATCTCCACAGACCTTCTTATCCACCCTCCCAACCTCACTTGACCTCAGATCAGCCCCTGCTATTTGATCTATTTGAGTTTCTTTTACCTAGATTATACCGATGCCGGGTATCCATAACTATCGTCGGGTCTACCTAAATTGACATCAGTCATACCAGATCGACGTCGGTCTCTGTGTTTTATACCTTGACCAAGAATAGACCCAACAATCATCTCACCAATTGACCCAAACTACCCAGAACCATACCTTGACCAGTCCACCCTTTAGCCCTTTGATGAGACACACCTTGCCCTTGGATCTGATTATAACTTAGCCTATTACTATTTGATTCGCTTATTGTATTTGAATGAGGTACCTAAATTATTTTAATTACAATAGGACTATATTCATTTTTACATTAAATTATTTTAAACAGTGGATTGATAGTCATCTAGGGAGTATCACACTTCCCAGAACTAGCACACGCTAGGAAGTCCACTATCATACACTATTTAACTTATATTTGGTGGTCTTGTTGTTTATTTTAGGTAGTTTGTCCTAGCCAAAAGGAAGCTCTCACGATCAGCATTGGATCAAGAATTCGGATAAGCGCACATTACCTAAACAAAAACCCATATAATAGGTATTACTCTAGCCCTTAACCCTATCTGTTTCGTCACTTCTAAGAAATGCAAATAATTAGGTGAAACATTTTGGCACGCTTGTGGGACCCATCACGGGGTTCCTTGCATTCTTATTCATTCCTAGGTGAAGATGGTGTGTTTGTTTATTTTCTAAACATACTCACACTAAATCTGCTCCTTTGGTAACACTCTCTTCTTCTCGTTTGTCTAAAACATCTATTTTCTGGTGTTTTAAAGAATCATTTCTTCTTGCTTTCTACATTTTAGTGAAAGAGCATACCCTCTCCTATTCACCATTTGTGTCATCTAACTTAATACTTTGATTTGGGATTAAAATAAGTTACATTTCATTCGATTTACTCCATTTTAGCTAACATTAAAAAATGAGGGCAACCTATATCTTTGGAAGTCATGCCCAATGATGGTTAACACAAAGAATCATAGAAAAACACTTTCTCTCTCTCTCTCTCTCTCTCTCTGTTTCTCTGTGTCTTATCAAACCACACAAATTGAAAAATACTCATCTTCTTAAACAACATCCCACCAGAAAATGTTGTAGATGATCACACAATCGTGGTACAGTACGGTGGGTAGCTTGCTCGTTACTTTTGTCGAGTCATATCTCAAAGGACGGCCTGCCCCGCCATAACATACCTAAAACCTCTCCTTTTAGATCTCCTTCTTCGTAGGAAGCCTTCCTCATCAAAAATTCTACTCTAAAGTTCATATAGTCAGTTCTAAATAGCATAAGATAAACAAACATAAAAGAAAAATCACTCTTAGGATTGTATTTTTCTTAGTGTTCTACTTGGTTTGTGTTTTGAGGTGTGAGGACATGTTTCTCCATTTTTATTTCTCCATTCACGCTCCCCATCATAGTTTGTGTATTCCTATTTTTTCTAAGTGTGCCAGGCTCCATCTCTCATTCTCAGATTTATGAGTTTGATTCTCCACTTGATTTAAATCACAACCCAATTTTCTTCTTCTTTGTTTGAATTTCACAAGATAACAGGTGTCGGTCCAATGATCGTAAATCGCCGTTTTCATCGATCATCATCGGTTAAACCTAACCAGTGTTGGCTTCGAATTTTTGGGTACTTTTTCTTGGGACAATTTTCTTTGATTATTCTATTCTAATTTGTGGCCCTCTTGCACAAACACATTTTTTTCGATATTCTATTCTATTTTGTTGATCATTGCCATCATACAAAGACCATTTCTTTCAATCATTGTCTATCAACCCTATTTCATTTTTGAAACTAGGGATTTCTCACAATAACTGACATCGGTTTATATGGTGACGTTGGTTATCCAAGAATGGTCACCTTTAGTCAACCTGACCATTATTAGTGTCTGTGTTTCATTTTCGAGATTCCCATTTTGACTAAATTCACTCTCTCACTTCATTCTTTTTTCTGTCTTGTTATTTTTTTGTGTTATTTACAAAATACATTCTTACCGGATCAACAATTATTCACATGGTGTGACTCGCAACTAGACAAATGCTCTCATATTCCATGCTAGCCGTTAGCCACTCCCACCTAGTCCTTCACCGCCTTTCATCCTGTCACCCATGGATCCAACCTAACCTATCACCATTGCCACAGCGATGAGGAGTTTACATGACTCCTTAATTAGAACCCCTTCTACCTTACAATTATACCTTTCCCACTCATCCAAACAAGATGCCTCAAGTCATTTGATCTACGGCATGCCCGTATCTATCCCCCCCCTTGTCCCTACTTTTGCGTCAACCCCTTCCAGATTTGCATTACCCTCACCTTATTTTCCCCGGTAGTTTCACATCTAGGCCCCATACCACTATAACCACTGCATCTACAACATCTGTTGCACCCACGGTATCTATTGTACCTTTGTCAACCACCAAGAACATAACCCCATCCACACCCATTATCTCACATGTACCGGTTGCAGTAACGCAACCACTCGTGGTGTCAGTAACCCCTACCCCATTCCAGAAAATTGTCCTCTCTATTCCACAGATTTTTTCTCTATTGTTAGTAGTGTCACTATGACTATCCCACCTCTATATACATATTATCAACAACCCCCACCTCGTCTATCATTCATTCTAGATATATACCCCCTATGTCATTCCCTCATTCTCAACCTTCCTATTCAAGCATCACCATACATTGGAATGCCACCCTCATCATATGTCCAACACCAACCCTCTTACATTACAGGAGGCACCCTTCCATCATAACCTACCAATGACCTCATCAAGTTAATGATGGAAAAGATGCAGACACTAGAGGCATCAATTTCCATCTCATGTAATTGCCTCACATATGATGAAATTTGTAATGAGCCCATTCACCCGTCCATTCGTATTCGTCCATATCCCGTACATTGGGAAATGCCAAAATTCAACCGCTTCAATAGCAAAGAGGACTTGCAACAACATTTGTGGTATTTCAAACATGGGTGCTACCTGATTGCCGATGATGATGCTTTACTTTTGAGGACCTTTCCCATGTCTCTGATGGGCCCACATTAGATCTCGTACAGTGGGTTACCTAGGAATTCTATTTACTCCTTTAATCAGGTAGCCCAAACCTTCTTAGATCACTTCTCGATTAACATTGTCAATAAGGTTACCATGACTAACCTCTATTCTACACACCAATATGACGACGAGTCTATCGTAGACTTTATCGCTTGTTAGCGTGCACCTAATCAATTAACTCATGTCCCAATTACCACATACCGAGCTCATAGATATTTTTACATGGGCTTGTGCTGGACATATTTCACCAACCCTGTAGGTATAAAATTTCCACACCTTCAACGAGGCATTCACCATGGCACGAAAATTAGAGATTCGGGCCATCAAAGAGAAGAAAATCCAACTACGAAACAAAAATGTTACATTTAAATCAAACGATGATAGTTCTTCTTTGAAACCTCGAATAAATATGCAAAATGTAATGTATCTACCAACACGGTGGTACTCAAGGCTGGCCCTTCTCACCCATCAAACCATGCCAAACCTTCCTCTAATATTTCCTCCATCCATAATTTTCAATTCAGGTGGGAACAATGGAAATACACCCCAATCGGAGAGCCATATTCTTCTATTTTAGAAAATCTTATTAAAGCTGGTGCTATCAATCTTCCACCTATAAAACCACACACTAGTTTTTACCCCGCTTTGCCTAAGCCCACACACCCGCATGGTACAAAGAACATGACTTTTTCAACTATCATCATGTCCAAGGTCATAGTGATGGAAATCGCATCACTTTCAAGAACATTGTCCAGAAATATTAGAGAGCGGTGAGTTAGTCTTAGATAATCCAAATGCACCTGTCACAACCAAAACCTACACATTTTGAAGAAACCATTCCCTAATCACGCCCCTTCTTCCAACCAAACTAGTGAGACCTCAACCAACAATAGCAATGTCTATGAGGTCCATGCCATTTTCAATGACGTATCAATTGTGTCTCACTTGCTTCTGTTCCTTCCATAGAGGATATCCTAGCTCGAACTCCTTTACTGCACAGGATTCTACTTCACCTACCCCTCCACCCGTAGAAGAACACCCTTCATTTCTCCCTTCATTTGTGGAGGATAATGTTGTTAACACCGAGATTACTTCGTCCCCTGGCTTCTCCAACTAGTGAGCGGTTGCCAACGGTACCTCTCCGAACCATGGGAGACACTTGTTCATTCCCAAAACATTCTGGGAGACCCTCCCTTATTGGCACTACATTTCCAATCATCTCCTCCCCTATAAAAGATCCATTAGAAATTCCATTGCCTCTAGGTGACCATTCTCATCAACTACCCAAGATCCTATTTGACTTGCTTTCATCCCTCTTACCCACGGATCTTTGAAGCTAGATATTTCCTATTTCTCAAACACATTTCACGGGAATTACTACTCGATCTACATCACCCCCACTTACAAGTAGTACCATTTTCATGCTTGGCTGATCACTTAGATTATGTCGATAGAGCCTCGCGTGGGGCGTCTTCTACTCCCTGTGTCAACCCAAATGCGCAGTTATCACTCACAAACATTTCTACCATTTATCCAAAGGTGTTTTAATCACCCAAGCCACAGATAACCATGCCTCTTGAAGAACCCTATGATTCATCATCCTTTCCTACACTCCGACCCTTTACTTATTAGCTACCGTATTTCCACAATGCCTATCATACCTAAAACCATTAAGCACCTTAGGGGTCATACCGACATTAAAACTTACCCATCCCTCTGTCAAACTAGATTTTGCCACATCTTCCCAAACTTCCATTAAACCCATTCCTATGCCTAAAAGGAAGACCCAACCTTCTAGGCCGCATACATCAACCTCACCTACCACACCTTTATCACCTTCACCTCTACCGTCCATCCTAGGACCTCACTCCTCAACCCTTACCAAACAACCTCCTTTTAATAGTAAATAAAAACTCACACAAACCCTATACCACGACCCACTAGTATGCCCAAATGACCCACATGACCCCACATTATCACCCGTAACTTCCTTACCTCCTATACCACCACTACCTTCCATAGCTTCGTCACTACCCATGACACTCCCCTCTCTTCTACCTACACCTATGACTCTATCTATTACATCAATCTCTACTCCCCTGTGATTATCCTCCTGGGTAACTCACCCCCTCCCTCCATCTACCTTTCCATCTACTTCATGCACCACTACCTCATCTCTACTCGAGAAGGTAAAACTGAAGTTGAAGATATCGATGCCTACCATGGAAGCGGCCAAACCTATTATAACCTCCATTACTAGTTCTCCCATTGTTCCTTTACCCAAGAAGGTACAACCCAAACCCCCAAGACGGTATGCGCCCCAAAACATGTCATTGAGCCTCCCCCAATTAGGACATCTCTCACACCTTTATCACTGATTATTCCACCCAAACCCACATTTACCTCACATTGTGATCCACTGGTAGGATCATATGCCATTATCCTAGCCAACCTACCTAAAAATTATGTTATCAAATTACCACCTCTTAGAACTTACGACCCATTAAAACCCAAACCAAAAGGGTTTGACGATACTAAAATTTGTGCTTACTTATCGTGTGCCAGGGCACAATATCGAGAATTGTAAGGATTTAAAACCACCCTTATCCAATTGTGTCCTCCTGAATATAATTTTGATGATGTTGATCTTCTTGATGAGGAACCTATTCCACCTCCACCAATTTCCCCACATACTCTTCCAGTACCTACACCACAACCTACATCTCCACCTCCGAGCCTTTTTATCCACCCCAAAATTTTAAATCAACATGATCCACATTAGAGAACTTGCCAAATATCCACCTAAATTCCAGTGTGCCCAACTCATTTCATAGGGCTCTTACCCACCTCTAGGTTTCTGTCCTTCCTTCTATTACACCTTTCATGACAAACCTTCTCCACCTACCTCTCACCCCTGAAATCAACATGATCCAAGTTGCTACCGAGTCTAGAAGGACAAAGGCAAGGAAAAGGAAACCAACCCATCAACCAACCTTGTACCCAACATACCATCTACACCCACACCCAAAGTCACCATTCATGGTCCCATATATCCTATTTCTAATGGGGTCATGCACCGCACAATGCTTAAACAATTACACCAATCTTCCTCAAAATGTCCCTATATGACCTCATCCAAACCTCAGAGTCACATTGCCAAGCCGTTATGGAGGTTCTTGAGTCTATTGAGGTTTTACCCAATGACCCTACACCGTTCCATCCATTATTACCCCTCATCATGTAGCTGCTCTAATTAAATTGCCACCTTTCTCTACACCTCCACCTACTCACCACACAACGTCCCTTAGATTTTCAGATGAAGAGATCACTCCTCTCTAATCCGATGACCTTGATCCCACTCTTTTCATTTCTGTCTACATCGATAATATACATATACGACACATTATGATTGATGGTGGTGCTAGCATTAACATCATTTCCTCCCATGCGTACAACCAAATGCGCATACCTTCCAACTGCATGCATAATAACCTAGTTATGTTGCACTCCTTTAATGATGCCATGACATCCACCATGGGTACCTTCATTCTCCATGTTTGTGTAGGTCCCTACACTATCCCAAAACTATTATATGTCCTAGAGGGGAAATTCCAGTATAATTTGTTCATTGGGCCGACTTTTGATCTTTGTCATCGATTGTGTTCCTTTGATGCTACACCATTGCCTCAAGTTCAAACACGAAGGGCATAACTATACAATCCCAGCTGATCCATCACCTTTCAAAACCTCCAATATGTTATACTGACCCAATGACATTCTTGTACCCATTAAGGCATCTACCTCCACAACTAGTTCTTCTTCACCCATGACCCCATCCACCGATGTCGCAACCACCTCTCCCACACCTAAGTCTTCTATTCCTACCACTGCCACAACCTCCACAACTTACCCATCTACCTCTCCACCAACCAATACCATCTCCGATCACCCCCTAATACTTCGTCTATTTCGGATACCCACATATCGACCACCGATCCCTTGGAAGGTGTTTTTCAACACCTCACTCTTGGGAGTATCACCTATATAATGTCAATAAATTCCTTACCCCGCAAGAGTATGGAAATCTTTGCCAACACCCTTGCTTATGATCACCGCATTGGCAAGCGTATTCTTTATGGTCCTCCACACCTTCACACCAATCTCACCTATGGGGACTTGATACTTTACCTATACACTCGAACCACCATTACAAACCCGCCCCTTTTCGTTGACCTTCAATCACTTACCAACCACCGCTTCACCCACACTTTCCTATACCAATGTGCATGGAAAGGTTTTGGTGTTTGATTTTATGAGGAAGTCTATCACTTTGTTATTAGTAAACCACCCGTAAACACTGGACCGTAGTGGTATTGGTTTTTCGAACTATCTTCCTAGCAGGCCTACATTGAACTCATTGAGGATGATGAACCTTCTCTATCCCATTCGCCACCTTCACCAATGGATTTGATGGATCCAGTAATCCATTCCTCCTAACTTTTTGTTTCATAAACACCATTTCCTTGGGACCTTTGACTTATCAACATGATGACGAGGCTCCCTCTTCTCTCCCCTTCCTGTATCCTGAAATGATCGATGGCGATACACCTTCTATTAACGTCGTTTAATGTTAGGACGATGAGTCTATTCTCACCTATCTTGGTGGGGAAGACTCTTACATTCACCAGTCATTTCCCTCTGAGACATAAACCATGATGAATGAATCAACTATCGAAGTCAACATCAACACTCAAGATGACCCACACATTCTAAAGATTAGCCAATCGTTAGATGCTTCTGAATAATAAGCCATTACTTATTTCCTCAAAAATCATAACCATGCTTTCACTTGGTCCTATGCTGATATGCCTAGTATTGACCCCACCATAGTGGTCCACAATATTGTAACTATTCCCAATGCCAAACCCATAAAATAAAAGCTGCGGAAAATACACCCTCGCCTTGCTTTTTCTTGGTCAAAGAAGAACTTCAACGCCTTCTTTTATTCTCCTTCATCTTACCCATTGACTACCCCCAATGGATTTATAACATTTTCCCTGTCACTAAAGTGATAGGGGGACTTCACATTTACCATGATTTTCATGACCTCAAGTTAGCCTACCCCAAAGATGAATTTCCTCTACCCCTTATCGACCAGCCTAGTTAATCTTACCACTAGTCATGAGATGCTATCACTCATGGATGACTTCTTAGGTTAAAACCAAATCTTTCTTGCCCCAGATGATCAACACAAAACCACCTTCATTACCCCTGGGGGACCTTCTTCTATCGAGTCATGCCTTTTGGTCTTAAAAATTCTAGTGCTACATATCAGCGGGCTATGACTTATATCTTCCATGACATCATGCACCATATATTGGAAGATTACGTAGATGACCTCCTCGTAAAATCCAAGCGTCAGGATGAACACCTCACCATCCTACAAACCATCTTTAAAAACCTCATCAAGTCTTGTGTTCGTATTCAACCCAAGAAATGTGTCTTCGCGGTTCTCTCGGGAAAGCTCTTGGGATTTATCATTTCCTTATGTGGCATAGAGGTTGACCATGCTAAAGTCAAGGCCATTCTTGAAATGCCTCTGCCTACTAACCTTCACCAACTCCGTAGCTTACAAGGTAAGTTACAATCCATTCACCGGTTCATTTCACAACTTTCTGACCATTATCAACCATTTCATCATCTTCTTAAAAAGGATGTCTACTTCAAATGGGATGATGAATGCCAAAAATATTTTGAGGCCTTAAAACAATACCTTCTCCAACTACCGTACTTATTCCACCTTAAGATGACCAACCCTTTTACCTATATATCTCTCCTTCGATCAATCCTTAGGGGCCATGCTCGCTCATCACAATGAGCAACATTCGAGCAATGTGGTTTATTACATAATTTGTACCCTCGTAGACTATGAAACAAGATACACCCATGCCTGAAAAAAATTCTTAGCCTTATTTTTCATTGCCACCAAAATTTTTCATTACCTATTCAACCACAAAAGCTATGTTGTAACCAACACTGACCCCTTGCACTTCATGTATGCCAAACCTTACCAAAACCAATGTGCTGCATGGTGGCTCATGCTTCTCACATATTTAGATCTCGAATTCATTCATCAAAAATCTATCAAGGGTTAGGCTATTGCTGACCAACTCATTGATGCACCTCTCTCTAGAAATGAACACTCTAACTTTGATTTCCCCAATGAATTCATCTCCACCCTTTTCTTAGATAATACCATTTACTAGATTACCTTATTCTTTAATGGCTCTAAATGTCAGTGTGGGGGAGGTGTAGGTGTTATTGTAGACACCAAAATTGGGTCACACTCCCCTTGTTCCCTCATCAAATAAACACCTTGAACACATTCACCTAACCATGGCCCCTTTCACCCCACTCTAATATTAATTTAATTAATTTAATTCATGATCTCATAATATCTATTATTTAAATATCCTAATTGAGATAATACCCACACATCCACCTCATTTAGCCACCTCACCCTAAGACCTATTCTTAGTATGTTGCCATAACTAACTAAGACCTACGTAAACCCTAAAAATCAAAGCCTACATTTCCTCTAACCACATTCCCACCTGTTATAAAGGGAGCTTCCATTATAATCCATGGAAAGAAAATGAATGAGATCCAAAAAATCAAAGGGATCGCCCATTTTATAAAACCTAGGAAATCATGCCCTAACCGATGTCGGTTACCCTAAACCGCTATTCTCAGTCAACCAGAACCACCATTAGTTACCATTTAATCCCCCAAAACAACCTTATTTTGAGGTTGGAACTTTTTTGGGAGCAAAGGCTGAAACCAGAGATGCATACAAGTAGAACCATCATTCATACATGCATCGTGAGCATCCACTGACTAGCACGGAAGAAATCACAGAGCCATTTGCATTCATGGAAGCATCCGGGAAGTGCCAACACCACACCAAGTTCCTTCCATTTTATCACTGGCATTGCTAACCAGACATCAAGCTCGTATAATAGTAAGTTCTTTGTTAACCAAACTTGTCCATTGTCATTTTAGTAGACTCTTTTACTTTTGTTATTAGTTTATACTTGCATTCCCATTCACCCATCATTTACCTTCATGCAAACTTGACCATTCTTTCACCCACACCATTGAACTACCCATACCTAGTTTTTAGAGATCCTTGAGTATACCTGAGACCCACACGAACCTTACCATTGCCATTTCCATTTCTATTTAGCCTTAGATATGTCACCACACCAAGTTTTTGATAAGTTTCCTATACCTCGACCATACCGGCGCAGTTCACCTAAACCGACATCAATCATACTAGACCGACGTTGGTCTCTTTGTTTTTACCCTTAGCCCAAGAACAAAGCTTAAAATCTCCACCAAATACCTAAAACAACCAGAACTAGACCCTGACTAGTACCAGTACTCTGACAGAGGCCTTGACCTTCAGATTTAGTCATAGCTTAGCCTATTGTGAACAAATTTTCTTATTGTAGTCAAATGAGATACCTAAATCATTTTAACTACAGTAGGATTTCCTTTATTGTTAACATTGAGTTGTTTTAAATAGTGGATTGACAGTCGTCTAGGGAGTATCACACTTCTGGATCTAGCATACGCTAGGCAGTCCACTACATATACTGTTTAAATTCTATTTGGTGGTCTTGTTTTCTATTTCAGGTAGTTCCTCCTAGCCAAAAGGAAGCTCTCACGATCAGCTGTGGATCAAGAATTCATACGCATGCAACAACCTACAACCAACATTTTAACAGGTATTCCTCCTAACCCTTTACCCTTATCTGTTTTGTCAATATTCAAAGAAATGCTCTAGAATCAGGTGAAACATTTTGGCACCGGTGGGACCCATTCGGGGTTCTTTGCATTTCTTCATTTCTAGGTGAAAAGTTACATGTTTGTTTCCTTTCTAAAAGGTTCTCACATTAAAATTTCTCCCCTGGAATATTTTCTTCTATTGTCTAAGAGCAATCATATTTTGGTGCTTTAAAATGAACATTTCTTCCCTTTCATTAGTATCACATTAGTGAAAGAGCATCCCTTCTCTTGTTCATCTCTTTATGTCATCGAATTCCATATTTCGATTTGGGTTTAAAAGTAACTTCATTTCATTCTTATTTTCTGCATTAGCTCACATTAACTGAGGGAAACCTATACACTGGAAGTCATTCCCAACTGATGGTTGACAAACAAATCATAGAAATCACATCTTCTCTCTCTAAGTCTTACCAAACTACACAAATTAAAAATATACACATTCTTAAACGACATATTTCCTGGGAACGCCTGTCAACAATCACACTTTGATAAGAGGATTGGCATGTACTCCCTAACTTTCTACTTTTTTTGAGTCATACTTGAGAAGATGACCCGTTCTGCCATAACATACCTGAAACCTCTCCTTGTAGATCTCCTTCTTCGTAGGAATCCATCCTCACCAAAAATTCTATTCTAAAGTTCACAAGTCAGTCCTTAATAGCATAAGTTGAACAAACATAATAGAAAAAGCACTCTTAGGATCGTATTTTTCTTAGTGTTTCTACTTGGCTTGCATTTTGAGGTGAGAGGACATGTTATTCATTTTCTTATTTCCCTTGCATGCTCCTCATCATAGTTGGTGTATTCCAACTTCATCTGAGTGTGCTTGGACCCTATTTTCATCATTCTCAGAATTCTGGGTTTGATTCCACATCTGATTTTAACTCACAACCACCTTTTCTTCATATCTATTTGAAATTCATAGTAACCGGTGTTGTTCTAGTTACCATCTTTGGCTACCCTCTGACCATCATTAGTTTTACCCAACCGGCGTCGGTTTACTGTTCTTTTGGTTAACCTACCCAAAAGGACACCTGCTTCACCTTCTTTGTTATTCAGAGTCTCTGTCACTCTCATCATATTCATTGTCCTAATTCATCAACATCTTATCTACTTAGCAGATTGTTAGCCTTTTGCCTTGTTTTGACAAACTATCCATTTTCCATAGTGACTGACCGTGGTTACCTGTGACCGGTGTTAGTTTACCCTAACCAAAGATCGGTTAGCCTGTTCAAATTTCCAGCTGAAATTTTGTACCTAATCCACCTACCACCGCCTATTTCTCCTATCTTTGTTGTATTTTTGTGTCATTTACAGAAAGCAGTCCTACCACGTCAGTACTTGTTCACATGGTGCTAACGCATAGCCAAGAAAACACCCTCATATTCCATCTCGTTATTAACCACTCCCACCTAGTCCTTCACCACCTTCTATTTTATCACCCATGGATCCTACCCAACCTATCACTATCACCACAGGAGACGAGGAGTTCACACGACTCCTTGACCAGAACCCTACCACTTTATAGTTTTATCTCTCTATCTCTCTCGTCAACTCAAGATGCCTCGGGTCAGTTGATATACAACATGCCCGTATCTATCCCCCAAACTCTCATTCCTACTTCTACGTCAGCCCCCTCTCGTATCTCGAGCTACCCACACTTGCCATGCCGACAGTCATTTCATAGCTAGGCCCTATAACTCTTATGACCACTGCGTCTGCCACATCTATTTCATGCACCACATCTACTATACCTTCGCCAACCGCATGAACATAACCTCATCCATGCCTATTGTCTCACATATACCCGTAGCTACACAACCACCCCAGTGTGGGGACCCCCACCCCTTTTCAAAATATTTTCCTTTTATTCATGAGTCCTTTAGCCATCATTTCTACTAGGGTCACCATGACCCTTCCACCTCCATATACGTAGTATCAAAGCATCCCCCATTTCATCTATCATTCATTCTAGGTGCGTAACCCTATCTCACTCCCTCCTTATCAATCTACCTATATGGTAGCACCATATACTAGAATGCCACCTCCATCATATGTCCAACACCAACCCTCTTATGCTATAGGAGGTACCCATCCATCACAACCTACCAATGACCTAATCAAGTTAATGATGGATAAGATGCAGACATTGGAGGCATCGGGTTTTTGTCACACGCAATTCTCTCACCTACGATGAGATTTGTAATGAGCCTATCCACCCATCGATTCCTATCTGTCCATATCCCATGCATTGGGAAATTCCTAAGTTTAAGCTGTTTCAACAACAAAGAAGACGTACAACAACATTTGTGGTATTTCAAACATGGGTGTTATCGATCGCCCATGACGACGCTTTGCTTCGAGGAACTTTCCCATGTCTCAACTGGCCCACATTAGACTGGTATTGTGGGTTACCTAGACATTGATCTTCTCATTTAATTAGGTAGCCCAAGCCTTCTTGGATCACTTCTCCATCAATGTTGTTAAAAAGGTTACCATGAGTGACATATACTCTACGTGTCAATATGACGATGAATCTATCACATATTTTATCACTCATTGGCGTAACCTCATCAATCAAATCACATTCCAACTACCACAAACTGAACTCATAGAGCTCTTCACGCGGGCTTGCGCTAGACATATCTCTCTAACCTTGCAGGTGCAAACTTTCTGAACCTTTGATGAGGCATTCACCATGGCACAAAAGCTAGAGATTCGGGCCATCGAAGAAAATAAAATTCAACTATGTAATAAGAACTCGAAATTTAAGTCAAATGATACGTCTTCTTCTTTGAAACCACATAATAATTATTCAAAAGCCAAGGGAGTCACCGACACAAAGTGGTACTAAAGGCCGGTCCATCCCATCCGTCAAATCAGCTAACCCTCATCTAACCTCTCACCTATTCATACCTTTCAAATCAGACAGAACAATGGAAATACACCCCAATTGGGGAGCCTTATTCTTCTATCTTAGAAAATCTCATTAAAGCTAGGGCCATCACCCTTCCTCCCGTAAAACCACACATTGATTTTGATCCTGCCACCCCACACCCATGTGGTACAAAGAGCATGACTTCGCAACTATCATCAGTAAAAGGTCATAGTGATGGAAATTACATCACTTTCAAGAACATTGTCCAGGAAATGATTGAGAAAGGTGAGTTAACCTTGGATAACCCTAATGCACCTACCAATCAAAACTTACACATCTTTAAGAAACCATTTCCTAATCATTGATGAGTGCACTTTGTTTGGCTCATTAATATCATTTCTTCATGCTAGAAATACTCTTTTTATATAACTTATTAGTATATGTGGATTTTTGTGTAGTTATATCTTAGTAGGTGTTGTCGTGAGAATGTGCAACAGGAAATTGACAATTTCCGAGCATGAAAACTATACCCTGTGCCAAAATTTTAATGTTTTATCATTCCTAAGAAACCCCGGACTGTTCATTTAGTATAAATGAATTCCCAACCAATGTCATGATATTATCCTAGCTGATTTAGGAAATTCCATTCATTCCCCTAGGTGATTTTAGGAGTTCATTGAAAAATTTATCTTTTGGATCAACCCCGGAGCAGAACGTAAGGGAAAAATTCAACACATAGGTGAATGGAAGACCTTATAACATCATAGAAATGATTTTGGAAGGCTTTGGGAAGTTCTGAAAGACTTGGAGCAGTCTGAGTGAAAACAGGGTTCACAAGCCTAGGCAGTACACAGGCCTAAAACAACTATTGAGCTTCAAACGAAGATTCTAGGAGCTCCGGATGGAGTTGGAAGTAAAAAAAAAAATCTTCGGAAAGATGATTCCAAGACCTAAATGATGGTGAAATAATATTTTTCACAACACCTTGGTGCATATGATTGGAAGACAGTTTTTCTTAGGTACAAGTGGAGTCCTAGATCAAAACTCTGATTTTTCAGGGATCATATGATCAAATAAAGACATGAGACCCACATAATTGGATTCAAAATTCCATTTCAGTCAGTATCAAATACAATTTCACCAAGAAATTTCACGGAAGCTCAAGTTATCTGCATTCCAAGTTACCCTCTCAAAGGTAGTTCAGGACTTAGTCATTTTTTCGAGAGGACACGTGTCAGCACCAGGAGCCTGGCGGGATTTCATGTCCCCACATCCCTAAGGTCAGGTAAATCACCCCTTGGAAAATGTTCCCAGCCCTCATGTGACCCTTGGGACCCTCATATGACCTCCAAACCTGGCAGTTCAGCCCTCAAGTGCTTATTTGGAGCATGCATTCCTTGCCGTCGGATCGGTCACCACGTGTCAGCTCCAGGACCACCATGGAAACTTATGTACCTTATGTACCTGAGGTGGGGGACATCAGACATGGAAAATGTTCCCATCCCCTAGGAGGAGTCTTTTGGACACCCACGTGACCTCCTTTCAGCTCCCAGTGCTTCAAATCAGCTTTTTCCTCCTTCATTCCCTGTCGTTGGATCTAGTGCCACGTGTCACTGTCTTGCTCATTGTGGAAATTTATGTCCCTCACATCCCTGAGGTCAGGGACATCAAGCATGGAAAAATTCACCCAAGCCCTACCTATGCACATCTTTTTGAAAAATTTCCAAGTGTTGCTTTTCCCGCTTCTAGCTTCTAACAATTTTATTTGCACTCCTTTCCTCCATTCTTCCTTTGCAACATTCTACCATCACTCCACCATTGCAAATGCTCAAGACCAGATCAACAAAGGAACTAAAATACCTTTCCCATGGTGATGCATAGGTCTCAAAAGGAATCCTCATCAAGCTAAGGAGAAACGAAGAACAACAAAGAAGAGAACAACAAAATCCCCATAGCTAAAAAATGGAAATCTAAACAAAGCTTGCAAACCAGTGCATGAATCAATGAACCATTTATTTATATTCATTCCTCTATCCAAGACCATCAATAAGACACCTTAAAACTCCCCCATGTGTGACAAAGCATCCACAATGAAGAAATCTCCTTTCCGGCTCAACGAAGAAAGAAGTGGGATTTCCCGTCAAACCGGTTGTCGGATCGAAGTAAGATTGCACGTGAAGCACCAAAAGAAAAAACCCACATCAAAAATACAATTTTATTCAAAAATAGAGGAGAAAACCAGACCTGTAATTTTGAGGTCCATTAATGGTTTCCGTACCTAGAAGCACTGCTCAGGTCCAAAAATTAAAACTTTAAAATCTCTTGGATTATTAAGCGGGAGCCCAAAATTTCAAAGGGATGATATTGGGAAAAAACCCATATCAAAAAACTTCATTCCACATCAATCCAACTCCCAGAGGCCAACTTTCTAAAAATAGCAGGTCTACTACATAAGAACTGCTATTTCGGGAAAGTCATTAACAAAAGAACCTACGAAGGAGATGAAGATATCAAAGGTGCACTACAACTGAGAATCCACCAGAATGGACATTTTTGGAACTTACTAAAAATAGTAAGTGGGCCCTCGAGCACCTACTAAAAATAGAAATTTGATCCAAAGGAGTGAGGAACACAGGGAGAAAGGGGAATCAAGGTCACAACACTTAGCAAAGGATCGAGAGAGTTACCTTTTTCACACTTACTAAAAATAGTAAGTTACACTCAAAGAGAAGTTTTGGCACAATGGGATGTAAAAGGATAATCATTCAGGGGGACATCATTGTTCGAGCATCCTAGTCATTTTTTCATAGGGCATTCAAGATCCACCTTAGTTCATTCAACTTAGCGAGTGTTCATGAGATAATTTGGAGGAATTTCACAGTGTGCAAGGAGTTCAAAGATTCAGAGTTTCACTGCATTTGGAGCTTTCCATCAACGAGGATCAATGGACTTCATCAGGAATGACATCTCCTCTTCTTCTTCTCCCCCTCTTTCTCTCTCCTCTTCCCCCAACTTTCTCTCACTTTCCAATATTCTAATTTCACATTGGGGTTTGCACTTTTAATATGACTTAAGAGACTTTAGAAACATAATGTAAATTAAGTCACCTTGCTATTATAAAAGGGACTTAAATATTTGAAGTGGAATATGAACAATCTTAAGTCATATTAAGGTATTCAAAAGGTCATGAGGAAGATGAAGAGTCATATTCTATTCTATAAATTGTAAAGCCATTCCCATTTCAAAGGGTTGGCGATTGATCTTGTAGACTCAAGAGTGCATTCTACCTTGAGAGAAAGCAAAGGAGATAGCCATTTTCTTCTACTCTCTTCCCCTCTCAAATTTCTTCCATTCCTACACTATGTACAACTTTTGTTCAAGCATCAATACAAGAAGAAGGAGTTTCTAGCTTTCTTTGACCAAGGGATTTCATGACACTTTGTTCTCATCAAATTCTATTTGGTCTTGTTGTCATTTACAGGGTTGTTTCTTCTCATAAATGCATGTGATGAAGTTTCTAACTAGTGTGTGTGCAAGAATATGATTTTCTACCTACAACATTAGTTCTCCTACCTCCATTCTCACTCCCTTTCCCACTTCTAGACAAAGTCATCTCTTGCAGGTATATGCAAGCATTTGCTGCAAGGTCAGTGGAGTGCCCCTGTTGGATCCTCGATCAAAAAGCCACCACAAAAATTCACCTTTTCATGTGCATGCACATATGGTAGTTACACCGGTTAAGTAGAGGGACTTAGATTCCCAGAGCATTGGCAAGAAATCCACAAGTTTGTCCACCTGACAAATTTTCTCACCAACAGTAGGTTTTATGCATTTTCCTTGCTATAGTTTATGAAAACTGATTATCACACAAACCTTCTACTAACTGTCTTTGTGAGATCGAGAGGTGTTGTTGATTCCAAAAGTTGGCTGAAAGAAGATACACCAGGTTGAGCAGGTCGAGAGGTGTTGCTGATTCCAATTTTGAAGCTTTGAAAAATCAGTAAGAATGAATTAGAGATAATCCATACTTCTTCTCTCAAGCCTCCTCTCCATCTGGCACTTTGAGTAGTTCTCCTGGAAATCCTATCCAAACTCCTTCAAATTCTCCAATTTTTCAACCATCATTGAACATCGAGTTCATGGAAGAAGAAGAATTTGAAGAAGCAAGAGCTGAAATAGAAGTAGAAGAAACAATGGTGACGAAGAAGAAAGACCTCAACCCATTGTTCCATGGGGAAGGAATATAGGCCCGCTTTCTCTTGAACCCCCTCTTCACAATCTACCAATGGGTTCTCATAAGAACTTTTCAAAATTTTAAAGGTGAAAAGTCACAAAATCCTGAAGAACATGTTGCTGCTTTCATGACATCATGTGGAATTCTTGGTGTCCAACATGAAGATGTTGTAAGATTGTTCATGGAGTCCCTCCAAGAAAAAGTAGCGAGAATGGTTCTACCTCCTACCTTCCCGATCCATCACTGGTTGGGATGACATCAAGGTTGCCTTCGAGGAAAGATTTAAATCAACTGAAGATTGTCAAGACCTCTTGGTGCAGTTGGATCAAATGAGGAAAGGAGAAAGTGAAACAATGAGAGACTTCGTGGCTCGTTTTGAATGGTTGCTTCATAGGATACGAAAGAATATTCACCCTCTCAGAACAATATCAAAAGATTCTTCATAAATGCTCAATCACTAGAGGTAGGATTTCTCCTACAAAGATTTCAACCAAGGAACATTGTAGAAGCACAAAGGAGGGCCATTGAATTGGATGATGATCTCATCCTCTCTGGAAAGATCAAGAATCCATCAAAGGGCAAGGCCCAACATCCTAAAGATGAGAGAACTAATCCATCACTGCAAAAGTTGGCGAATGAGATGGCCTCTTTGAAGAGGGAATTATTTGAATGAGTTTCTTCTTAGAGAAGCAATAGAAATCAGATTGTAGGAGCACCCCAAAGACTTTCCTTGGAGGCCCCACCCATGAATGTAAATTGTAGATTTCAAGAAAGTGAAGAAGAGTTTGAAAAGAAAGTGAAGGTGGCGATTTCCTAGAAAGTGATGAGTTTGAGAATGATACACAAATAAGGTTTTGTGAGTATTCTGGAGGTTATGAAGAAGATGCACCCATTTTCTCATGCGTGGTATTCACTTGTTCTCATTTTGAGAAAAGAGCATCTCCCTCCACTGCTACAAAAGAAAAGAGGTTGATGATCCTCCTATGGCGACTCCGAAAAATAAAATAATCAGTCAAGGATCCCCACTTCCATCTTCCATGAAGTCTACATTGTTGGATCCTGATCTCATAGCAAGTAAGAAGACTCCCGAAATCCCAAGTAAGTCTTCCAATGTCTCTTCCATTTCTAAACCCAAATCTTCTCCTAAAAATCTAATTCCTTGAAAGCTCCTAGTGTGCCTTTCAAAATACCGTCCATTCCTCAAACATCAAATCCTACTCCTAAACCTATCTAGACTCCAAAATCAGTCCCTTCACCCCCCTTGTCCACATCTACTCCCTTTGACTTCATATAATATGCAAACAAAGCCAAAGTGTAGATTACCGAAACCAAATATTTGCGGACTCATCCTGAACAATTCGAGAGGTTCGTCGATATATCAGGAGTGGTATTCTAACACCCAATGATGTAGCTCATCATTCCAAAGGCATGCTACCAAACTCACCTACACCTCCCTCACAGAACATTCTTTCTCTAAGTGCATCAAAGAATGATAAAGTTGAACCTTTCTACGTCTCCCTTCTTATTGGAGAATATGTATTGAATAATTGCATAATAGATTCTGGTGCCTCAGAAAATGTGATGCCTTTGAAGGTCACCAAGGCTCTTAAAATTACAATGACTCCACCTAGTGGCTCTTGTTACTCTTTGGAAAAAAAAGGTATCACTTGTAGGGAAGGTTAAAGATGCACAGGTGGCTCTCGCTAGATTTCCAAACAAGAAAGTTTCAGCGATGATTTTGGTAGTAGACGTCCCAGCCTCGTTTGGAATGTTGCTTTGAGTAGAAATTTTTGCCGAGATTTGGGAGGAAAATTTAGATGAATTGGTCTTTGCAACCATACCAGTGAAGGGAGACATGGAGAAATTACTTCCCAAGAAGAAGATGAGGTACAAAGTATGAAATTCTAGAAGCCTAGAAGCTAACATCTTGTATCAAGGTAGCAGGCAAATGAATCACTTTGTGGCAACGAGGAAGAAAGGATATCCCCATCTTGATAGGCCTAGACATGCCTTCAGAGAGATTTGGATTTTGAAGAAGCATTGAGGAGATTCGAGTTACAAGAGGGCAGCCCGAATCGCCAGATGCTGCAGACCACGAGGTAGAGGAAATGGTTCTCGGTGATTTTCAAAAAGAAAAAACAGCTTATATGCTTATCTGTGATGAAGAAATTTTCTCATTCCCATTTGAAGATGAGGACTCCCTTGATCATGTCACCTAGGAAGAGACCAAGCCAGTCTACAATGAGCCCTTGAGAAAAGGTTTGAAAGAAATGTCTATACAAGGACTGCTAAGAGCCACGGAAGAAACAAAGGACCCTGAGATCAGTCTGGAACTTTTAATGCAAGCCATGAATATGGAAGATAAACATGAAGCTGATTTGGAAGCCTTAACTAATGTGAAGGTCAGCCATATTGAGATAAGGCAAGATGAGAAATATGATGTCCCTCTCAAGCCAATGGTTGGTGGATACAATGATGAAATTGAAGTATTTTCTTTCCCATTTGAAGATGAAGACTCTTTCTATGATGAAGAAATTGAAGCAAGGAGTTTGAAGACCTCTAAAGATGAAGCTCCTTTTGATGAAGGATCAGTAGAGTGCAGCGATTCTCGAGATGATGAGGTAATCCCTCCAGATAGTTTCTTTGAGTTGCAAGATAAAGATTCTTCAAAGGTGTACAAAGAGGGACTACAGGAAATGATGAAGCATTACTCCGTGCAAGAAATATTGGATGCAGTAGAAGTGGTGAAGACCCTGAGCTGATTCTTGATCTCTTCACTCATGCCATGGGCATACAAGACAAGTATGAGGCCGCATCCAATCTTTCAGTCAGTACTCAAGCACCTCACAGTGAAGTAAAGGAAATGGATAAGTCTGAGGTTTCTCATGGAAGAGATGTCAATGAGCATAGACCTGGGAAATAAATTAACTCAGAAGGTTCAAGGAATTGGAATGAAAATCAGCATTGGGGCAGTGATGAGATGCTTGATGGAGAATCAGCTATATGGATAAACATGGAAGGAAACTGGCACGATGAAACCAATTTCAAAGAGCATGAAGACAATGGAGTTTCCAAGAAAGGACCTAAGCATCAAGAAGATCACATGGACTCACTCCTACCAAGTACATAGACAATTGTGAAAGAACCTAGCTTTCATAAGCAGCTGAGGAGGGGAGGATACTTTCTAGAACCGTCAACGGCTTTGAGAACATCATCATTCGGTGTTGCCTCTTCAGGGGTAACTTTTGTGAAATAAAAAGTACTTCAGTGAAAGTGGGTTGTCCCTCACTTTGTACCATAGGTGATTGATAGGTGTTTTTCCCTTTCCATTGTGTGTGTTTCCCTTCTTGTTGTGTGTCGTGTGTTTCCTTTCGGTCGTTTTGTGTGTGGGTGTTTCCTTCTTCTAATCTTCCTTTCTTGAAGTTGTGCATGACTCCACAGGGCCCAATGGATAAGGCACTGGTCAATGAATTATATGGTCTAAAATTGAGATTCTAGATTCCCATGTCATGTCTTCGCTACACTCAGTCCATGTCATGTCCCCAAGCTAGAGCCAGTTATTGTCGTGAGAATGTGCAACAGGGAAATTGACAATTTCGAGCATGACAACTATACCCCTATGCCAAATTTTTCATGTTTTATCATTCCTAAGAAACCCCGGATCTGTTCAGTCAATCCAAATGAATTCCCAACCAATGTCATGATATTATCCTAGGTGATTTAGGAAATTCCATTCATTCCCCCTAGGTGATTTTAGGAGTTCATTGAAAATGTTATCTTTTGGCAGTATAGGGAAGGGCTATCATTGGCCTTCCCGGGATTGGATCAACCCCTGGAGTAGAGCAGAAGGGAAAAATTCAACACAAAGGTGAATGGAAGACCTTATAACGTCATGGAAATGATTTTGGAAGGCTTTGGGAAGTTCTGAAAGACTTGGAGCAGTCTGAGTGAAAACAGGGTTCACAAGCCTAGGTAGTACACAGGCCTAAAACAACTATTGAGCTTCAAACGAAGATTCCAAGAGCTCGGATGGAGTTGGAAGTAAAAAAAAATATTCAAAAATAGGATTCAAGACCTACATGATGGTGAAATAATATTTTTCACAACACCTTGGCGCATATGATTGGAAGATAGTTTTTCTCAGGTACAAGTGGAGTCCCAGATCAAAATCTGATTTTTAGGGATCATATGATCAAATCAAGACATGAGACCCACATAATTGGATTAAAAATTCCATTTCCAGTCAGGATCATATAAATTTTCACCAAGAAATTCCACCGGAAGCTCAAGTTATCTGCATTCCAAGTTACCCTCTCAAAGGCAGTTCAGGACTTAGTCATTTTTTCGAGAGGACACGTGTCAGCACCAGGAGCCTGGCAGGATTTCATGTCCCCCACGTCCATGAGGTTAGGTACATCACCCCTTGGAAAATGCATCCAGCCCTCATGTGACCCTTGGGACCCTCATATGACCTCCAGACATAGCAATTCAGCCCTCAAGTGCTTATTTGGAGCATGCATTCCCTGCCGTCGGATCGGTTGCCACGTGTCAGCTCCAAGACCACCGTGGAAACTGATGTACCTTATGTACCTGAGGTGGGGGACATCAGACATGGAAAAATTTTCCCATCCCCTAGGAGGAGTCTTTTGGACACCCACGTGACCTCCTTTCAGCTCCCAGTGCTTCAAATCAGCTTTTTCCTCCTTCATTCCCTACCGTTGGATCTAGTGCCACATGTCACCATCTTGCTCATTGTGGAAATTGATGTCCCTCACATCCCTAAGGTTAGGGAAATCAAGCATGGAAAAATTCACCCAAGCCCTACCTATGCACATCTTTTTGAAAAATTTCCAAGTCTTTGCTTTTCCGCTTCGGCTTCTAATGATTTTATTTGCACTCCTTTCCTCCATTCTTCCTCTGCAACATTCTACCATCACTCCGCCATTGCAAATGCTCAAGACCAGATCAAAAAAGGAACTGAAATACCTTTCCCATGGTGATGCATAGGTCTCAAAAGGAATCCTCATCAAGCTAAGGAGAAATGAAGAACAACAAAAAAAGAGCAGCAACAAAATCCCCATAGCTAAAAAATGGAAATCTAAACAAAGCTTGCAAACCAGTGCACGAATAAATGAACCATTTATTTTTATTCATTCCTCTATACAGTACCATCAAGAAGACACCTTGAAACTCCCCCCATGTGTGACAAAGCATCCATAATGAAGAAATCTCCTTTCTGGCTCAACGAAGAAAGAAGTGGGATTTCCGTCAAACCGTTCCCGGATCGAAGTAAGATTGCACGTGAAGCACCAGAAGAAAAAACCCACATCAAAAATATAATTTTATTGACAAACGGAGGAGAAAACTAGACCTATAATTTTGAGGTCCATTAATGGCTGCCGTACCCAAAAGCACTGCCAGGTCCAAAAATTAAAACTTTAAAATCTCCTGGATTATTAAGCGGGCGGGCCCGAAATTTCAAAGGGATGATATTGGGAAAAAACCCATATCAAATTTTTTTTTCCACGTCAATCCGACTCCCAGAGGCCAACTTTCTAAAAATAGCAGGTCTACTACATAGGAACTGCTATTTCGGGAAAGTCATTAACAAAAGAACCTGCGAAGGAGATGAAGATATCAGAGGTGCACTATAGCTGAGAATCCACCAGAATGGACATTTTTGGCACTTACTAAAAATAGTAAGTGGGCCCTCGAGCACCTACTAAAAATAGAAATTTGATCCAAAGGAGTGAGGAATGTAGGGAGAAAGGGGAATCAAGGTCACAACACTCAGCAAAGGATCAAGAGAGTTGCCTTTTTCACACTTACTAAAAATAGTAAGTTACACTCAAAGAGAAGTTTTGGCACAATGGGATGTACAAGGATAATCATTCAAGGGGACATCATTGTTCGAGAGCATCCTAGTCATTTTTTCACAGGGCATTCAAGATCCACCTTAGTTCATTCAACTTAGCAAGCGTTCATGAGATAATTTGGAGGAATTTCATAGTGTGCAAGGAGTTTGAAGATTTAGAGTTTCACTGCATTTGGAGCTTTCCATCAACGAGGATCAACATACTTCATTAGGAATGACATCTCCTCTTCCCCCAACTTTCCTCTCCCCCAACTTTCTCTCACTTTCCAATATTCTAATTTCGTGTTGGGGTTTGCACTTTTAATATGAATTAAGATACTTTACAAACATAATGTAAATTAAGTCACCTTCTTTATTATAAAAGGGACTTAAAATTTGAAGTGGAATATGAACAGTCTTAAGTCATATTAAGGTATTGGAAAGGTCATGAGGAAGATGAAGAGTCATATTCTATTCTATAAATTGTAAATCCATTCCCATTTCAAAGGGTTGGCGATTGATCTTGTAGACTCAAGAGTGCATTCTACCTTGAGAGAAAGCAAAGGAGATAGCCATTTTCTTCTACTCTCTTCCCCTCTCAAATTTCTTCCATTCCTACACTATGTACAACTTTTGTTCAAGCATCAATACAAGAAGAAGGAGTTTCTAGCTTTCTTTGACCAAGGGATTTCATGACACTTTGTTCTCATCAAATTCTATTTGGTCTTGTTGTCATTTACAGGGTTGTTTCTTCTCATAAATGCATGTGATGAAGTTTCTAACTAGTGTGTGTGCTAGGAATATGATTTTCTACTTACAACATTAGTTCTCCTACCTCCATTCTCACTCCCTTTCCCACTTCTAGACAAAGTCATCTCTTGCAGGTATATGCAAGCATTTTCCGCAGGGTCAGTGGAGTGCCCCTATTGGATCCCTGGTCGAAAGGCCACCACAAAAATTCACCTTTTCATGCACATGCACATACGGTAGCTGCACTGGTTAAGTAGAGGGACTTAGATTCCTAGAGCGTTGGCAAGAAATCCACAAGTTTGTCCACCTAACAAATTTTCTCTGCAATAATACGTTTTATGCATTTTCCTTGCTATAGTTCATGAAAACCGATTATCACATGAACCTCCTACTAACCTGTCATGTGAGATCAAACGTGATGATGTGTGCGGGGAATGATGGAAGTTCTTTGGTGGATAAGAAGCCCAAGTTCAAAGCATGCGATTGAAGACTATTTCCATCACATTGACCTATTAGCTTGGACTTAATCCTAAGGGCTCGTAGGAATTTGTGTGTTTTAATTAGAATTTGATGGACGAGTGTTTAATGCCTTTGATATGGCGGATCTTGTAACCAACATTATCTATATGAAGACTTCATCTTCAGAACTTGGTACCACTTTTTGATTATTGAAGGAGATTATCTGCATACAGTTCTGGATATCTTTTCTATGTTATGAACTTATTTCTAAGTTAATGAAAGCCACGACATTTTGAGAATCAGAAGTTGTTAATCCCTCTATCCCGAGGAAGAGAAAGGGCCCACTCAACCAAGGAGATACGAGGTTACTTTGAGGTCATGCATACAATTCTATTATTAGATTTACTAAAATCGTCATTTGATAAGTCTTACATGCATGCTTTGATTAACTTGTTAGGAATTAGTATTCACATGGATGTTAGTATGTTACCGTAAGGTAAATATTTGTTACATGTTAGTTTATTATACATATATAGTGTTATAACAAATATATAACAATACATATTACGGGATTATTGTTGTACGTGAGTTTTCAGATGGTTGAGGTTGTTAACAACCATCACCTTGTTTATAGGAAAGTATTTTCCTATATATTTGTAATCTATTGTACAACAAACATATAGAGAAGAATATTATATTATATATGTGTTGAACTCCATTAATTGAGTAAAACCTGTGATAAAGCTCTTGCAATACCTATCATTGGTATCAGAGCACTTAAGATCCAAAAATTCCTCTTCCATAAGTCTGGTCGCCATTCTTTGAGAAAGGATCCATGAGAGTCTCTTACAGGAATTTCCCTTTGTTTAATGCCATTTTGTGAAGTCAGATACGTGTACGATCATGTCTATTGCATGTGAGTTATCAGTGGTTGCGCAGCGTTGAATCCTTTGGTGATATCTTAAATTGTGGTCTGCCTCCATTCAACACTCTACAAATCTCTTTCCATTGGGATAGATTTATCGAGTCTTTTCCTGCATATTCCAATATTTGTAGTTGTGTATTGATATGTGACTTTCTATTTTTGCGTGATTGTGAATATATTACATCAAGACCAGGACCTAGCTCATACGTGGTTGTGACTTTTCTCATATGTGATTTGACATCAAATTTCTAAATGTGTAGCATCAAGGTACAAGGCGGCTCGATTTTCCATTATTTGTGGAATCTGGAAAATTTGCGTATTAATCCATTTTGGCTCATATACATCTGCATCGGCACGACATTAGCTCCAGATCTAGACAACCATAGTTCTCTGGATGGTGAAGAGAATCAAACATATGTTTGCATCAATATATTAATCTAGACTTGCATGCCACAGTTCTACAGACTTATGTTCTGTTAATTCATGCCTGATTTTATGAGATCCATGCGTCTGCTCCAGTAAAGTTAGAATTTTTTGATCTGTTGCAAATTTCTGCTAGGAAATACAAGCTTGATGTTTGCTGCAGTCGCATCCTGTGTTTCCTAATTATTGACGGCTCAACTCCTGATCAGTAGAGTTCGTAGAGATTTTTTTGGAGACTACGAAGCATTCATTTAGAGATTGCCACATTCCATCAGACCTCTGGCATGGCCATTCACATTATTGTGTCCAATATACCAACTGGTAGTCTGAATGTAGAATGCAAGAGTATATTTGGATATATAGAAAGCTTCAAATATCACACATGTGGAAGTGAAGGGTTCGTGAATGAAGGACAGTAATATGATCGCTCTAATATATGCAAGTTTGTTAAAATATTTGACTGAAGACATATTTGACCTACTCAAAATCAATATCACAAATGAGCTAGCAGCATGTTGATGGAGGAAGGACGCAATGAAGGAAGGAGGTTGAACAGTGACCTCTTGTCAGTCACCAACGATGGGGCCATGCGAAGGCTGTGGTGGCATATGTATGGTGTGAGTATATGATTTTTAGTGTGGTTTCCATTTTATTAGTGTGCTTCAGTTTGCAGTGTTCTTGTTGCTTTGAGTGGTGTGCTTTATTGTTAATACTAGAAAAGAATTGTATAAGAGAGCAGAAAACTATGGAGATCCTCTGACTGCCGTACTTCATTGGAAGATGGTCGGCTGGTGAATATGTTCACCCGCAATGGTGACCATGTGCAGCAAGATCAAGACAACAAGATCCAGTTAGTATGATACAACACAATACATTTTTCCCTTTCTGATTTCTTATTTGGAATTTCACATTGTGGGGGGAATACATACCAATGTTCCATTCCCATTCTGTACCTAAAATGAATTATTCAAGGAAAGCTTCCAGTGGTAGTGGTAGTTTTCTATGTTGTTCGAGATCGAGTGGCAACAATCAATAACAAAGCCTACGATTAAGAACATTACGATTCTTATAGGAAGTAATGTGAAATATTTTCAGTATTTCTTCTATTGCGTGGTTTTGTAATATGCAAGTTGTGTTTCCTACATAATTCACGATGTATAAGCATAGTGGTGAATAGTAGCACCAGAGTAAGTCAATTCATGGATCTTGAAAGGGTTTGTGGGAGGATCCAGAAAACCACACGAGGTGGATAGTTGATGAGGTTCTGTCATGTCAAGGTTTTTGGTAAGCCTGTTTAAAACCATGGAAGGAGTGAGCCTTTCTTTTGGATCAAGGTCATGAGTCATGGAGTTGGACATGCCACGGGGGTGAGCATCTTTGCGAGTTGAGAGTGTGGATGTTTTTCTACCATGTAAACACTAAGGGGGGGAATGTTAGGAATTAGTATTCACATGGTTGTTAGTATGTTACCGTAAGGTAAATATTTGTTACATGTTAGTTTATTATACATATATATTGTTATAACAAATATATAACAATATATATTACGGGATTATTGTTGTACGTGATTTTTTAGATGGTTGAGGTTGTTAAAAACCATCACCTTGTTTATAGGAAAGTATTTTCCTATATATTTGTAATCTATTGTACAACAAACAGATAGAGAAGAATATTATATTATATCTGTGTTGAACTCCATTAATTGAGTGAAACCTGTGATAAAGCTCTTGCAATACCTATCATATATGTATCTACTCTCTCCATTCTTTGCTTTCACTTAGATGCTTTTGTTATGCAAATCTAGTTAATGAATAGTCTTGCTTTCTGCTAAAGTTCCATTTATTCAGTTGTGATTTCATTTGTTAAGAATAAGTGTGTGCGTATTTCATTTTACAATAGAAGATTAGTTGTTAAAATTCCTTTCATTGCAAATAGTTGAATTCTCGTAGAACTGTATTTAATTTCTATAGATTTGAACTACATTTCCATAGAATAGTCATTAAACTAAACAAACCCCAATAGACCCAACGTATAACTGGTTCTCCGAGACTCCATTGCATATTGCCTAGGACACAGCCCTGGTTTAGAATGACACTGACAAAGATTATGTCAGTTAAATGATTGGAAGAATACGATGACCCATCATTTTTGGTGCCGTTTCCGGGGAACATAACCATAAGCTCCATTATTTTTTTCCATATGCTATGGGTGTTAATGGAGTTCATATAGGAAACTAGTAGTTCTCTCGGACCTCGATTTAAACCAACCAACCTAGATGCATAGGTCACAAGATAATCAAGGGATATTTATAACACACAATATTCAACAAATCTCTTTAGACACTTCACAAGAGAGAAACACTAAGAGTGATACAGATTCCAACTCAATGCCTAGAACCTCTTCTGAGAATTTTGTATCCTCTTCACACCACTCGGTAATGGGGGACCTTGGGAATCTTTGAAGATTAACCTTTATGATGAACCTTTACATATCCCATTGTCCTCGATGTAGATGAGGATGTACCCATGAAAAATATCTCACCATCCATCCTCCCCATCTTTCGAGGAATGACTAAAGAAGACACTGATCAATTTCTGTTTGAATTTAAAATCATGTGCCAGACATATGACTACTAAACTGACAATCAAAAACTCAAAATTTTTCCCTCCACTCTCAAAGATTCTACTATGAGATGGTTTATGGGGTTACCGTCTAACTCCATTAATTCTTGGGAAGCCATGGAAACAACCTTCCTAGATAAGTACCAAGACTATTGTAGGGGAAGGGATAGGAAGGAAGAGTTCTTCCAAATACAGAAAAGGAAGATGAGAATCTAGAGGATTATCTAGATAGATTCCTCTTTCTCCATAAATGCAGTGGGTATGAGTTACATGCAGACATTACTAAAACAATATTTCTGAAAGGATTGGATGAGGAAACAAAGGATTCCCTCCATCTCATGGGAGGAGGAGACATGCATAAAATCACCATGGAACAAATCACTGAGCTATGTAGAAGATATTCTAGAACACATGGAGGAATACGAAGAAAACAAACATCCAAGTCTTTGGGTACCTCTGAACTTCTAGAAGAAATGGCCAACATGAAAACAGACATTTTGCTATAATTAACATCCACCATAGATGGAATCAAGGCAAAAGCCACCCATGCTAAAGAACCATTGGACATGTATTGCCCTAAATGTCGGAAGAGACACCCCTTGAGGGAATGTCCTTTGGATGCCACAGACATGTGCTTAATCTGTGAAGTTATTGACCATGACACTAAGCATTGCACACTTTTACCACAGTTGAAGGGAGGTTTGAATGCCATCTCTCAAACAAGTGCTGAATTAAATTTTGTCCAAAGACCAAACAATCAGGGTGGGTTCCCATCTAGACCAACTCAGAATCCCTGGAGAATTCCATGGCCGAATCAAGCCTCTCAGTCTTCTTAGGGACAACCTGAGTGGGAAAACTCAAACTAGATGACTTATCCATATCCACCACCTTGGAAAAATCCCTACACTCAACCAGGTTGGGCTCCACCACCCGCAGCCAATCCTTGGCATAATCAGTAGTGGGGTCCTCAAAATATTTTAGCCAAAATTAGTCCTGGGCACCACCACAAAATGGTAATCAACAACGTAGGTTCCAGTCAGCCACAACAAGCTTTAATGCCTCCACCTCAAGCCTACCAAAATCAAGGACAAGAAACACAAACAAAACTTCCGGCCTAGCTAGTATCCAATCCTAAAAATCAACAGACAGACTTCGATTGATGACACAGACTCAGGTAACACCATGCAGGTTAACACTATTGGTAATTTACGACTACGATCTAGCAAAATATTGAACCCTCCTATTGTTATCACAGAACTACCTGATGATGCCAATAAGGAAGAGAACCTTGAGGGTAATATTGGTTCTTCACCAATGCCAGATAAATAGGATGATCAAATACCCAAACAGACTACAACCCCTTTTCTTGAGTGATTACAAGACACTCGAATTGCAGATGAAACAAAACTAGTTCAGGAATTGAAAAAAGTACATATTGAGGTTCCACTGCTGTGTGTAATAAGGGACATCCCTGAACTAAACCAAACCATTAGAAACGAGTGTATAAAGACACCAGGAAGGAAAAAGAAATACCCAAAGACTGTCAGTCGAAGGGAATTTGGCTGATTTAGTTGCGTTGGCACCCTTATCTCACCAAAATATGGGGATCCTGGGAGTCCTGTCATTACTATTTGTATAAACAACCAGTCAATATCTAATGTTTTGGTGGATCTTGGTGCTGCTATTAATGTCATCACAATAGAAATGTTTAATCTGCTATCCTTAATAGGACTTCAACCTACCAACACTGTTTATGTAGTTAGCAGATCAATCCATTATTGTACCTGATGGTGTGGTTGAAGATATAATGGTCATTGTTGAATCATGGGAGTACCAGTTGATTTCATGGTTTTGCAGCCTAAATATCAGAAGTTGGGATATCCAGTCATCTTGGGAAGACCTTGGTTGGCTACGGTTGCTGCTTACATTGACTGTAGGTTAGGCAACATGACAATTCTAAATGGGTAGAAATCAAACACATTTCAATTCTAAATGGGTAGAAATCCAAACACATTTCATTATATCCTCTTGCCCAGCCTTATACGAACAATTGTGACTAGGTATGGGTGGATTCTTTGGATGCTAACTCTTTGAGTTCTTCTTTTCTGGCCACTATTGTAGTACACAATCATATGGTGGAAGTTATGGAGTCATATACACTGACTGATTCTAAGGACTCTGCAACTACGGAAATCAGCACTACTGCTACGAAATCTGGAATACCAGCATTAGACATCTCTTCTACTATTTCTCTAGTATACATACCTCTATTGAGTCGGTAGGAAACTCTATGCTTATAATTCTGAACATTTAGTTCTGATTTCTATTGTCCTTTAACCAAAGTTCTATCTTTTGACAACATATCCATCCTGCACATGCTTCAGCCCCATGTTTGCTCATTGAATTATTTTTTCACTAGTACGGGGCTTGTTCTTGCAAATGATACCAAGTAGGTGCTTGTTATTATGGGTAGAGAGCTGACTATAGGGGGAGTGACTTGGAGGTCAATCAAGAATTTGGGTGCTTGAGGTTCTAAAGAAACATTCCCATGATTTTGCTTGGGATTACACGATATGAAAGGAATTCATCCTAGTGTCTATACACATCATATTTACATCGATGATGTCAAACCTGTAAGGCATCTCGCAAAAAAAATCAATCTAGCATTGAGAGACATAGTCAAAATTGAGATTAAAAACTCCTAAAGGTATGTTTCATATATCCTATATCTGATAATCAGTGGGTTTCCCCATTAGTTATTATTCCCAAGAAGAATTATAAGTGGTGAATATGTGTTGATTACAGGGAACTTAACAAAGCCACCAAGAAGGATTATTTTCCCCTACCTTTTATTGACCAAGTCCTGGACAATTTGGCTAGTAAGAAATATTTTATTTCTTGGATGAGTTTAGTGGGTATAATCAAATTAGTATTGCCCCTATTGATCAGGATAAGACTACTTTTACGTGCCCTTGGGGTACATTCGCTTACAGAGTCTTACCTTTTGGGATTTGTAATGCCCCTGCTATGTTTCAGCGGGCAGTCTTGGCCATTTTTGTAGATCTTGCTAACGAATGTGTTGAGGTTTACATGGATGATTTCACTATCCATGGATCCAATTTTGAAGAATCTTTGAATAATCTTGAGAAATTACTTAGTCGATGTGAACAACACCATTTATCTTTGAGTCATGAAAAATGTTTAATGATGGTTGATCAAGGAATTGTCTTAGGTCACCATGTTTTAGCCCAAGGTATATAGGTGGATCCCAAAAAGATATCAATCTTCACCCAATTACATACACCAGCTAATTAGATTGACATCAAAAGTTTCCTTGGCCACGCAGGTTATTACTGCTGATTCATAAAAGATTTTAGCAAAATTTCCACCCCAATGTTTTCATTGCTAACCAAATATTGTGTTTTTGAATGGTCTCCTCAGTGTCAACAGGCATTTTATTCTATCAAAGAAAAGCTGACAACAGTACCCCTGTCTTATGTGGTCTTATTTGGGACAACCTTTCCATATCCACATTAATGCTTCTAATACAGCCATGGGCGTTATCCTTGGACAAAAAGACTCAGAAGATCATATGTATGTAATTTATTTTATCAGCAAAAATATGACTCCTACGGAAAATAATTACACTACTATGGAAAAGAAGATTTTTTGGCTGTCATCTTTGCTTTGAATAAATTTCATCATTACATCATTGGATATAAATTTTTTGTTTACTTACCTTTGGCCACTCTGCCATTCAATATTTGATGAACAAACCAGTGGTTGGCAGAAGGCTTATTCATTGGTTACTCTTGTTGTAAGAATTCAATCTCACTATTATAGATAAGCCTGGGAAATCTAATGTTGTTGGTGACTTTATTTCTAGAATAAATGTTTTAGGTGATGATGAAGTAGTCCAAGACCAATTTCTCGATGAACACTTGTTTTCTATCTCGACTAAGACTCCTGGTTCTTGATCTCGTGAATTATTTAACAACAGGGAAGTTTCTTGCCTATTTTACTCATAAGGAAAGAAGGTGATTGGTTAGAAATAGTGCAACATATAAATGGTGTAACGGATTCTTATTTAAATGTTGTCCTAACATGGTTCTTCGCAGGTGTGTTCGAGAGGATGAGGTACATGACATACTGCGAGCATGTCATGATGAGCCAGGAGGTGGACATTATTTAGTGAAACGAACAATTCACAAGATCCTTGGAGCAGGATACTATTGGCCTTCCCTCCATAAGACTGTCAAAAAGTATGTGTGGCAGTGTGATGCATGCCAATGAATGGGAAAACCTACACTTTCTACGAAAATGCCTCTGAATCCTCAATTGGTTCTAAGACCATTTGAGAAATGGGGTATTGAATTTGTTGGACCATTTGATCCTCCATCTTTCAGGAAGGAGTATCTCTTGGTATGCACAGACTATGTCACCAAATGGGCTAAAGTTCAAGCATTGGCATCTGCCAATGAAGATGTTGTTGCTGATTTTCTCTACAATTGGATATTGCTGCAATTTGGAGCACCAAGGGCCATTGTATTTGATCAAGGTCCTCAATTTGTTTCAAATATGATTGAAGCTTTCTTGGAAATATATAGAATCAGGCACAAGAAATCGTCACCATATCACCCCCAATCCAATGGGAAAGTGGAGGTAACCAATCGAGAACTCAAGAATATTCTAACTAAGGTGGTCAACACCGTTAGAAAGAATTGGGTACCAAAGCTTCCTCAGGCCGTCTGGGCCTACAACACGACCTGGAAAACAACTACTAGTTTTTCTCCCTATGAGCTAGTCTTTGGGAAGAAGCCACTATTACCTGTTGAGTTCGAACTACGCACCTGGAAAATAACATTGGAAGTTGGGATTGATTTGGATGAAGCACATCATGAATGGGTGTTGCAGCTGGATGAATTAGATGAAATGTGGATGGAGGCACAAAAGCAGATAGAAATTCTACAACATCAGCGAGAAAACTTGGCATGATGTTCACATCAAAAAAAGGAAATTTCATGAGGGACAGTGGGTTTTACTCTTTGATTCCCACTATCAGTAGTTTAAAGGAAAGCTACGTACACGTTGGTTAGGTCCTTATCAGGTAAATCAAGTGTTTGATAATGGCTCTATTCGATTGATACCGATTGATGGAGACAAATGGACTCTTCTGGTGAATGGGCATAGGCTCGAGTTTATCACCAACCACTGGATAAGAAGACTTTCACCGATGACATTCTGTATGAGCAGGACATGCATCTTTGAGGAGGCTCTTTGCCTCCCAAGCATGGAGTAATCAATCTCTTGTAAATTCAATAAAATAATATGATCCTTCATTCGACCTTCTTCCCTTAGTTAGCAATTTTTCTTATTGTTATTTCCAATAAATGCAAGAATTTTCATTATTTCTACAGCCACTAATCATGTTTCATCTCAAACTATAGGGCATAGGAATCTACTGAGATATTGGTGACTAAATATGGCATGGGTAAGTGCATTTTAACTTGCTAACAATATTTCCATGCAAAACATTTCCCCATGTATGTATTTGTCATCATTACGCCATCATGAAATGATTGCTATGGTCATTCGGATCTCTTTCCAAATCCGGCTCTATGAATGATGGCATAAAAGGAGTAATGGCTCATAATCACCACATGCCTTGATGTGTCGCACTCTCCAAATTCATGATAGGTGGCACTCACTCCTCAACCATGGGATATGTGCCACCACAAAAATATTAAACTCACACGGGTGGCCGATCTCATTCACTATTTTTTTGCCGTCACCTTCACTTGATGTTGTGCCACCCAAGGAATATGGTGCCATTTGAAATTTAATGCTTTTGCAACTGCTTCTTACCATTGTTGTATGCACATCAAGCACAACTAGTTTTATCAGTCACTAGATGGGAAGTGGAAGAGACGCTCTATTTTGGTTTTTTCTACTACCTAGTATTACTCACCTTTGGCTTCACCATGGGACCATGAAAGACATCAGAACCTGCTTCACCAGATGCCTTACTCTGGAATGCCACCCTTTCATAGGTATTTCATGATTTTGGATGGCTGGATTTCATTCGGAAATTTGAAGGTTTTGATGAGGGCATTGTGGAAGAATTCTTGAACAATTTTGAGTCCACCTGTTTGCAAGTTGGTGGAAGATGAGTTGAAATTACCAGTCAGGTCATTTCTGACCTATCTGGCCTGCCAAACTTTGGTTTAAAGGTTATGATGAATGCCCCTTTACAAATTCTGATTGCTCAGTTTCATGACGAAGGAGAGGCACTCTCAAAGGTCATCCTGACTCCATTGGGTGTTCAGAAGGGTGTTAAGTAGACAAGTTTACCTGGAATCTAGAGCGAGATTGTGAAATGGGTCAACCGGTATTTCATATGCGATGGTCAGGCCTCTATTAAGGGGGTGATGCACTTAAAATTCTCATCCACCTTAAAAAGGGACATGTCAACTAGGACCTTTGGGTAAACCTGCTAGAATACCTCAGAGACTCCATCATTAAAGTTTCCAGAAGCACCGGTCTAGTGGAGGCAAGTCTATGATTAAACACCCAGGATTGATTCATCTGTTTTATTCACACCAAGTATTCTTTAGAACAAAGTAGAGGCTTGAGGGATGAGCTGGTGGTGAAGGGTCCAGGCCAAAACAATTAAAATCTGGTCTCTCTTCTGCACCTCGGTCTACCCTTGCATCGGGCTCTTGCCCTTCACATGAGCAAGGCAGAGGCACGGATGTTCCTAAGCATGTGGACATTATTTGTACTCTTGAGAGTCCATCCCCTTCCATTTTTGATTCAAAAGGAAAGTTTGCCATGGCCCCATCTTCTTCCATGCAACTACGGTCCTGACAACTTAGCTCATTTTTGTAGACGGGTAGTTTCAATCGGATTCCTTACCGATGATACCACCCACATTCGAGAGGAAGCTGCATAAGGAGGATGACTGGCCACTCCATCATCTTCATTAAAGTCATCTATAGAAATTTTGTACCTAATCCACCTACCACCACCTATTTCTCCTATCTTTGTTGTATTTTTGTGTCATTTACAGAAAGCAGTCCTACGACGTTAGTACTTGTTCACATGGTGCTGACGCGTAGCCAAGAAAACACCCTCATATTCCATGCCACTTATCAACCAATCCCACCTAGTCCTTCACCACCTTCTATTTTATGACCCATGGATCCTACCCAACCTATCAATATCGCCATAGGAGATGAGGAGTTCACATGACTCCTTGACCAGAACCCTACCACCTTATAGTTTTATCTCTCTCTCTCTCATCAACTCGAGATGCCTTAGGTCGGTTGATATACGAAATGCCCATACCTATCCCCAGAATCTTGTTGCTACTTCTACGTCATGCCCATAGTCATTTCATAGCTAGACCCTATACCTATTATGACCACTACATCTGCCACATCTATTGCATCCACCACATCCACTATACCTTTTCCAACCAACCAGAACATAACCTCATCCGTGCCTATTATCTCACATATACCCATAGCTACACAACCACCCCTAGTGTGGGGACCCCCACCCCTTTTCAAAATATTGTCCTTTCTATTCCACAGTCCTTAGCCCCCATTGCTACTAGGGTCACCACGACCCTTCCACCTCCATATACATACTATTAGCAGCCCCCATTTCATCTATCGGTCATTTCGGTACATACCCCTATCTCACTCCCTCCTTCTCAATCTACCTATATGGTAGCACCATATACTGGAATACCACCCCATCATATGTCCAACACCAACCCTCTTATGCTACAAGAGGTACCCATCCATCACAACCTACCAATGACCTAATCAAGTTAATGATGGATAAGATGTAAACACTAGAGGCATCGGTTTCTGGCACATGTAATTCTCTCACCTACGATGAGATTTGTAATGATCCTATCCACCCATCGATTCCTATCTGTCCATATCCCATGCATTGTGAAATGCCTAAGTTTAACCGCTTCAACAACAAAGAAGACCTGCAACAACATTTGTGGTCTTTCAAACATGGGTGTTATCTGATCGCCCATGATGACACTTTACTTTTGAGGACCTTTCCCATGTCTCTAACCAGGCCCACATTAGACTGGTATAGTGGGTTACCTAGACATTCTATCTTCTCATTTAATTAGGTAGCCCAAGCCTTCTTGGATCACTTCTCCATCAATGTTGTTAAGAAGGTTACCATGACTGACCTCTACTCTACATGTCAATATGACAATGAATCTATCACATATTTTGTCACTCGTTGGTGTAGCTTGATCAATCAAATCACATTCCAACTACCACAAACTGAACTCATAGAGCTCTTCATGCAGGCTTGTGCTAGACATATCTCACTAACCCTATAGGTGCAGACTTTCCGAACCTTTGATGAGGCATTCACCATGGCACGAAAGCTAGAGATTTGGGCCATCAAAGAAAAGAAAATTCAACTACGCAATAAGAACTTGACATTTAAGTCAAATGATACCTCTTCTTCTTGAAACCACAGAACAATTATTCAAAATAGAAGGGAACCGCTAACGATGCACTCAAGGCCGGTCCATCTCATCTGTCAAATTAGGCTAACCCCTCATCTAACCTCTCGCCTATTCATACCTTTTAATTCAAATGGGAACAACAGAAATACACCCCAATTAGGGAGCCTTATTCTTATATCTTAGAAAAGCTCATTAAATGCGGGGCCATCACCCTTCCTCCCGTAAAACCACATATTGATTTTGATCCTTCTCACCCCCACGGTTGTGTTGTCTGAAACACGACTTCTCATGACTATCATTGGGTAAAAGGTCATAGCGACAAAAAAATACATCACTTTCAAGAACATTGTCAGAAATGCTCGAGAAAGTGAGTTAACTTGGATAACCCTAATGCATCTGCCAATCAAAACTTACACATCTTCAAGAAACCATTTCCTAATCATTGATTAGTGCATTGTTTGGCTCATTAATATCATTTCTTGGGCTGGAAATATTTTTTTGATATGACTTATTAGTATATGGGGATGTTTTGTGTAGTTATATCTTAGTAGGTTTTATGCATTTTCCTTGCTATAGTTATGAAAACCGATTATCACATGAACCTCCTACTAATTGTCTTTGCAAGATCAAATGTGATGATGTGTGAAGGGAATGATGGAAGTTGTTGGTGGATAAAAGCACGAGTTCAAAGCATTCTGTTGAAGATTTTTTCATCAAGTTGACCTATTAGCCTGGGCTTGATCCTAACGGCTCGTAGGAATTTGTGTGTTTTAATTAGAATTTGATGGACAGTGTTTAATGCCGCCTGATATGGTGGATCTTGTAACCAACATTATCTATATGAAGACTTTGTCTTCAGAACTTGGTACCACTTTTTGATTATTGAAGGAGATTATCTGCATACAGTTCTAGATATCTTTTCTATGTTATGAACTTATTTCTAAGTTAATGAAAGCCATGGAATTTTGAGAATCAGAAGTTGTTAATCCCTCTATCCCAAGGAAGAGCAAGGGCCCACTCAACCGAGGAGATACGAGGTTACTTTGAGTTCATGCATATAGTTCTTTGATTATATTTACTGCAATTATCATTTGATAAGTCTTACATGCATGCTTTGATTAACTATATCTGCTTTCTCCATTACTGCTTTCACTTAGAATAGATGCTTTTGTTATGCAAATCTAGTTAACGAATAGTCTTGCTTTCTGCTAAAGTTCCATTTATTCAGTTGTGATTTCATTTGTTAAGAATAAGTGTGTGCATATTTCATTTTACAATAGAAGATTAGTTGTTAAAATTCCTTTCATTGCAAATAGTTGAATTCTGTAGAACTGTATTTAATTTCCGTAGATTTGAATTGCATTTCCATAGAATAGTCATTAAACTAAACAACCCCCAAATAGACCCAATGTATAACTGGTTCTCCGAGACTCCATTACATATTGCCTAGGACACAACCCTAGTTTAGAATGACACTGACAAAGATTATGTCAATTAAATGATTGGAAGAATACGATGACCCATCAATCATGCCCCTTCTTCTAATCAAAGCGAGAGAGACCTCAACTAATGATAGCCATACCCATGAGGTCCATGC
Organism: Taxus wallichiana var. yunnanensis; assembly: GCA_018340775.1. Lineage (NCBI taxonomy): Eukaryota > Viridiplantae > Streptophyta > Pinopsida > Cupressales > Taxaceae > Taxus > Taxus wallichiana. The sequence goes on along the minus strand of CM031243.1, from coordinate 572,364,898 downwards.
TATTTTCATTGATGCACCAATTACTTCCCAATCACCTCATATTCCTTCCACAGAGGAAATCCTAGCCCGAATTCCTCCACCTACACATGAAACCACTTCACCTGTTCCTCCACCCACAGAGGAACACCCCTCATCTCCTCCCTCACATATGGAGGAGACTTTTGTTAACATCGAGACCATTTCACCTTTGTCTTCTCCACCTAGAGAGCCATCACCCACAGTACCTCTCGACCCATGGAAGATGATTGTTTATCTCCTCCACCCACAGAGGAGCACCCATCATCTCCTCCACCTATCAAAGATCTAGTAGAAATTCCTTTACCTCTAGGTGACCATTCTCCATCAGTTACCCAAGATCATACGGAATTACTTTTAGCTCTCTTACCCATAGAAGCTGAAGCTAGAAAATTCCCCATTTCTAAGACACATTTTATGGGAATCACCATTGGATCCTCATCAACCTCACCCACTACAGTTCCATTCTCACACTTAGCCAACCACTTGGATTATGTGGATAGAGCCTAACTCGGGCGTCTTATACTTCTGTCTCAACACAAATGTAGATGTCACTTGCTGGCACTTCCACTATCTATCCAAAAATATTTCAGCCGATCAAACCAAACACAACAACCATAAGCTATCGCAACTTATTCCACAATACCACTCATGGCTCAACTCACTCCTCTACCCATAACTCAACATGCATCTAAACCAAAACCAACACCTACATCATCTTCCCTTCCTAAACCTATTACTACCTTAGGGGTCATCCCAATGGCCAGCCTCACTCATCCACCCATCAAATTAGACTTAGTTACATCCTCCAAAGCCAACACCAAGCTTAATTCGGCACCCAAACAGAAGAACCAATCCCATAGATCTCATACCCAAACCTCACCGATCACACCTTCATCACCTTCACCCCTTCAGTCCATCTTAGGACCTTGCCCTTCTAGCATGCTTAAGAAACCTACACTGCAGGTAAACTAAAAATGCAATAGCCCATTCCTCCCTCACAAAATTCTAACATACCCAAATGCCTAACACAACTTCTACCCACACCTACAACATTTTTACCACCCATACCTCTAATACCATCGATAACTTCTTCACTACCCATGACACTTCAGTCTCTTTCCCTCACACCTCCTGCATGACCTACACCATCTACCTTCACACCTCAGTTATCCCTATGGGTAACTCACCCTCTTCCACCATCCTCTTTTATCTCTAGATCTCGTACGCCCGTATCCCTTTACCCTAGAAGGTGCAATCTATAGGAAAAAATCCACTACCCTCCAATAAGGTAGTCACACCAACTACACACTCTCTTGTTAGTTCATCTACCATGCCCCTACCCAAGCAGACATGACCAACACCTAAGACCACACTGGCACCTAAAACCATAGCTCAACCCACTCCCCCTCTTGCAAAGACCCTTCCTATACAATCAGCCACACCTACACCCAAACCCACCTTTACCTCCCATTGTGATCCACTAGCAGGATCCTATGCCAAAATTTTAACCAACCTCCTTGAAAACTTGTCATCACATTACCACCTCTCAGACCTTATGACCCACTCAAACCCAAACCAAAGGTGTTTGACGACACCAAAATTTTCACCTACCATCATGTGCCAGGGAATGATGTAGAGAACTGCAAGGCTTTGAAAACTTCTTTGATCCAATTGTGTCCTCTAGAAGAAAAATTTGATGATGATGACCTTCTCGATGAGGACCCCATTTCACCAGCACCCATTTCCATAGTTCTTCCCTCATTTCCTACTCAGTGACCAAGATCTCCACCCCCACAACTCCTAGAGCCACCCCAAGATTTGAAATTAACATGGTTCGTGTTAGAGAACTTGCCAAACCTCCACCCAAATGTCAGTGTGCCCAGCTCATTTCACAAGATTCCTTCCCACCACTTGGATTTTTCCCTTCCTGTCATTATAACTTTCATAGCTCACCTACTTCACCTACATCCGCACCCCAAATCAACATGATCCACATTGCTACCCGCACTTAAAAGGATAAAGTCAAGGAAAAGGTAAATGACCCACCGACCAACCCTATACCCAACATACCATCTGCACCCACACCTAAAATCACTATCCACGGCCCCACATATCCTATTTCTAATGGGGTTACACATCGCACAATGCTCAAACAATTACACCAATCTTCCCTCAAAATGTCCTTATATGACCTCATCCAAACCTCGAGAATCCCATCGTCAAGCTCTCATGGAGGTCCTTGATATATTAAGGTCTTACCCAATGATCCTACACATGTGGCCTTCATTATTACACCTCATCGTGTAGCCTCCCTTACCAAATTACCATATTCTCCTACACCTCCACCTACTCACCAAGTAGCCGCCCTTAGCTTCTCGGATGAAGAGATCACACCGCACCAAACCGATGACCTAGACCCAGGCTCTTTTCATCTCTATCTATATCAATAATATCTATGTATGACATGTTATGATCGATGGGGGCACTAGCATTGATGTCATCTCCTCCCATGCAATCGATCAAATGTGCATACCGAAAATTGCATTCATAAACATCTCACCATGTTGCATTCATTTAATGATGCTATCACCTCTACACTTGGCACCATCATCCTCCATGCCCACATGGTCCCCTTACTATTCCAAATTTATTTTACATCTTCGAGGGGAATCTCAATATAACCTATTGCTTGATAGACCCGGATTCGTGTCATGGGTTGTGTTCCTTCCACTTTGCATCGTTGTGTGAAGTTTGAGCATAAAAGACACACATATACCACTACGGATGACCCATCACCCTTCAAAACCTACAACATGCTTTACTTGACCTAATGACGTGCTTATACCCATTAAAATGTCGACCTCCATGACCACTACCTCTTCACCTACACCTCCACTCACTAGTGCCACCGCTACCTCAACCGCACGTACATCCTCCATTCCTACCACTGCTACACAACCTCCACAATGACCCAAACCTGTCACTTGACCTCCCGATTAGCCATTTGGATCCACCTCCAAGTCAACCTCTAACACATCATCTATCCAACTACCCAAATATTGACCACTTTGATCCCTTAGAAGGAATTTTTCAACGCCTCACTCTGGGGGACTATCACCTATATAGTGTTAACACATTCCTTACTCCACAAGAGTATGGAAGTCTTCACTAACACCCTCATTATGATCACCACATAGGAGATCACCTCCTTTATGGTCCTCCCCACCTTTGTACCAATCTCACCTATGGGGGAATTGATACTACCACTTATACACCTGAACCACCATCACAAACCCGCCCATTTTCTGCTGACTTCCAGTCACTCACCAATCATCGTTTCACCCACACCTTCTTGCACCAATGTGTGTGGAAGGGTTTTGGTTTTGGCTTTTATGAGAAAGGTCGTCACACTATTATTCCATGTACTACCTATAAACATAACGACCGTAGTGGTATTGGCTTTGTTGAACCACCTACCAAGAAGGCCCACATTGAACTCATTGAGGACATCAACCCTTCTCCACCTTCTTCACCTACTCCACCTTCTTCACCACCTTCACCGATAGAGTCGATGGATCCAGAATCCATTCCTCCTAATTTTTTTTTCATAAACACCATTTCCTTGGGGCCTCTGACTTATCAACGTGAGGGTGAGGCTCCCTCTTCTCTTCCCTTCCTGTATCTTGAAATGATTGATGATGATACACATTCGATTAATGTCATTTAGTGTCAGGATGATGAATCTATACTCACCTACCTTGGTCTTTGAAGACTCATGTATTCATCAATCGTTACCATCTAAGATGTAAACCATGTTGAATGAATCAACTATCAAAATCAACATTCATACTCAGGACGACCCACACATTCTAAAGATCGGTCAATCTTTAGATACTGCTGAACAAGAAGCCATCACTTCTTTTCTCAAAAACCATAACCACAATTTTTCTTGGTCTTATGTAGACATGCCCGATATTGACCACACTATGGTGGTACATAATATCATAACCATTCCCGATGCCAAACACATAAAACAAAAGATGAGGAAAATTCACCCTTGCATTGCTCTTACGGTTAAAGAGGAACTTCAATGCCTCCTTCGGTTTACTTCATCTTACCCATTGACTATCCTCATTAGATTTCTAACATTTTCCCTGTCACTAAGGTGATAGGGGGACTTCAAATTTGCATGGATTTCCATGACCTCAACCTAGCTTTCCCAAAAGATGACTTTCCTCTACTTGGTATTGACCAACTGGTTGACCTTACTCGGTGGTCATGAGATGCTATCACTCACGGATGGCTTATCGGGTTATAACCAAATCTTGTTTGCCTCGGAGGATCAGCACAAAACCGCATTCATCACCCCTTGGGGGACCTTTCGCTATTGAGTCATGCGTTTTGGCCTTAAAATGCGGTGCCACATATCGGTGAGGCTATGAATTACATCTTTCATGACATCATGCATCGTATATTGGAAGATTACGTGGACGATCTCCTTGCCAAATCTAAATGCTGCTCTGAGCACCTCACCATCCTAAAAACAATATTTGACCACCTCATTAACTATTGCATTCGCTTTCAGCCCAAGAAATGTGTCTTCACAATTCTCTCGGGAAAAATCGGGATTTATCATCTCATTATGTGGAATAGAGGTTGACCTGCTAAAGTCAAGGTCATTCTAAAAATGCCTCCATCCACTAATCTTAGGAAACTCCGTAGCCTACAAGGTAAGTTTCAGTCTATTCGTCGTTTCATTTTGTAATTGTCTGATCGGTGTCAACCATTTCATCATCTTCTCAAGAAGGATGTATCCTTTAAATGGGATGATGACTACCACAAATATTTTGAGGCCTTAAAACAATACCTTCTCCAACCACCCGTACTCATTCCACCTAAAGAAAATCAACCCTTCTACCTATACATCTCAGCTACCGATCACTCTTTGGGGGCCATGCTCACTCATCATGATGAAAAACATAGGGAGTAGGCAGTTTATTACATAAGCCATACTCTTTTGGACTACAAAACCCAATATACCCATGCCGAAAAACTTTGCTTAGCCTTAGTTTTTGTTCACACCAAAATCCACCATTACTTACTCAACCAAGAAACCTATGTTATGACCAACACCGACCCCTTACATTGTATGTATGCCAAACCTTACCAAAATCAATGTGCGCACACTTTGGATTATGCTTTTGGCCGACCTATACCTTGAATTCATCCATTAAAATTCCATCAAGGGCCAAGATATCACCGACCAATTGGCTGATGCACCTATTTCCAGGGATCAACCCTCTAACTTTGAATTTTCAGATGATTCAATTGCTACCCTTTCCCTGGATGAACCCGCTTACCAAAAGACACTCTTCTTCGATGGTTCCAAGTGTCAGCGTGGGGGTGGGGCTGGTGTTATCCTCATTACTGCTTGATTGTGAACCCATGACTTTATCTTTCAAACTTGATTTTGATTGTATAAACAATATTGCTGAATACGAAGTGCTCATATTAGGTATTTAAGCTGCCTATGCCTTAGATGTTAAGTCAATCAACATCTTTGGTGATTCTCAATTAGTCATAAACCAAGTGAATGGTATATACTAGTTTTGTAATGATATACTTCAAAAGTATAAACATCATGGACATACTTTTGATCACATTCGACCGCTACGCCCTTGGCTGTCCAACGTTCTACCAACAAATTTCCACATACCGTGACTGCTTGGCTTCTCAAATACCCACTTCACTTGCCGATTCTAAGATCTTTGTCACCGTCACAAAGACTCTAATCACCCTCTTATTTACCTTGTGAAGTTTACTCTATCGAAACCACTACTCCCGACCCGAGTGACCTTTGGTATAAACAATACTCAGACTATCTTTCCCTCTCCATCTTACCTCTCGACCTCACTCATAATGGATAACACACTTTTCTTTAAAAGGTCTCTTGTTACGTCATCATGGATGGCCTCCTCTATAAGTGCAGCTTCGATGGTATTCTCTTACGATGCCTTACGAGTTTTGAAATTCCTTATACCATTAAGGAATTTCATGATGGCATATGTGGAGGTCACTTCAGTGGCCTTATTGTTGCTAAGCGTATTCTTCACCTAGGCTATTACTAGCCGACCCTTAACCATGATTGTTGCAACTACGTCAAGTGTTGTGTAAAATGCCAACAACATGCCAACCTTCATCATACACCCAGTCATGCCTTACAGGTCACCCGTGACCTTTGGCCTTTCTCTCAATGGGGTTTGGATCTTGTCAGAGAAATCAATCCCCATTCTTCCCAGTGACATCAATGGATCATCACCGCTACCGAATATTACACAAAATGGGTTGAAGCCATACCTCTCATCTCCATGAAATCTAAGAAAATATGTGAGTTCATCAATCATCACATCATTTGTCACTTTGGTGTTCCTCACCACCTCATCACTGATAATGGAAAAAAATTCAAAAATAAAACCTTACGGAAACTCTGTGACGCCTTCGAAATTCAGCTCATTTTCTTGTCATCTTATTACCCACAAACCAACGACCAAGTTGAATCTACTAATAAAACCTTAAAAAAATTATCATGAAATTGGTTAACGATCTGGAAAGGCATACACACATTCCTTTTGCTTTGTGGGCATATCGCACTAGTATTCACACTTCCACTTTGCTGCCACACCTTTTCTCTGCTCAGTCTACGGTGTAGACACCAAATTTGTGTCTTACGACACCCTGTGCCCCGCATCTCATTTCACAACCTAGTCTCACCACCTAAACCTTGCACAATTATTTATTAATTACCTTATAATTAATAAATCCACATCTCCAAACTCGCCACCTCATTTCGCCACCTCATCATGACCTAGTCCTAACCCTAAACTAACCTAATAAAGACCTATAACTTGGTCTACATCCACACCCATGACTAATTACTCCTCACCGCACCAAAATCAACCTAGTAATGACTTGACCAAGCCCACAACTAATTCCACGGGAGAAAAGGAGGGAAAGTTGGCTATTTTACTAAAAATAGCCCACTTTGACTTAACCGACATCGGTTCCTACTTGACCATTGTCGGTTACGTAACTACCATCGGTTCCCTGTAAATGACCTCCCCCAACCAAAAAGAAGGGATCTGGGAATTCATTAGAAAGATCGGGAATTCACTTGGCCGAGCTAGAGACAAGTGAAGGAAAGAAACGAGTTTGCAGAGAAGGACATCAAGCCCAAGACTGCAACTGAGTAACCAAAGCCCAGTGACACTCATCCAAGCATTGGGAGAGAAGATAGCTCATCTTTGACTATCAGATCATCCCACCTGAGCCCTACCTTCGCCATCACAGTCCCTGGACCTGTATCTTCATCAGAAAGAAGTAAGTAGTGTCTTGTACGTTCTTGTAATAACATTTCTTGAACTTCTGAATCACAGTAATTTTAAGTCTACTCCCAGATCCACTACCCGGAAACACCTTACATCTAACTATCATTCCTCTACCCGTACATTGCCCCAAGAACAACCCCCATACTCTCTGAGTCTTCTCCATCACCCCATTACCTATCCCCAATCATTTACCAGCCTTATAAACCCCATAGCCACCTAATGGCCAACCTTCACTAAAAACCTCTAAAACCACTACCCCACCGATATCGGTTATCAGAAACCGGTATCGGTGACAGTGACCGGCATCGGTCACTGTGACTCAAACCAAAACTAGCCTTTCCTCTATTGTTTTAACGAGGTAATTTAATTGTAATTTTGCAATAATTTGTGTTAATTCATATTAGCAGGGGAACTGACCACCTTCGAAAGGAAGTTTTATATTTCCTCGGCCCAAGGTAGTTCCCTCATTTATTGTCTAACTATAATCTGGTGGTCTTGCATTCTTATTCACAGGTAGTCCTTCCCAGACAAAAAGGAGTTCTTCGCAATCGATCTGATCTCTCTCTACGGTACGCGCACACCCTCCCAACATTCAACAGGTATTCCTCCTAGCCCTAACCCTTATCTGTTTCTCAAGAGAATGAAAGGATAGAAGCAACTCTATTCTAAGGAACTGAAACATTCTATGCGAAACATTTTGGCATGCCCGGTGGGACCCATTTCGGGTTTCTTTGATTCTTGCTTGCTTTCATATAGGGAGCATACTTGCTATTTGTTTTTGCTATGTATTCAAAAAATAATTTGTCATTTTGGTAAAAGAATTTGTCTCGCTTTCACGTCTTTGCATTAGTGAAAGTCATCTCCTTTGCTTCATCGAATATCATTTTTGATTTGGGTTTAAAACATGTGCATCACATTCTTGCTTGCTATTTTCAATTATAGTGAACATAGATTAAGTAACAGGTCGTACACATGGGGGTGATATCCATGGTATTGACAAGAAATTAATCTTACTTTCACTGCACAACACATACCAAATCACGTCATAATCAACACAATAGCTCAAACATCCCCCCTTCTCGCGGTATTCCTCCGCCCGATTGAGGTAACCTTATAAGCCAAAACAAACTTGACATTTCCCTTAGGTCTTTTGTTTAGGATTGGTATCATCTTACGTCTAAGGCATAAGCCCACAATAATTAAAACTAATCCTTGGGTTAGTCTCTTGATTTGCATGTGCATCTTGCTTGTTTTTAGTTCTGTTTTTCTGTCATACACTATTTCAGTGATCACTTCAGAAAAATTTGGTAGGTATACTAAGCATTGTTAACCCCAAATCAACAGCTCCTTACAGCTTCTTACACCGGTCCTATTATACCGACATCGGTTAACTGACCGACACCGTCTCGTATATCTAACGCGCATCGGTTATCAGGACCGATATCGATTCTTGTCTTTCACAGTTCCCGACAAACCAACAGCCTACCAATTCCAACATTTTGTGGTTGTTTCTATTCCTGATAGATCAAATCTCTGTTGTGTACTCTTGTCCATGGTTGTTATCACTGGAAACAAGCCGAAGGCATGGTTTCACATGCCATTCGTGCCTTTGCTGAATCACCCCCTTCCCATTCTATAGGGAATCCTACGGACACCAGTGAGGTTCCCAAAATCCCTGTAGGAGATAAGGAATTTGTGAAATTTTTGGATGCTAATCCTAGCGTAACAACTGTACAATACTATTTGTCTCATACCCCTGACCATACACCCGATGGTCAGCTCCTTATTGGTATGCCTATTAGTATAGCTACTCATTTAGATCCCTCTCCACCTAATAACTCCGCCTTACCTTCTTCATCCTTAGCCCCGTCTCCCAACTCAGTGGCTTCAGAGGTTCATACGGCACAGATTGGCTTTCCTTTGGTTAATTTGGGGCCCCACATATCATTACCGCTAACAAACCCGTTGTCTCATTCACCTACCCCTTCTCTCTCGTAGACTACCCCTTTCATAACTTGCTCTCTGCCACCTATCCACACGAGCTTTCCTTCTCAAGCTCCGCCCACCTTTTCATTTCCACACACTTATCCGGTGACTTCAACACCTTATATAGGACATCCCTATTCGGTCTCCTCAACATATTCGTCCTCAATACCTTATCAACATTTAACCCCACCATTGTCTAGTGGAGGCCCTTGGCCCAATCCTCCACCTTTTACAACAATGACCTTTTGACATCTCATCCAACCACTGATTTCATCAAACAAATGATGGACAAGATGCAAAATCTGGAGGCTTCTGTTTTAGGAAGCCATAGCACCCTGACATACTGAGAAAGTTTTTCGGGAGCCTATTCATCCTTCTATCCCCCTTCATTCATATCCTCCTCAATGGGAATTACCAAAATTTACTCGTTTTAATAGTAAGGAGGATCCTCGAACACTGCGATCATTTAGACATGCCTGCTATCTGATTGCTCGTGACGATGCCTTACTACTCCGCACCTTTCCCATGTCCTTATCAGGACCCACCTTGGAATGGTATAGTGCTTTAACCCAGCACTCAATCTTCTCTTTTAACCAATTAGCCCAATCTTTCTTGGATCATTTCTCCATTAATATTGCTAAGAAGGTATCTATCACCGACCTCTATGTTGTCTGACAATTTGAGGATGAATCTATCGCATATTTTGTTGGACGATGGCGAGGCCTCATCAACCAACTTACTTATGCCTTACCTCAGGCTGAACTCATCGAACTCTTTACGCGGGCCTGCGCTAAGCACATTTCTCCTACCCTCCAAATTCAAACTTTCCGCACCTTTGATGAGGCCTTTACTATGGCTCGAAAACTAGAGATTCGAGCCTTAGAGGAAGAGAAATTGCGGTTGCGCAACAAAAACCCTAATTTCGAACCCAAGACTCCACCAACAAACCCAACACCACCAATTCTCATGCATCGACTGCTTCGAAATCAAAAGGAGCTATACACGCGGTGATGGTCAAATCCCAAGCACCGTCTAGTACCCCACCAAAAACCACCTATAAGTATAAAGCCGAGCCCATCAACTACACTCCCTTGGGAGAAACTTATGGTGTGATTTTGGAAAAATTACTCAAAGTAGGAGCTATCACCTTGCCTCCTATTAAACCTCACTCCGGGTTTGATTCCACCCATGCTATACCTTCTTGGTACAAAGAAAATGACTTCTGTAACTTCCACCGTGTGAAGGGACACAATCACGAAAACTGCAAGATGTTGAAAAACATAGTGCAGGAAATGGTTGATGCAGGGGATATAACCCTCGATAATCCTAATGCCCCTGCTAACCAAAATTTGAAAATCTTCAAAAAACCATTCCCGAACCATTCATCTAACAGTAACATAAACCAAGATATCTTAGCCGAGGAGAGTGTTCATGAAATCCATGCGGTCTTCGACTCCCAACCAAACGCTTCTATCGAGAAAATTCTGAATCAAGCCTCTTCACTAACGCAAGGACCCGAATCCCCTTCACCGCCATCAAGACAAGACGAAATCCTTGTCATTCCTTTACCCATAAAGGAATTAACCGCCCCAATTCTCTTCTCACGAATGAGCCTTCTTACGCCACATCCTCCAAGCTGTGAGATGATGTTATCTAACTTATCTATTTCCCAAAGATCTCCTTCTACCACTCTTGCTATACAAGAGGAAGGCTTATCATTGTTTCTATCATCCTTAGAAGAGAAACCCCTCGAATCAACATCACCACATTCTTTAATCATGATGGATCCCCTCAAACATGCCCTTCTACCTATTAGTTCTTCATCGCCTAAATCTTTTCAGCGACCGGTTGACCTCTTAACACCCATTGATACAGAGACTCATTTACCCCCTGTATCACACCCACAGTGGACTGGAATTACAACCCACCTCTCTTCCATACAAAAATTCCTATTCACACGTGAAGATTGTCATCCCTCAGAAGATAGATGAGTCCTATGGGAACGTTTGAGTACACCATGCTCTACTCAGATGCAGATGACCGATCCAAACACCTCTACCATATACCCGCGGTGTTTACAAAAACTCAAAATGCCTATGTCCTCATCTTCACCCCCTCATCTCTACCGAATACCTCATCCACCTCTGTTAACCTAACCAAACCTTCCCCTACGCTTGGGACTCCACCAATACCCAGTTTAACACACCCACCTAAATGGTTAGATTTATCCAAAAATAAATCTGTCCATCCACCTAGGAGACAAATCCAATCTCCTCAAATCCAATCCCTGCCTCTGTCACAACTAAAACCCTCGCCGTCACACTTACCTTCCATATTGGGACCTCACCCCTCCACCTTGCCTCAATACATCACACCTCCTGCGTTTTCTCTAAAACGACCTGCACCTTCTACACCCATACAGAGATCCTGTCCACCTATCAACCCTAAACAAACTCCATCATCAAAGGATTTGTTTGCCATCACTCCTCTTTCTCCATGGTTATTTCCTGCTACCACATCATCTATGGCCTCATCATCTAATCAGCTAAACATAACTTTATTTGAAGAAGCCACGCTTAGTTAAATCCAATTATCAAAACCCCTTGTCTAAACCACCACCCATACGAACCAACCATACCCAAACATTACCAAAACTCACCCAATCAATAGCCTCATCTTCCTCTGACTTTGACCCACTCAAAGGATCTTATGCCAAGATCCTTGATATGTTGGTGGAAAATGCGACCATTTCCCTACCTCCACTTAGATCCTATGATCCATCTAAACCTCGACCTATAGGTTATGATGATTCTAAAATTTGCGCTTACCACCGCACACCAAGACATGATGTAGAGGGATGCAAAGCTTTGAAAGCCATACTTCGTCAGTCACCTCTCTCGGATAGAAAGGTTAAGAAAGACAACTTACGAAGGGAGAAACCTTTAGCTTCAATCCCCTCTCTTATACCACCTGTCCCTACCTCACCAAGATCTATCATTATTACAACCCCACCTCTCGAGGACCATGACTTATCCCTACCATCTTCCTCCTCTTGTGTTCACGAGATCAACATGATTAGTGTTGCTACTCGAGGGTAGAAAAACAATGGGAAAGATAAAGAAAAACACCTGCAGCCTCTCTTTCGTCCACCATCCCGATCGCACCACCACCTAAAGTGGTTATTCGTGGACCTGCCTACCCCGTCTCTGATGGAGTTTCCCACCAAACCATGATCAAACAACTTCACCAATCACCTGTAAAAATGACGCTGTATGATCTCGTTCAAACTTCTGAATCTCATCGACAAGCTCTCGTTGAAATCCTTCAAGGGATAGAGGTCTTACCTAACGAAACTTTTCCCGTTACCTCCATCTTAACACCCAACCACGTTGCTTCTCTCACCAAACAATCTACCACTTCCGCCTGTCATGCGGAGCCGCTTTGTCGATTTCTCTGAAGATGAAATTGTTGACTTTGGTGCAGAAGATCCTGACCCTGCTATTTTTATCTCACTTACGTCCGGGACATCCGAGTACGTCGTGTTATGATTGATGGGGGTGCTTAGCCTAAACATCATCTCTTCAAAATCCTTCCAACAAATGAATATCCCTTCTAGTTGCATGTGTTCCAACCCTACCATGTTACGTTCATTCAATGATGCTATTACTTCTACCTTAGGCAATGTGATCCTTAACATTCATGTAGGGCCACGTACCTTACCCGAACTCTTCTATGTCCTTGAGGGAGAATTCCAATACAACATGTTGTTGTTAGCCGCCCTTGGATCCGGGCTATGGGATGCGTTCCCTCCACCTTACATAGATGCATAAAATTTGAGTATGAGGGAAGTCTTACACCGTAAAAGCGATGCTCCCCATTTTAAAACCTGCAATATGTTATATCGCCCTAATGATGTGCTTGTACCAGTCAAGACACCCATTCGTCCAACCCAACCATCTACTTCAACCACACCTCAACCATCCATCTCAACCACACCTACACCTTCAACTAATGAAACCGCCGCCGCCACTTCCACTTCCTTTCCCGCGGACAACATCCCAACCTCAGATCCCTTAGTTGATGTCTTTCAACACCTTATGTTGGGGGAGTATCGCCTTTATAATGTTAGCACTTTCCATACTCCACGGGAGTATGGACGATTCTGAGCGCATCCTACCTACGACCGTCATGTGGGGGAAGTAATCTCCTACGGACCACCTAATTGCCGCACCAACCTAACGTATGGGGGTGTCGATACATCCTCTGTCACCCCTGAACCTCCCCTTGGTGTGGTTCCCTTCCAATCTGATTTTCAATATTTAACTAATCGTCATTTCACTCTCACCTTCTTGACGTCGCTGTGCTTGGAAGGGCTTCGGATTTCGGTCTTTATGAACAAGGCCGACATACGATCATTCCTATAACTACACGCAAACACAAAGATCGTAGTGGTCTTGGATTTTGAACCACCTACACCAAATACACCGCATATCCGTTGTATCCAGGAAGATGATGAAGTCACCCCTTAGAACCATCATCACCCATTTTTCCATTGTCACCTGAGTCGATAGACCCTGAATCTATCCCTCCTAACTTTTTTTTTTCATAAACACTATCTTCCTGGGTCCTCTCACTTATCAACATGATAATGAAGACCCATCTTCTCTTCCCCTTCTATATCCAGACATGATCGAAGAGGACTGCCTTGATTAATGTTGTTGAGTGCCGGGATGACGACTCTATCCTCACTTACCTTGGTGCGGACGACTCTTATATTCAACGCGCCTTGCCATCTGATACTCAAACCATGTTGAATGAGTCGACTATAGAAATCAACATCCACACCGAGGACGATCCTCACATTGTGAAGATCGGACAATCTCTTACCACATCGGAACAAAGCGCCTTCACTACCTTCCTCTTCCGACCAAGCTTTCGCTTGCTACGTAACATGCAAGCTTTCGCTTGTCCTATTACCGAACCTGATGCCAAACGTTGCGAAGCGAGAAAAATGCATCCACGATCCGACTTCAACGCTGTTTCCATAACATTACTATCCCTAAAACCCGATGCCAAATCATGGGGGGACTTAACGGATTTTTGGGACCTTAAACTAAGAAAAATGCATCCACACATTGCCCTCTTGGTCAAAGAAGAGCTTCAACGACTATCATAACTCCTTGAGGATTATGTCGATGATCGTTTGGCCTTAAGAATCTTGCGAAATCTAAACATCGCATTATGAACATCTCGATGTCGCGTTTTAACAATTACATTTTGATGTTTTAACAATTATTTTTGATCTGTTACAATATTGTGTTCATCTTCAACCAAAGAAATGTGTCTTTGGTGTCCTTTCGGGAAAACTCCTTGGTTTTATTGTCTCTTTGCGTGGCATTGAGGTCGACCCAGCTAAAGTCAAGGCTATTCTAGAGATGCCCCCACCTACTAACCTCAAACAATTGTGTAGTTTACAAGGTAAACTCCAATCTATCCGGCGTTTCATCTCACAACTCTCGGATCGATGTCAACCTTTCCATCATCTCCTTAAAAAGGACATTGTCTTTCAATGGAGTGAAGAGTGCCACCAAGAATTTGAAGCTCTTAAATCCTATCTCTTGCAGCCACCGGTCCTTATCCCACCTCGGGACGATCGCCCTTTCTATCTTTACCTTTACGCCACCGACCATGTTGTAGGAGCCATGCTCACACATCGTGACTCCTAGCATCGTGAGCAAGCCGTTTATTATATAAGTCGTACTCTCGTGGATTATGAGACTAGGTATACACATGTAGAAAAGTTGTGTCTAGCCCTATCATTCGTGGCCACCAAACTCCGACACTACCTCCTGAATCACAAAACTTTTGTCATCACCAACATGGACCCCATCCATTATATGTATGCCAAGCCTCATCTAAACCAATGCATCACCCGATGGCTTATGCTCCTCGCCGACCTTGACCTTGAGTTTGTACACCAAAAATCAATCAAAGGACAAACTATCGCAGACCAACTCGCGGAAGCCCCTTTACCTGGGGAGCAATTTACCAATTTTACATTTCCTGATGAACTCATTGCTACTCTTTCACTCAGTGAGGAGTCATATTCAATGACCCTCTTCTTCGATGGATCCAAATGCCAGCGTGACAGAGGGGCTAGTGTTGTTCTCATTCCTCTTGACTTTGAGCCTATGCCTCTTTATTCTAGCTCTATTTCCTCTGCACTAATAATACAGTGGAATATGAGGCCCTTGTTTTGGGTCTCCAGGTAGTGTTATACTTAGGTGTAAAATCTATTAATATTTTTGGTGACTCTCAATTGGTAGTCAATCAAGATCTGGTTATCTACCAATGTAAAAATGAGGAACTTCAAAAGTACAAACATTACATGGATTCACTTTTGACCTTATTTACTCATTATTCTATCCAAACCATTCCTCGCTCCACTAACAAATTTGCGGATACTATGGCTTGCTTGGCCTCGCAAATTCCTGCCTCACCCACTGACTCTGATATATTTGTCTTGGTCCAACAACTCTTTGCCCCATCTTACTCGGTCCCGGATGTTTGTATGGTAAATAACGTATCTACTAATTCACAGGATACTTGGTATCACCAATTTCACGACTACCTTACAACCTCTGTTCTCCCACCTGACCTTACTAGTAATGGAAAACGTGTTTTTCTTAAAAGTGTTTCTTGTTATGTCATCATGGGGGGACTCCTCTATAAACGTGGCTTTGATGGCATCCTCCTTCGATGTCGACCAGTGTGAGAGATTACCTATACCATCCAACAAGTTCATGATGGAATTTGTGGTGGACATTTTAGTGGCCTTGCCGTGGCTAAACGGATACTTCACCTAGGCTATTATTGGCCTACTCTTAATAACGATCAGCTGCTATGAATATGTTAAGCGTTGTATTAGGTGTCAACAACATGCTAACCTTCAACATACTCCTAGCCACCCGCTCTGAGTTGCACGAGATCTTTGGCCTTTCTCACAATGGGGTTTAGACCTTATTGGTGAGATTCATCCACCTTCTTCACAAGCGTGCACCATTGGATAATCATAACAACCGAATATTACACTAAATGGGTGGAGGCCATTCCAATCATTTCAACAAGAAAAGAGAAAATCGTAGAATTCATCAACCATCACATTATCTGTCGTTTTGGTGTTCCTCATCGCGATAACGAGATAATGGAAAATCTTTCAAAAATAAGTTATTACAAAACCTTTGTGATAACTTTGGTATCAAACTTAGCTTCTCTTCACCTTACTATCCACAAGCAAATGGTCAAGCGAATCCTCTAACAAAACCTAACCAAAATTCTCATGAAATCCGTTAACGATTAGGAAAAATTGGCACGATCACATCCCCTTTTCCCTTTGGGCTTATCGGAGTAGCATTCGTACCTCCACCAATGCCACCCCTTTTTCTTTGGTATATGGTACCGAGGCTGTATTGCCTCTCGAAGTACAAATACCCTCACTAAGAATATCTCTTCAGGATATTCTCACCAATGATGATTTCCGCCAAGAGCGGTTAGCCCAATTAGAGCTTCTTGACGAGCATCGTCTTACAGCTCTTGACCACCTTCAAATATATCAAAAATGCATCAAGCGTGCTTATGATAAGTGACTTCATGAGCGTACCTTTAAGGTTGGTGATCTGGTTGTCAAAGAGAATCAACATGTATCCAAACTAGAAAAAAAAAGCAAACGTGGAAAATTTGCTCCAAATTGGATTGGGCCTTACATTATCACTCACACTTATGGATCAGGCACTTATCGTTTAGCTTCAGCTTAATGGTAAACCTGAGCCTGAACCCCTTAATGCCTTGCATCTCTCGACCATTCTACTGTTGAATTTAGTGTTATATCACTTCTTATCTACCTTGCGCTCGTCCCTTGAGCTCATTTACCACCTCATACACTTTGTTTCATGCATCTCAAAATCGAATCAAGCTCACATGGTTTGGTCATCACCTCCCCTTAAAGATGCCTTCCCCTTTTTAGTCTAGTCCATGACTTAAAAGTATCAAAATAACATGTTCTCAATTATACGCTTATGGGATATTCTTGAGTCAAACTTCCTACAAAACTAGATGCTTCATGCCGAACGGACATCTAGACCTCTAAAGTTATACATAGACTGCTCCCTCGAAGGACAGCTATGTGCAAAGCCATTTATATTATTATAAATAGATGCTCCCAGAAGGAAGCTATACACCAAAGCGCATCTCTACATTATAAATAGATTGCTCCTTGAAGGATAGCTATACAAAGTCAGCCTTTATCAGAAGCTTCTCGCATTGATCAGCTTCGTGAAGCGCTCAAGAACAATACCATGCATACCCCCTATGGAATTCCCGCATTGATCAAACTATATCCAAAAAAAAGAAAAAAAAAAAAAGAAAAAGAGAGGCAAAAGCAAGTATTCAATAGCATTTTGAGTCATGGACTTGTCTATTTAGGTCTGGTTCTCTTTAGTCAAGCATAATCACCTTATAACAAGTTTTTCGTGCCCTAGCTCTACCAGCCACCTCACTTCACCATTTGTCAAAACAACAACACTCAAGGGACGTGACATATATCTGATACATTGTGATTATACGACTCTTTTCACCTATCGAATTCTCACCTATGCAAGGTACCTAGGGATTCAAGATCATCCTATGTTAATAAGTGGTTTGTTTAGCTCTTCTTAACTACGAGACACTTTTGCCTCTTTTGCCTTGAATCTGGGATTATGTGTTGATCTTAATCAGACACGGTTTCCTTATACATGGGTAAGCTAACTTTCGTTTCACCTATACCTATGCCAACAACGCCGGTCCCTTACCAACACCAACAACGTTACCCTACCAATATTAATATTTTCACCAGCCAACAAATACCTAACTTCACCCAACTTCTGCCCTTATTCACCAATCTCCCTTTCTCACCACATTGCCTATTCACCACATCACCTATACCCTCCATTGCTATTTAGCCTTTTTTGACTTCATTGGCCCGACCCAAGGCCACAACCAACTAATCCGGCCCTGACCCCAAGGCCATGAACCCAACCACTTGGCCCGACCCAAGGCCCCAACCAACCAATCAGGCCCGACCCAAGGCCGCAACCAACCATTTGGCCCGACCCAAGGCCGCAACCAACCAATCAGGCCCAACCCAAGGCCACCACCAACCATTTCACCTGACCCAAGGCCGCACCCAACCACTCAGGCCCGACCCAAGGCCGCACCCAACTAATCAGGCCCGACCCAAGGCCCTCACTAATCAATCGGCCCGACCCAAGGCCGCCCCACTTAACTACCTCGACCAAGACCCACAAATTACAATTTTATCCACCCATCATGTAGCTTTTTGTTCAACTAAGCTCACCTGTTCGTGTTTTAGCATGATTAGGGTACCTAAATTGATCAGCCAACCAACTTTGCCTAGACCAAGACCATGACGTTTATCTCAACCAAACCAACCATTTGGTACTGCCGAACATGCCCAAACATTCTGTACCTTACCGTTATATTCCTGGAGCTACTTCCTATGCCTTGGATACCAGGATTATATCACCCCTATTTGGATAAACTATCGACCTTTGCCTATGAATTACTTGTTTACTCTTCAAATCGAGTACCCCGATCGCACTACTGCATTTCAACGTGCATCTGCTTCCTTGAACTTAGCCCACCCGTCTTAACATCATCTCAACACCATTCACTCTTTATCAACCATATCCCTGATTTCACGTCACCTCAATCTGTGATAGATTTGTGGGGGATTACCTATATCCTTAACAAGAGTAACCATTTCTTGTTATTGTCAGTCTGACTTTATAAGACAAGCTACACGACAATAAGGAGCTAATGTAGACACCAAATTTGTGTCTTACGACACCTGTGCCCTTCATCTCATTTCACAACCTAGTCTCACCCTAAACCTTGCACAATTATTTATTAATTACCTTATAATTAATAAATCCACATCTCCAAACTTGCCACCTCATTTCGCCACCTCATCATGACCTAGTCCTAACCCTAAACTAACCTAATAAAGACCTATAACTTGGTCTACATCCACACCCATGACTAATTACTCCTCACCCGCACCAAAATCAACCTAGTAATGACTTGACCAAGCCCACAAATAATTCCACGGGAGAAAAGGAGGGAAAGTTGGCTATTTTACTAAAAATAGCCCACTTTGACTTAACCGACATCGGTTCCTACTCGACCGCCATCGGTTACGTAACCGCCATCGGTTCCTCGTAAATGACCTCCCCAACCAAAAAGAAGGGACCAGGAATTCATTAGAAAGATCGGTAATTCACTTGGCCGAGCAGAGACAAGTGAAGGAAAGAAATGAGTTTACAGAGAAGGACATCAAGCCCAAGACTGCAACTGAGTAACCAAAGCCCAGGTGACACTCATCCAAGCATTGGGAGAGAAGATAGCTCATCTTTGGTATCGCCGATCATCCCACTGAGCCCTACCTTCGCCATCACGGTCCCTGGACTGTATCTTCATCAAAAAGAAGTAAGTAGTGTCTTGTACGTTCTTGTAATAACATTTCTTGAACTTCTGAATCACAGTAATTTTAAGTCTACTCCCAGATCCACTACCCAGAAACACCTTACATCTAAGCTGTCATTCCTCTACCCGTACATTGCCCCAAGAACAGCCCCCATACTCTCGAGTCTTCTCCATCACCCCATTACCTATCCCCAATCATTTACCAGCCTTATAAACCCCATAGCCACCTTATGGCCAACCTTCACTAAAAACCTCTAAAACCACCGCCCACCGATATCGGTTATCGAAACCGGTATAGGTGTGATGACCAGCATCGGTCACTGTGACTTAAACCAAAACTAGCCTTTCCTCTATTGTTTTAACGAGGTAATTAAATTGTAATTTTGCAATAATTTGTGTTAATTCATATTAGCAGGGGAACTGACCACCTTCGAAAGGAAGTTTAATATTTCCTGGGCCCAAGGCAGTTCCCTCATTTATTGTCTAACTATAATCTGGTGGTCTTGCATTCTTATTCACAGGTAGTCCTTCCCAGACAAAAAGGAGTTCTTCGCAATCGATCTGATCTCTCTCTATGGTACGCGCACACCCTCCCAACATTCAACAGGTATTCCTCCTAGCCCTAACCCTTATCTATTTCTCAAGAGAATGAAAGGATAGAAGCAACTCTATTCTAGGAACTGAAACATTCTGTGTGAAACATACGGTACGAGAGGTTGTTACGCCTCTCGAAGTCCAGATTCCCTCACTTCACATTTCTCTCCATGACATGCTCAATGATGATGACTTTCACCAGAACCATTTAGCACAACTTGAGTTATTAGACGAATGTTGTCTTAACACTCTTGACCATCTTCAAGTTTACCAAAAACGTATCAAATGTGCCTATGAAAAACGTGTCCATGAACAAACCTTCCAAGTTAGTGACCTTGTCCTGAAAGAAAATCAACATGTAACCAAAGCAAAAAAATTAAATGGGAAAAATTTTCTCCGAATTGGCTTGGACCATACATCGTGACTCATGCCTATAGATGAGGCACTTATCATTTATCTTCACTAGATGGTAAACCTGAACCTGAGCCACTTAATGCCTTGCATCTTTGACCATTCTACTATTGACTTTTAGTCCTACCTCTATTCGCCTCTTTCCATGCTCATCCCTTAAGAACTTTTCACTTCGCTCCTTTCACTATGCCACCTCCAACGATTAAACAAGAATCATATGCGTACCCGTTACTTTTTATCTTCTCTTAAATATGTATACCCAGAGCTGCACATGGCATGATTCTCATGGATACTTTTCATCTTCTTTTAGATGAGATCCCATGGTTGTTTCAACCTACTTTCGATTGGGAGAAATTTTACAAGCAAGAACACATCCGAGAGAGATAATGAATATTCAAAGAGCTAATTCTAGCAAGAAATAACATGCAAGGAAGGAGATTGAGGACCTACTCCGCACAACCTTCCCACCACATTCGATCTATCCAAGCAAAGAGAAGTGTGCATGCAGCCCATGTAGAAATCTTCTCTTCAACCTGGTGATCACTTGTAACCTTTAATCCCATCATCAGTACCTCCATCCTTCACACATAGACTTTTAGGAATGAAATCCAAGTAAGTACAACATCATACTTTCTTGGTTATTTCATTCTATCATTATTTTATCATCCATTGTTTATCTTGCTCCCTATTGACCATCTCCAACATTTTGTACCTCCATAGCCCCATTAAAACCTTGTAAAAACCCATTCCAGTCACCCAATACCTCGTCCCAACCAACCAAAACCCTTTGTGTAACCACAAAGGAGACCAAAATCCTGTTCTATGACATTTCTAGATTTCACAAGAACCGATGCTTGACTATACCTAACCATGGTGGTCGGTCACCCCCTAAATGATGTCAGTCTCTGTGTTTACCTACATAGTCTTAAACAAAGACCTATCCACCTAATTTTACCTTACCCTCACTCACCTATGACCTACCCAAGACCTCTATCAGACCTGTAGAACCCAGAACCAACCCTTTGACCCATGGATTCTATTCTAGCTTAGCTTGTTAGATTAGATATGTTTTCTTATTGTGTTTTTAAGTGAGATACCTAAATCATTTCAAAATAAAAATAGGATTTACCATTTTTTCAGCATTAATTTGTTTAACGGTGGGTGATAGCCATATAGGAAGTACCATACTTCTGGATCTAGCTTACACTAGGCGAGTTCACTATCCATATCATTTAATTCTTTTTGGTGGTCTTGTTTTCATTACGGGTAGTTCCTCCTAGCCAAAAGGAAGCTCTCATGGTCAGCTGTGGATTCGGAAGTCATATGCACGCAAAAAACCATCAACTGACATTTGAATAGGTATTCCTCCTACGTCTGTTACCCTATCTATTTCGTCAACAATTCAAAGAAACAATATGAGAAAAAGGTGAAACATTTTGGCACGCCCACTGGGACCCATTCGGGGCTCCTTGCATTTCATTCATTCCTAGGAAAAAATTGTGTTTTTTTCCCTTCTAAAAGCGTACATACTAATTTTCTTCCCTGGTAATCCACTTCTTCTTTCTATTTTCTCTAAAGGAAACTTTTCTTTTGGTGTATATAAAAGAATCATTTCTTCATGTTTCTGCATTTTAGTGAAAGAACATCCCTCTTCCTCTTCATCTTATTATGTCATATTTTCGATTTGGGTTTAAAATCATCACATTTCATTCTGATTTTCTACATTAGCTCACATTAAATGAGGGAAACCTATATGTTGGAGGTCATTACCAGCTGATGGTTGATGAACGAATCGTAGAAAAGCACTTCTATCCTTTTCTCTTTCTCTGAGTCTTACCAAACCACACAAAAATTCAAATACATACATTCTTAAACAAAATCTTACCTAGAAGAAGCTGTAGGTGATCACACGATCATGGCATAGTGGGCACCTAGCTCGCTGCTCTGTCGAGTCATAATTAAAAGTGAAGCCTGACCCCACCATAACAAACCTGAAACCTCACCCTTTAGATCTCTTTCTTCATAGGAAGCCTTCCTCACCAAAAATTCTATTGTTATGTTCATAACAGTTAGTCCACACAAATAGCATAAGCTAAACAAACATAATAGAATAGGCACTCTAGGAACGTTCTTTCTTAGTGTTCTGCTTGATTTGCATTTTGAGGTGAGAGCTTTTGATCATTATTTTTGTCTTTCCTCGCACACTCCCAATCATAGTCGGTGTATTATGACTTTGTCTGAGTGTGTCTGGACCACATCTACATCATTCTTAGACTTCTGGGTTTGATTCAACACCAGATTTCTAAATCACAACCATTTTTCTCATCACTGTTTCAATTTCACAGTAACCGTCATCGGTCACCCCTGACCGCCATCGGTTAAACCCAACCGACGTCAGTTCTAGGTTCTTTTGTTAACCTACTCAAAAGGACATTCTCACTTCACTTTTTTCCACTTTGTAGTCTCTATCACTATCTTTTCTTTTGTTCCCATTGACATTTTACACATCCCCAGATTTGGCATACTTGTCAGATTTTACCTTCTACCTCATTGTTTACTCACTGCCTATTTTCTATAGTGACCAACAGCGGTTACCCCTAACCGACGTTAGTTTTTCCTAGCCGGCATCGATTATCCTATTTCACATTCCACCCACCATTAGTTACTTCATCCATTTTTTCCCTATTGTTCTCTGTACCATTTACAGAGAAGCAACCCCACCTAATCAGTATTGGTTCACATGGTACTGACCCGAAGACAAGCGAATGCCCTCATGTTCCATGCCTAGTTGCTAGCCACTCCCACCTAGTCCTTCACCACCCTCTATTTTATCACCAGCCATGGATCCTATCCAGCCTACTAATATCACTACCAGAGATGAGGAGTTCGCATGACTCCTTGACCAGAACCCTGCCGCATTGCAGTTTTACCTCTCCCACTCATCCACCCGAGACGCCTCAGGTTAGTTGATATATGGCATGCCCGTATCTATCCCCCCAACCCTCGCACCCACTTCTACATCGGCTCCATCTGGTTCAGTGCTGCCCGCTTCCACTTTACCCCCAGTCATTTCACAGTTAGGTCCTATACCCACTATGACTGCCACATCTGTTACCTCTATAGCACCCATTACATCCACCATACCCTCGGCGACTACCCCAAACATGACCTCATCCACCCCTAATGTCTCATACATACCCATAGCTACATTACCACCTCCAGTATCGGTGACTCCTACCCCATTTTAGAACGTGGTTCTTTCTATTCCACAATCATTAGCCCCTATTGCCACTAGGGTTACCATGACCCTTCCACCCCCATATACATATTACCAACAACTGCATATTTCATCTATCATTCATTCCAAGTATGTACCCCCTATTTCATTGCCTTCTTCTCCACCACCTTACATGGAAGCCCCATACATTGGAATGCCACACCCATTATACACCCAAAACCAACCTCTCATGTTATAGGAGGCATCCAATCATCACAACCCACCAATGACCTAATTAAATTGATGATGGATAAGATGCAAACATTAGAGGCATCGGTTTCTGGCTCCCGCAACACTCTTACTTATGATGAGATTTACAACAAGCCTATTCACCCATCCATTCCCATCCGTTCATACCCTGTGCATTGGGAAATGCCAAAATTTAATCATTTCAATAGTAAGGAAGACCCACAATAGTATTTGCGCTCGTTCAAACATGGGTGTTATTTGATTGCTCATGATGATGCCTTACTTTTGAGAACTTTTCCCATGTCCCTCACTAGACCAGCATTAGATTGGTATAGTGGGTTACCCAAACACTCCATATTTTCATTCAATTAGGTAGCCCAAGATTTTTTGGATCATTTCTCCATCAATATCACCAAGAAAGTTACCATGAGTGATCTATATTCCACACATTAGTACAAGGATGAATCTATCACAAATTTTGTCGCTCATTTGGCATAACACGATCAATCAACTTACCTTTCAATTGCCACAAACTGAACTCATCGAGCTCTTCACCCAAGCTTGTGCCAGACATATCTCCCCGACCTTGCAGGTCCAAAATTTTAGAACATTCGATGAGGCATTCACTATGGCACGAAAGCTAGAGATTCGGGCCATCGAAGAGAAGAAAATACAATTACAAAATAAGAATTCGGCATTCAAGTTGAATGAAACCTCCTCTTCTTCCAAACCTCTAACCAATTATTCAAAGGCTAAAGGTATTGCTAACGCAGTGGTACTCAAGGCTGGCCCAACTCATCCATCCAATTAGGCTACACCCTCATCTAATCTATCACCCGTTCAAGCTTTTCGATTCAGACAAGAGCAGTGAAAATATACCCCAATTGGGGAACCTTACTCTTCTATCTTAGAAAATCTTATCAAAGCTAGTGCCATCACTCTTCCACCCATAAAACCACACACTAGTTTTGACCCTACTCACCCCATGCCCGCATGGTATAAGGAACAAGATTTTTATAACTATCACTAAGTGAAAGGTCATAATGACGGAAACTATATCACTTTTAAGAATATTGTCCAATAAATGCTTGAGAAAGGTGAGTTGATTGTGGACAATCCCAATGCCACCCCTAACCAAAATCTACAAATCTTAAAAAAACCATTTCCCAATCATGCCCCTTCATCCAATCAAACCGGTGAGACATCCACTCATAATACCCATACTCGTGAGGTTCATGCGATCTTTAATGAGGTACCGATTGCCTCTCAATTACCTCACATCCCTTCCATAGAGGAAATCCTTGCTAGAAATCCTCCTTTCACATTGGAACCAACCATCATTGTTCCTTCACCAATAGAAGAACACCTTTCATCTCCAACATCACCTACGGAGGAGTCTTCTGCTAACATTGAGACCATCTCACCCCTAGCTTCTCCACTTAGAGAGCCTTTACCTACCATACCTCCTCAACCCACAGAGGAGCACCCATTACCTCCTCCACCTACAAAGGAGAACCTATTATCTTCTCCCCTCACAAGGGAGCACCCATTACCTCTTCCACCCATAGAGGAGCACCTATCCATTTCTCCACTTATTGAGGAACTCCCATCATCTCTTCCACCCGTCATAGACCCGATGGAGATACCTTTGCCTCTTGGCGAGCATTCTCCATCAGCTACCCAACATCCAACAGACCTACTTTCAGCTCTTTTACCCACAGAAGCTGAAGCTAGCCAATTCCCCGTCTCTAAGATGTATTTTACGGGAATTCCTATTAGGTCCTCACCAATTCCACCCACAAACATGCCATTCTCATGTTTGGCTGATCACTTAGATTATGTGGATAGAGCTTTGTTATGGGGGTGCCTCTTACTCCCTGTTCCAACACAAATGTAGAGATCCCTCGATGACACCTCCACTATCTACCCAAGCACATTTCCACCCATCAAACCACATACCCCACTCACTGCCATAGCCCATTCCATGATACTTGTTAACACTCACACCACACCCTTACCCCTAACCTAAACCAAACCTATACCCACAACATTTACCTCCACTAAACCTATTGCCACTTTAGGCGTCACACCAACCATCAGCCTTACTCATCCACCTATTAAATTGGATTTAGCTACATCCTCCAACATTAAAACCACACCTATTCTGACACCCAAACCCAAGAAACAAACTCATCAACCTCAAACCCCTACCACACCAATCACACCGTACTTGTTTTATGCCTTAAGACCTCAGCTACCCAACATGGTCAAGCACTCTTCACCCATCCATTAACCAATAACAAACACACCCATTCCTACCTCACAAATCTCTAACCTACCCAGGCACACAACATGACTCATACCCACACCTACAGTCTCTTTACCACCAATACCTCTCGATACCTTCAGCCATTGCTTCACTACCCACTACACTTCAGTCATTATCCCTCACACCTCAAGCACGACCCGCATCATCTACCTTCATAGCACCTCGTTATCCCCATGGGTAACTCACCCTCTTCCTCCATCTACTTTTCCTTCTAGACCTCGTACACCCACATTAGCTTTACCTAAGAAGGTGTAACCCAAAAACAAAACCCCACTACCTCACAATAAGGTAGTCAAAACAACCCCACATCTTCCTACCCATCCATCTACTGTACCCCTACCTAAACGAACATGACCAATACCTCAAACCCACCGTGCCTAAATCCATAGCTCAAACCCTTCCTACAATTCCAAAAATAATTCCCAAACAACCAACCAAACCTACACCCAAACCCACATTCACTTCCCATTACGATCCACTAGCAGGGTCTTATGCCAAAATTTTAACCAACCTCCTTGATACTTCTATCATCACATTACCACCACTCAGGCCTTATGACCCCCTCAAACCCAAGCCAAAAGGGTTTGATGATACTAAACTTTGTGCATACCATCGTGTGCCAAGGCATGATGTGGAGAGCTGCAAGGCCTTGAAAACCATCCTTATCTAATTATGTCCACCGGAAACCAACTTTGATGATGACGACCTTCTGGATGAGGACCCTGCTTCACCTATATCCATTCCCACACTACCCACTCAACAACCACAACCTCCACCCTCGCAGCTCCCAAAACCACACACAATGTTTGAAATTAATATGGTTCATATCAAAGAACTTACCACGCCACCACCCGAATGTCGCTACGCCCAACCTGACCTCATAGGGATTTTCTCCTCCAGTAGGTTTTTTCCTTCATGTCATTATACCACTTACCCTACACCTTCTCCATTTGACAAATTCCCTCAAATCAACATGGTAAACATCACTACGTGTGTGCAGAAGGGTAAAGAAAAGGCAACTAACCCACCAACCAATCCTATACCCAACATACCATCTGCCCCCATACCTAAAATAACTATCCGCGGCCCCACATACCCCATTTCTAATGGAATCACACATCGCACCATGATCAAACAATTACACCAATCTCCCCTCAAAATGTCCTTATATGACCTCATCCAAACCTCGGAATCCCATCATCAAGCCCTCATGGAGATTCTTCAATCTATCGAGACTTTACCCAATGACCCTACACCGGTAGCCTCCATTATCACACCCCATCATGTAGCCTCTCTCACCAAATTACCACCTTCATCCCCACCTCACCTTGTTCACCAAGTGGCCTCCCTCAGTTTCTCAGAGGCAGAGATCGTACCATACCAAAATGATGACCCAGACCCAACCCTCTTCATCTCTATCCACATTGATGACATACGGGTGCCTGTGTGATGATTGATGGAGGTGCTAGCATTAAAATCATTTCATCTCATGCATTTTCTCAAATGTGCATACCTAACAATTGCATGCACAAACATCTGGTCATGTTGCATTCATTCAATGATGCTATCACCTCCACACTAGGCACTGTCATCCTTCACATTCGCATGGGCCCCCTAACTGTTCCAGAATTGTTTTATGTTTTGGAGGGGGAATTCCAATATAACTTGTTGCTTGGTAGAACCTGGATCCATGTCATAGGTTGTGTTCCTTCCACCTTGCACCATTGTGTAAAGTTTGAACACGAAGGACACACTTATACCATTCCAGTTGACACATCACCTTTTAAAACATGCAACATGCTTTATCGACCCAACAATGTACTCATACCGGTCAAGCCATCTACTTCTACAACCAATACTACTTAACCTACACTTACACCCACACCTACAGTAACACCAATATTTTTACCGTACATACCTCCCCTACTCCTACCACCACAATCACCTCCACACAGTTTGACCCATTAGCTTCTCAATCTATCAACACCACCTCCACTTTGACCTCTGACACATCATCCATACCAGCTACCCACATACCAACCACTTTGATCCCTTTGAAGGTTTTCTTCAACGCCTCTCACTCTGGGGAGTACCACTATATACGGTGTCAACACCTTCCTTACTCCACACGTGTATGGAGGCCTTTGCCAACACCCTCACTATGATCACCATATAGGAGAAAAACGCCTCCTTTATGGTCCTACTCATCTTCGTACTAGTCTCACTTATGGAGGACTTGATACTACCACTTACACACCTGAACCACCATCACAAGCCCACCCATTTTCCGTTTACTTCAATCACTTACCAATTTTCATTTCACCCATATGTTCTGCACCACTATGCATGGAAGGGTTTGATTTTGGCTTTTATGAAAAATTCTCCATACCGTTATTCCATGTACCACCCTTGAACATAATGACCGTAGTGGTATCGGCTTCCCGAAAACTCCTACCAAACAAGCCCACATTAAACTCATTGAGGACCCTAGCGCTTCTTCACCTTCATCACCACCCTCACCAATGGAGTCGATGGATCCTGAATGTATCCCTCATAGACACAAACTATGTTGAATGAATAGACTATTGAGATCAACATCAATTCATACTCGGGATGACCCACAAATCCTAAGGATCGGACAATCTTTAGATCTTCTTGAACAGAAGCCATCACTTCTTTTCTCCAAGATCATAACCACACTTTTGCTTGGTATTACATAGACATGCCCGGTATTGACCCCACCATAGTGGTCCACAATATCGTAACCATTCCCGATGCCAAACCTATCAAAGAAAAGTTGAGGAAAATGCACCCTCGCATTGCTCTTCTCGTCAAAGAAGATATTAACATCTTCCTTTCTGTTTCCTTCATCTTACCCATTGATTATCCTCATTGGATTTCTAACATTGTCCCTATTACTAAAGCAACAAGGGGACTCCAAATTTGCATGAACTTCTATGACCTCAACCTCACTGCTTTGAAAGATGAATTTCCCTTACGGTATTGATCAATTGGTTGACCTTACCATGGGGTCGGAGATGCTCTCACTCATGGATGGTTTCTCAGGTTATAACAAAATTTTGCTTGTCCTAGAAGATCAACACAAGAATGCATTCATTACCCATTGGGGAACCTTTTGTTATCGAGTCATGCCTTTTGGCCTTAAAAACGTTGGTGCTACATATCAATGTGTTATGACTTACATCTTCCATGATATCATGCATCGCATATTGGAAGATTACGTGGATGATATCTTGGCTAAATATAAATGCCACACCGAGCACCTTGCTGTCCTCGAAACCATTTTTACCGTCTCATTAAATATTGCATCCGACTTCAACCAAAAAAGTGCATCTTCGCGGTTCTCTCAGGAAAACTCCTGGGATTTATTGTTTCCCTCCATGGTATAGAAGTTGACCCCGTTAAAGTCAAGGCCATCCTAGAAATGCCTCCGCCCATGAACCTCAAACAACTCCGTAGCCTGCAAGGTAAATTACAATCCATTCACCGTTTCATTTCACAATTATCAGATTGGTGTCAACCATTTCATCATCTACTTAGGAAGGATGTCTCCTTTAAATGGGATGATGACTAGTCACAAAGCTTTTGAGGCCCTAAAACAATACCTTCTCCAACCACCCGTACTCATTCCACCGAAAGATGATCAACCTTTTTACCTATACCTATTAGTTCTTGATCATTCCTTAGGAGTCATGCTCCTCATCGCGATGAACAACATAGGGAGCAGGTGGTTTATTACATAATTTGTACTCTTTTGGACTATGAAACCCAATACAACCACCCAAAAAATCTTATCTTAGCGTTAGTTTTGTTTCCACCAAACTCCGCCATTACCTACTTAACCACAAAACCTATGTTGTGACCAACACCGACCCTTTACACTTCATATACGCCAAACCTTATCAAAATCAGTGCACCGCGTGATGGCTTATGCTTTTAGCTGACCTTGACCTCAAATTAATTCACCAAAAGTCCATCAAAGGCCAGGCTATCGCTGACCAACTGGCTGACACACCTATTATCGAGGACCAACCCTCTAATTTTGACTTTCTCGATGAATCCATTGCTACCCTTTCCCTGGATGAACCCCCTTACCAAAAGACACTGTTCTTCGACGGTTCCAAGTGTTAGCGTGGGGGTGGAGCTGGTGTTATCCTCATCCCTCTGGATGGAGAACCCATGCCTTTGTCTTTCAAATTATACTTTGAATGCACCAACAATATTTCTGAGTACAAAGCAATCGTATTAGGTCTCCATACCACCTATGCCCTCGATGTAAAATAAATCCACATCTTTGGTGATTCACAATTGGTCATAAACCAAGTCAATGGTATTTACCAATGTCATAATGAGATAATTCAAAATTATAAACATCATTGAGACATACTTTTGACCACCTTTATTGTTACACCCTTCAAACCATCCCATGTTCAACCAAAAATTTGAGATACCATGGCTGTTTAGCTTCCCAAATATACCGCTTCCCCTCTTTGATTCAAAAATATTTGTCATTGTATAATTCCTCCATTCTCCTTCTTATTTACCTCACGATGTTTACTCAATCAGGAATCGACACCCTCGACCCGAGTGACCTTTGGTATAAAAATACTCGACTACATTTCCCTCTCCATCCTACCTCTTGATCTCACCCGTAA
This sequence comes from Taxus wallichiana var. yunnanensis, assembly GCA_018340775.1. Classification (NCBI taxonomy): domain Eukaryota; kingdom Viridiplantae; phylum Streptophyta; class Pinopsida; order Cupressales; family Taxaceae; genus Taxus; species Taxus wallichiana. Next base: position 572,333,491 of record CM031243.1, on the reverse strand, counting down.
TGGACAACGTGCCTTCCTTAAGAAGGTCTCCTATTTCATTATCCTAGGGGGACTCCTCTATAAGCATGGATTTGATGGTATTCTCTTATGATGCCTCACAAGTTCTGAAATTCCTTATACCATCAAGGAGGTTCATGATGGCATATGCGGATGTCACTTGAGTGGCCTTGATGTTACTAAGTGTATTCTTCGCCTAGGCTATTACTGGACGACCCTTAACCATGATTGTTTTGACTATGTCAAATGTTGCGTGAAATGTCAACAACATTCCAACCTTCATCATACACCCAGTCATGCCTTACAGGTCACTCATGACCTTTGGCCCTTCTCTTAATGGGGTTTGGATCTTGTTGGTGAGATCAACCCCATTCTTCACAATGCCATCAATGCATCATAACTGCTACCGAATACTACACAAAATGGGTAGAAGACATACCACTCATCTCCATGAAATCAAGAAAATATGTGAGTTCATTAACCATCACATCATTTGTCGCTTTGGTGTCCTCATCGCCTCATCACTAATGATGGAAAACAATTCAAAAAAAAACACTGCAAAAACTTTCAGAACGCCTTCGGCATTCATCTTAGTTTCTCATCACCTTATTACCCACAAACCAATGGCCAAGCCCAATCCACTAAAAAAACTCTCAATAAAATTCTCATGAAAGTGGTTGATGATTTGGGAAGGATTGGCATACGCACATTACTTTTTCCCTATGTTCTTACTGCATTAGTATTCGCACTTCCACTACGGCTACACCCTTTTCACTGGTATACGGTACCGAGGCTGTTTCGCCTCTTGAAATCTAGATCCCCTCACTTTTCATTTCTCTAATGACATGCTTCACCGATGATGACTTTCATCGGGACCACTTACCACAACTAGAGTTATTAGATGAACGTCATCTTAACGCTCTGGATCACCTTCAAGTTTATCAACAACGTATCAAAGCGTGCTTACAAAAAACATGTTCATGAATGAACCTTCAAGTCGGTGACCTTGTTTGGAAATAAAATCAACATGTAACCAAAAAGTAGAAAAAAGTAAACGGGAAAATTCACTCCTTATTGGCTTGGACCATACATCGTAACTCATACCTATGGATCGGGTGCCTATTGTTCATCCTTGCTTGTGGGTAAACCTGAACCTGAGCCCCTTAACACATTACATCTTTGACCATTATATTATTGAATCATTGTCCTACCTCACCCTGTGTCTCTTTATAGGCTCGTCCCTTGAGCATTATCCACTCCATCCATCTCCCTAACAATTAAACAAGAATCATGTGATTACCCGTCACCCTTTTTCCTTATCTCAATTATGTGCACCATGGCTCTGCACGTGGCATGATTCTCATGGATACTTTTCATCTTCTTTTAGATGAGATCCCATGGTCATTCACCCTTGCCTTCAATAAGAACCAAATGCTTAGTTATAGTCTCAAATCATGACTTACAAGCCAAAAAAAAAAAAGATGAATCCCTCAGAAGGACATCTTCCAAAATAAGGATTAACTCCTTGAGTCAAACTACCAATATAAAAGATGAATCCCTCTAAAGGAAATCTTCCACCTTCCATTTTTTCTATAAGTAGACTGCTCCCTCGAAGGACAGCTATAAAAAGCTCACAACTCTCTACATAGTTTTTCCAAAAAGAGGACTATTTTCTCAAAAATCAAAATTCAAAAGCTTCCCATCGATCAGCTTTGCAAAGACCTCAAGGAGACATATATTCCTCCCGTATAGACTTCCCACATTGATTATTCTATCTACAAAGTCAAAAAAAAAGAAAAAGAAAAATAACCTTTTTCATCATGGACTTGCCTATTGTGATCTTGGCTCTATTGCCCAAGGCATTCTACTTCCCATTTTATGACCCAATTACCTACACCTCCTTACCCATTGTCTTTTCACTTCATACCTCAAGGGACCTGCTAAACCTATGACATTTGGTGATCATGTGACTATTCGTCACTCTTAGAATTATCAATCATGTAATGTCTTTAGGGTCTTACATTCATTAGCCTATCTATATGATGTGTTTCATACGTTTTGATCCTTACAATCGGGTGGCTTTCTTGCCCCCTCTTATCTTTTCTCTTCTTCATTACCTTTTGATCTTCTTATACAGGACTTGGTCCTCGATGCTTACCTTTTGGGGTCATCCTCCCCTTTCGCCATAGTTGCCCTCACCTGCAACATTTTTACCATCATCTACCCCCACCTATTAAACCCAAACCCACAACATGACCACAAACCTACCAACTCATTTTCATATTCATCCCTATCTTATTCGAGAACTACATCGGTCTGAGGTCCCTTTTCGTCGGGACTATGTAGGTAGCACTTCTAGGGCATGGGGCACTAGAAGGTTAGCTTGGCCACTCTTTACCCTAACCATTTTCCCCACTTCTACATGATTTCCTAATCATCTCAAAACCTCGACATCTACACCATATACCATATAATTTGTGCTACTTATATTATTTCACATTTTCATACATAACAACCTTTTTCCAATTTTTATACCATCACATACATTTATATTACCATTTATTACCAAAATACCAAAATGAACATCCATGCCTAACCAACCTGACTCCACCATGCCTATAACCTAACTCATCCATGCCTATAACTCTTGACTCAACCATGCCTAAACCCACCTGACTCATCCATGCCTAACAACCTGACTCCACCATGCCTAAACCACCGACTCGATCCATGCCTAATAACTTTGACTCGATCCATGCCTAATAACTTGACTCCACCATGCCTAACCAATCGACTCAATCCATACCTAACCAATCGACTCAATCCATGCCTAACAAACTGACTCCACCACCATGCCTAAACCAACCTCGACTTGATCCATGCCTAACAACCTAACTCCACCATGCTTAAACCACACGACTCGATCCATACCTAATCAACCCGACTCGATCCATGCCTAAACCGACTGACTCCATCATGCCGACTCACCTAATTTCCATCCATATCAAACCAACAAACCCATATCTCATCTAATACAAACCAACAAACCCTTATCTCATCTAATACAAAACCAAAAAATCCATATCTCATCTAACACAAGCCATAAACCAATATCTCATAAACACATCAACACATTACCAAATACCTTGTATCTCCTCATATATACATGTGTGTATCAATACAATGTACACTCATATCACATAAATGTGTATCTCTAAAATAATCATCATCGGCTCATAGGCCACTATCCAATACAAAAATGTCTTTTCATGCGGGCCGGTATCATGTACAACACAATAATAAATACAATATTTCTTCGTCTCGCAGGCCAATATACATCAAAATCTAACAATACCAAAATAGGTGATATCATTGTCTCACATTTGATATAACATATCTATCTCATCTGTAGTGTCGCGGTCCCCTACGATCTGAAGTGACAGCTGACTCACTACTCTCACTCTACCACTAGATGGCCCGGCATCGATGATTGACCCCATGCATAGATAACTATCCTCTGCTCTCTCCTTTGGGCTCACTGACCACCTACACTCTTAGCACTATATGTGCGAGACTGTGTCTTCTCACTCGAGACTGTCCATGGTGGTCTCATCACACCATCCACTAATATCTGCAGCTTGGGTTGCTCCTCTCTGTACTTATGCCTACGGCTCGCGCCTCTACATGTATCTCTGCTGACTCTCGGCCTCTCGGCTGTACTGCTATGACCCTGCCTCCCGGTTGTCCATGTACCGACCCGCTCTGTACTTCCACCTTTGCCTGTATGCCACTATCACCCTGCATCATCTCTGCTGATGATCCACGGGCTCCTCATCCTCCTCGCCTCAGCCGGATGGGGTGGAGACAAAGGTCTCTCCACCTCCTCTCTCCTATACTGTGGGAAGGGCAAGGGCACATCCTGCTCTAAACCAAACTATTACCTCACTCGGTCAATAGGTATCATCTCGTGCTCCCCAACATAATGTCCCTCTATCCATCTTTGTAACTGTAGGCCCTCCAACATTGCATACATCCGTTTGTAAGAGGGATATGCCACATAGGGTCTCCAGACTATATCCACACTAGAGAGGCTCTCTAGTCTCTGTCTATAATACACTACATCGTATATAGCTCGGGGTCTCTGTACACCACCCTCCGGTACCCATCACCTATAACCAACTTGAATGACTCCCCGCTCAAATGCATCTGCCTGGGGTAGGCCTTTTGGTCACACACACACACAATGTGCTCATAGGCCCAACAGTGCAGAAGAAAATGCAAACACGGACTATATCTTTGCGATCTCTCGTAGGCCCAAAACTCTCTATATAACTGCACCAAGAAAGCCGGTGCCCATGAAAAACTGGTATGATCAATCATCATGTCCCAAAAGACACCCATCAGTGACCGTGGGAATCTCTGACCCTCTAAATCTAGCAATGTGTAGCACCTGATTACCTCCATCATCAACATTGTTAACCTCATCTCCCCAGGATGGGCAGCATAAACCTCTCAGTAACTCAGGCTGGCACTGTGGTAGCGTAGCTTGCCCACCATCTCTCCAAACACCTCATCTATACACCTCTCCGTGACCTATGATGTCACTGAGTAAACCTAGGCTCCACTAATCAGTAGCCTCAATATCCTATATATATCCTCTAGGGTGATGGTCATCTCCCTTGTCGGCAAGTGGAAGGTGTTGGTCATAGAATCCCATCTCTTGATGAGTGTGACCATCAAACTCTGCTCTCTCACAACCCACCCATAATGGTGGATCCCAATTCAGGTGACATCATCAATGTGACTCCACTCCTCAAAAGTCACCTACTCATGCAACTCTAGCAATATAAGTGCTCTTGGTCCCTCATCTATAGCTCATCTCGGGCCTACATCCAACCAACACTATGTATTAATACACTTTCCCAACTTACCCTGTGTTCACCCCCAAACCACCTATTCTTCCGAAACCCCTCTACCCTAATCCTTACCCAACCCACCCACAACCCGTCCCCTCTCTCTTAACCCACACCTTTACATATCTTACCCTACCCATTGCCCATCCATTTCCACTGCCTAACCCATTTTTGCCTATTTCTGGCCCCATTTCCTTATTTTCACACCGACTCGATTACCCATAACCATCACCGGTAGCCTTTAACCGCCATCGGTCACCTGTGTCATGACCGATGCCACTTCTACATGACTGACATTGGCCGACTGTGATGATCGACGCTGATCCTTTGTGGTGCCTAACTGCTTGGCGCAAAACCATCGACCCAAATTTTTTAATTTTTGACCAAATCAACCTAACTACCCAACCAAACCTACTTAAACCTTCCCTCTTTCCCTTCCCACTCCTATTGACCTACATTCCAACCTCCCCCAACCCAATTATATCTAATTTAATTCCCAATCAAAATTCAAAACCTCCCCCCACATTTTTATTACAACCCATATTTTAACCTACTTAATCAATTAAATCATTAAGCTATTGATGTGAAGCTTACCTCATCCCTTTACCGACAACGTGGTGGTATATCTCGGCCAATGTGTGCGAGTGGACCACCCGACCCCTCTCCTACCTCGCCATCGAGCCAAGACCTCCAACTCTCTCAACCAATCCTCAGCCACATGAATCATGCCACCTGCTCTTGCGGCCCCACCTCTCACTCAACCACTCTCACCTATGTGGCTTGTAAACTAATCTCTCTACAATACTCTTTTGACCTCTTCCTTTGACACTCTCTTTTTCCTTTTCTCCTTTTCATAATGCATAAATGAATTTTCAAATGTGGGTTTTCCACTTTTTGTACTGCACTCCAACACGACCGACTTCGCTAACCCTTGATTTGTTGTCGGTCTATTGCCTTAGACTACCACCATTGGTTCCTCTCCACCATCATCAGTTCATCATGACCATTGTCGGTTACCCTACCTACTCATTGCCCTCACATTTACCTCATTTTCCTTACCTCCCCTTTCTTTTTCCTTCCATACACCTACCTAGACCACTTTACCTTCGCTTCTGGCCCTCCACCTTCTTCAACCTCACTACGTCCACTGTCAATGCCTCCTGATTTTACCCCTACCTCGGCCTTACTCGTGCCGTGACCTAGATATTTTAACCTAGACCATTGCTAGTGAAATTTGACCTCATGCGTTCACTATTATACCTTGTGGCATTGTTACCTATGTTGATTGACCTAATGACCTTACCTAGCCTCTTGTCGTGACCGTTTGTCCTGACCCTACCTTTGGTGTACCGAAACATACCTAAACATTCCTACACCTAACCTATGTTGTGTTTCCTAACATTATCCTATACCTTGGATACCGGATCCACTTCACCCTTGTTTGGATAAACCTATCGACCTTAGATGATGTAGATTTTTCCTACTCTTCAACTTGATAGCGTATTGCGGTTTATACGTGTGCGTGTTTTTGATTTATTCTTGCTACCTATGACCCCGACCCATTACCTAGCTTACCCGAGTATACCTTTCTCCCCATCCCCTACACCCACTTGCCTTTTCCTCACATTTACCTTTTATCAAACCACTCACCACTTCAGCCTATTGCCTCATCAATTCCTAGTTTGAGGGGGATCACCTTCACCCTCACATGGAGCAACCACATCTTATTATTGTTAGCATCGCTTACCAATACAAGCTACAAAAAAAGGGGTCAAATGTAGAAACTAAAATTAGGTCACACTCCCCCTTCGTCCCTTGACATATAAGCTCCCCTTTATTACATCTACATAGCCATGACCCCCTTCTCCCTACTAATATTAATTTAATTACTTTAATTAAATTAATTCATTATCCTCACCATATTTCTTATTTAAATATCTTAATTTAAATAATATCCACACATGCACCCTACCTAGACACCTCATCAAGCTAACTCAACCTAAGACCTATTCTTAGCAAGTTACCATAACTAACTAAGACTTACCCAAACCCTAAAAATCAATGCCTACACTCCCTCTAACCACATTCTTGCATGCTCACAAGAAGCTCCCAGTCTAATCCGTGGGATAATGACACAAGATCCAAGGAAATCAGGAGGATCTCCCTAAGTTTAGTAAACCTAGAAAATCTCGCCTTGACCGACGTCGGTTACCCCTAACCATCACCGGTTAAGCCGGACCGCCATCGGTTACCCATTTTAACCCCAAAACAACCTATTTCTCAAAGTTGGAAGTTGGAAGCAAGTTTTCAAACATTGGGAGAAAGTTGATGAGCAAGAACACATCCTAGAGAGATAACACATCTTTAGAGAGCCAATTCCAGCAAGAACTGACATCAAGGAAGGAGATTGAGGAGCTCCTCCTGCACAACCTTCCCAGCCACATTCTAATCTATCCAAGCAAAGAGGAGTGTGCATGCAGCCCATGCAGAAGCTTCTCTTCAGTTGGTGATCACTTGTAGCCTTCAAGCCCATCATCAATACCTCCATCCTTCACACATAGACTTTCAGGAATGAAATCCAAGTAAGTACAACATCATACTTTCCTGGTTATTTCATTCTATCATTATTTTATCATCCATTGTTTATCTTGCTCCCTATTGACCATCTCCAACATTTTGTACCTCCATAGCCCCATTAAAACCTCGTAAAAACCCATTCCAGTCACCCAATACCTCGTCCTGACCACCCAAACCCTTTGTGTAACCACAAAGGAGACCAAAACCCCGTTTTGTGACATTTCTAGATTTCACAGTAATCGGTGCGATTATACCTAACCGCGGTCGGTCACCCCCTGACCGATGCCGGTCTCTGTGTTTACCTACATAGTCTTAAACAGAGACATATCCACCTAATTTTACCTTACCCTCACTCACTGTGACCTACATGAGACCTCTATCGGACTGCGCAAACCCAGAGCCAACCCTTTAACCCGTGGATTCTATTCTACCTTAGCCTGTTAGATTAGATCTGTTTTCTTATTGTTTTTTAAGTGAGATACCTAAATCATTTCAAAATAACAATAGGATTTACCATGTTTTCAGCATTTATTTGTTTAACGGTGGTGTGACCATCTAGGAAGTACCATACTTCTCGGATCTAGCTCATGCCGGAAGTTAACTACCCATATTGTTTAATTCTTTACGGTGGTCTTGTTTTCATTATAGATTATTCATCCTAGCCAAAAGGAATATCTCACGGTTAGCTATGCATTCGAAGTCATATGCACGCAACAACCCATCAACCAAAATTTGAATAGGTATCCCTCCTACGCTGTTACCCTATCTCGTTTTGTCAACAATTCAAAGAAACAATCTAAGAAAAAGGTGAAACACCTATCAACCCGACTCAATCCATGCCTATCAACCCGACTCAATCCATGCCTATCCACGTGACTCAATCCATGCCTATCAACCTACCTCAATCCATGCTTATCAACCTAACTCAATCCATGCCTATCAACTGACTCAATCCATACCTACAACCTCGACTCCACCATGCCTAAGCCAACTGACTCGATCCATGCCTATGACCTGACTCTATCATGCCTACATTACTTAGTTTCCATCACATGTACGAATCATAATAAAAAATCACACACAACCATATGCATCATGCCATAACCATCATCATCTCTATATATATCATCATCAACATCTATATACAAATACATGTCTGCTCAAATACAACAATATACAATGTCTCTACAACAAATCTCTCAAAATCTTTGCACGCAGCCGGTATAATATACACAATATCAAAAATACTCTCTCATATACAACCTCACAATCTTTGGCATGCGGGATGATATCAATACAAAATGTCATCGACACGTAGGTTAGTATCATGTACTGATAAAACAAAACTCATCGGCACACAAGCTGGTCTATATCAAAATAATAAAAAAATACTATCAAAATGAAGATATTAATCATCGCCCATCGAATCTTAAATTTTTATCTCATGAATCCTTTTCTATCTCTATGGGGTGTCCGATAATGCTACACCACCTTCGTGGGCCTCGATCTAATTGTTAATGGCCCCTCACTTAGAATAGGCCTCCATACACTTGTGGCCTAACCCTACTCCTACCTATGGGCTTGCCCCTGTGCTCTCCACACTATATGTGTGTGATATATGCTCCTCTCACTCAAGGCTGCTTTGTGCTCTGTAATCCACATATGATGGGACATCTATCCCGATGCTTGACAAGTGATCCTAGTAATAATGCACCTCTCCTAAGGCATCCCTAAATCTCCCTATGGTCACTATCTAAGGTGGTGCCATAGGTCTCACCGCACCATGTGAACTCGACCCTATCCCAGGACCATGTACTGTATTTGTACAATGGGACCCTATCCCTAGGCCTTCATTGGTGCCTGTGTTGGTGTAGGTTCCTCCGCGTAGTAAGATGAGCACTGTAAAGTCACCACTGTGCTGCAAGCGGTGGCCAAATAGCCTTACAAACTAGTTACTGGGCCTCTGCGATGTGGCCACATGCTTGCCATCTTTGGCTCCACCTGTGTAGCTGCCTTCCCTATAATCCTATGACCTAATTCGAAGAGTCACCACCTAACCATGTAGTGTGGCCACCTCTCGCCTATGACCTCTGCTATTTGTCCCTAAAGCACCGTGACCTACCCCCGTAATGTGGCCACTTTCCCCTGTAAGCCATTCATCTAGACTACTAGTGTGGCCATGTCGGCTAACCTAGTCTCGGGTGGTGCTGCTCATAGCTAAGCTACCCACCACTACTACTGTATGCATCAAGTACACCCTACATCATCTATTTATTGGTCCACTAGGGGCTCCTCCTACCCTATCGTCCTTTGTTAGTCAAGGTGGAGACATTGGTCTCTCCACATCATCCCGCCTATACTGTGGAAAAGTTGGTGGTACATCCTGTAATAGTTTGAACTACCTATGGACTCTATCCATGGGTATAAGCTCATGCTCACCGGCAAAAGCGTCCCTCTAACCACGAGCAATCAAGCTCATCCAACTCGTAGCCATGCCACTGTATGATGGGAAACCCACATTTGGCCTCAAATAATGTCCACTTCAAACAACCCATCCAAAATAGGCCTATAATAGGCAATATCATGTCACCCACTCGGACTCAATCAAAGATCAAAAGCATCAGGTCGGGCATCCCTAGTGACCTCACACATACAATGTGATCATAGGCCCAACAATGGAGAAGGAAGGTGCAACATAGGCATAATCACCGTAGTCTCCTATATGCACAAATCTCTCTATAAAAATACACCAAGTATGTTGGTGCTCAAGAAAACTATGTACACTCCTCCATCATGTCATGGAGGACCTCCATCAATGCTTGTGGGAATCTCCACACCCAAGCATTTGGTAGTGTGAAGCAGACACCTGCTTGCCTCCATGATCAATACTACTAGCCTCATCTCCTCCGGATGGATGGAATACATGTCACCTTATTTGAGGCTCAGCACTATGGAACCTCATCTCTACCATACCCTCCCCAAAAACTATTAGCATCAACTCCTCTCGAGGCCCCGAGGAGATAGAATACACTTGATGTCCCACTATAGGTAGGCGTAGGATCGATAGTCATCCGCTAGGGTGATTGTCAGCTCACCCGTCAGTAAGTGGAATGTGTTGGTTGTTGTATCCCATCTGTCGATGACAGTGACCATCAACCTAGGATCATGCAGTACGTGTCTATAGTGTCACACTTCTATCAAGTTGACCTCTTCCATGTACCTCCACTCCTTCATGATCACACTTGATTGTAATGACAGCCAAAGTGGTGGTACTCGATCTCTCATCCACAGTTGCTCTCTGGCCTGCATCTATTACATCACAAACATTATTCAAACTTGCTTTTACCCAACATTTCCCTTAACCCTTCCACCTCACCATTCAACCTATAACCCTACACCTATAATCCTAAACCTAGAACCCTACACCTAAAACCCTAAACCTACAAACCACACTTAGCATCCTAAACCTCATCCCTCCCACCTCACCCTTTGACTTAAAAACCTAACCTTCCACCCTCCCTTTTACCCATATAACCCACCCCTCCAAACCTCACACTCTAAAACCTTGTACTTTCCATTTTACAACCCGTGATGGTCACTCTTGGTCGACACCATTCCACTTTAAGCGGCATTGATTCCTTTATCTCGACTGATGTCAAGATATAGTAACCAACATCGCCAAACCTTGACTAACGTCGATCACTTTGTTGCTGCAACCAAAGCTGAAACCCTTCCCCCTTTCCCTCTTTTCTCTCCCATTTTCCCTCCACACCTACCCAAACCTACCCCACATCCATACTTTACCCTCTTACACCTACCCATACCCTTTCTCATTACTTATTTCCTCAATTTTAACCACACAATTTAAATTATCTACCCTGCCCAACCTGCCTTACCTATTCCCTTTTTTATCAAATCACAACAAATGGATCAAATCTTACCTCGTCTCTACATCACCTCTATGGTGGCACATCGCCTTTGTACTAGTGGTCCCCCAAGCCCTCTCCTACCTCTGCCATGTCAATCTCTACCTCACTCCTCTCCACTAATCACCTCAATCTACCTGGCCTCGTGGACCTGTCTACCTGGATCTCCTCTACCCACTCCGATCTCTCCACCTTAGCTCAATGTCACCTCACATACTCTCTTCTTGACAAGATACCCAAATCACATGCTCTCATCATTTTAACAAAATTTAAAAGCACAAATGAATCCAAACTTTGCGGATTTTTCTTTTTTATACCCAAATTGACCTGACCGACATCGGTCAAGTCATGTCCTAGGGAACCGACATCGGTCATATTGTAATTGGCATTGGTTACTTGTCATACCCCTTTTAGTACCTTTTGTCCCTTTTGACCCACATTTACCTCACCTGCCACCTTGATAACTTTACCCATCCTTATTGCCACCTGAATACCCACCAACATTACCTTTATTTGTCCTTAATTACATTTAGGGATCTGTTATTTTACCCATACCTCAACCTTACCTATGCCATGAACTATCTAGATTGACCAGGAACACCTTCTTAGTGACCTTTGACCCGTGCACTTGTTATACCTTGTGATGTGATTACCTATGTTGTTTTGCCTAATGACCTTACCTTGCCTATTCATTGTGGCATTTATCCCGACCTTACCTTTGGTGTACTTTAGGACATACCTACATGTTCCTACACCTAAACTAAGTTTTTTTCTTGACAATATCATATACCTTGGATACCAGAATCACATCACCTTGTTTGGATACAACTATTGACCTTAGATGATGTAGAGTTTGCGAGCTCTTCAACCTAGTACCGTGTCGTAATTTATACATGTGAACGCATTCGATTGCCTCAACCTTTTCCCCTGGCCCATTTACCTATTTTCCTGATTTGACCTTTACCCCTTTCCCCCATATGTCGATGTTTACACTCATGCCCACTTACCCACATCTTCATCACATCCACCTTTTATCAAACCACTCACCGATTTGATCTTCCACCTCATCAGTTCCTTGTTTGAGGGGTATCAACTTATCCCACACATGGGGCAATCACATCTTATTTTTGTCAACGTCGCTTACTAATACAAGTTACGCAACAAAAAGGGGAAAAATGTAGACACCAAAATTGGGTCACACTCCCCTTGACCCCTCATCAAATAACCAACTTGAACACACTCACCTAACCATGGCCCCTTTCACCCCACATTAATATTAATTTAATTAAATTAATCCATATCTTCATAATATTTATTATTTAATTATCCTAATTAAGATAATTCCTCCTCACCTAGACACCTCACCTAGCCACCTCACCCTAGATCTATTCTTAGCATATTTCCATAACTAACTAAGACCTAGTTCAAACCCTAAAAATCAATGCCTACATTCCCTCTAACCACATTCCCGCATAGGAAAGGGTAACTCCCACTTTTTCCCATGTGAATAGAGAGATCTGGCGGAAATCATTGCCATGATCTGCTATTCTTAGTAAACCTAGGGAATCCTGCCCTAACCAATGCCGGTCACCCCTGAACCAACCAATTGACCAGAAGGCTGTCATCGGTTACCATTCATTCTCTTTAGTAACCTTTTTTTGAGGTTAGCACATTTGAGGCATAAGAGAGTGAGACTAGAGCTGCATGCAAGAAGAACCAACATCCTTTCACACACCTATACATCCACAACCAGCACTAGGATCGATCACCAAGCCATTTCACTCACGAAGCACTCGGGAACCACAACATCAAATACCGCTTTTCAATCAACCACCTCCACCACTCAACTATCCAATCAGCTCCATAGTAATTTTATGTTTTTACCAACATTATTTATTATAGTTTTATAGACTTTACTATCTTTGTTATCTATTAGTAATTTTTCTCACACTTCCCCATTGTTTACCTTCCTACAAGCTTAACCATTCCCTCCTCCATATCACCCAAATCACCTATTCGACTGATATCAGTTTTTAAGCATACCGAGATCTCAACGAGACCTTCTCATCCACCCTCCCAACCTCATTTGACCTCAGATCAGCCCCTACCATTTGATCTATTTAATTTTCTTTTACCTCGACCATACCGATGTCGGTTATCCATAACCATCATCAGTTCTACCTAAACCGGCATCGGTCATACCTGACCGACATCGATCTCTATGTTTTATACCTTGACCAAGAACAGACCCAACAATCATCTCACCAATTGACCTAAACAACCCAACCATACCATGACCCGGTCCACCGCCCCTTTTGCAGACACCACCCTTGGATCTGATTATAACTTAGCCTTCTACTATTTGATTCTCTTATTGTATTTTGATGAGGTACCTAAATCACTTTAATTACAATAAGACTTTAGCTATTGTTTACATTAATTTATTTTAAACAGTGGATTGAGAGTCATCTAGGGAGTATCACACTTCCTGGAACTAGCACACGCTAGGTAGTCCACTATCATATACTATTTAACTTCTATTTTGTGGTCTTGTTGTTTATTTCAGGTAGTTCCTCCTAGCCAAAAGGAATCTCTCATGATCATCATTGGATGAAGAAGTCGATACACGTGCATTAACCAAACAAACAACCCATATAATGTATTCCTCCTATCCCGTAACCCTATCTGTTTTGTCACTTCTAAGAAACACAAAAATAGGTTAAATAGTTAGTGAGGGGGAGGTGCGGGTGTTATCCTCATCCCCTCGGATGGTGAACCTATGCCCTTATCCTTCAATCTTGATTTTATTGTACTAACAACATTGTTGAGTACAAAGCACTCGTATTAGGTCTCCAAACCACCATGGCCTTAGACATTAAATCAATTAATATATTTGGTGTCTCTCAAGTGGTAGTAAACCAAGTCAATGGTATTTACCAATGATATAATGAAATAATTTAAAAGTATAAGCATCACGTCGAGACACTTTTGACCTCATTTGATCGTTATTAACTACAAACCACTCCACGTTCCACTAACAAATTTGTGGATACCATGGCTTGTCTTGCATCCCAAATACTTGCTTTGCCCTTTGACTCCAAAATATTTTTCACAAGTATAAGGGTTGCAATCACCTTATTATGTGATTCGTGACATTAATCTAGTAGGGGCCATTGAACTCGACTTGCGTGACCTTTGGTATAAGTAGTATGATGACTACCTTTCTCTTTTAATTCTACCTTCCGATCTCACTCGTAATGAACAACATGCCTTTCTCAAAAGGGCCTCTTGTTATGTCATCATGGGTGGCCTTCTCTATAAATGCAGATTTGACGGTATTCTCTTACGGTGCCTTATGAGTTTTGAAATTCCTTATACCATCAAGGAAGTTCACAACAGCATATGTGGAGGTCACTTCAGTGGTCTCATCATTGCTAAACGCATCCTTCACCTAGGATATTCTTGCCAACCTCAACCATGATTGTTGTGAGTACGATAATTTTTGTGTGAAATGCTAATAACATGTGGACCTTCATCGCACACCTATTCATGCCTTACTGGTCACCTGTGACCTTTAGCCTTTCTCCCAATGGGGTTTGGATCTTATTGGAGAAATCAATCCCTATTCTTCCCAAAGACACCAATGGATCATTACCGCTACCGAATATTATACCAAATGGGTTGAATTCATGCCTCTCATTTCTACAAAAGCCGAGAAAATATGTGAATTCATTAATCATCACATCATTTGTCTCATTGGTGTCCCTCATCATCTCATCACTAATAACAGAAAACAATTCAAAAACAAAACCCTATGAAAGATTTACAATAAATTTGGTACTAAACTTAGTTTATCTTCACCTTACTACCCACAAACCAATGGCTAAGTGGAATCGACCAATAAAACCTTGAACGAAATTCTTATAAAAGTGGTTGATGATCTTTGGGAAGGATTGACATACGCACATTCCTTTCGACTTGTGGGATTACTGCACTAGTATTCACACTTCAACTATGGCCACACCTTTCTCTTTGGTCTATGGTATAGAGGTTGTCTTTCCTCTTGAATTCCATATTCCATCTTTCATATCTCCCTTCAAGACATGCTCAATGATGATGAATTTCACCAGGACTATTTGGCACAACTTGAGTTATTAGATGAGCATTGTCTTAATGCTCTCGACCATCTCCAAATCTACCAAAAATGTATCAAATGTTCCTATGAAAAATGTTTTCATTAACAAACCTTCCAAGTTGATGATCTCATCCTGAAGGAAAATCAACATGTAACCAAAGAAGAAAAAAGTAAACGGGGCAAATTTTCTGCTAATTGGCTTGGACCATATATAGTGACTCGTGCCTACGGGTCAGGTGCTTATCATTTGTCTTCACTTGAAGTTAAACCTAAACCTAAGCCCCTCAATGCCTTGCATATTTTACCATTCTATTGTTAACGTCAAGTCCTATATCACATATTTCCTATTTTCACGCTCGTCCCTTGAGCATCGTTCACCCCTCTTATTTCCCATTCTCCCTAATGACTAAACAATAATCATGTGATTACCCATCACCTTTCAGCCTTTCATCAATATAAGTACCTCAAATATGCTCATTGCATGATTCTCATGAATACTTTCCATATTTTTCAATATGGGATCCCATATTCATTCAATACTTATACACCCCTCCATCATAGTTAACCTCTATATTCTCCACGTTTGCTTCCTAAAACAAAGACCAAATTTTTCTCTATAGTCTTGTCCATGACTTAAAATCCCAAAAATAAACTTCAAAATGGGATTCATATCCTTGAAGGACAACTATACAAAGCTCGCCATACTACCTATACTATATCACAAGAGAAGACTATCCTTGCAAAAATAAAATAAAAATATTTAAAAGCTTCCTACATTGATCAAATTCATGAAGACCTCAAGGAGATAATTTACTCATCCCACATAGACTTCCAGCATCGATCATTCTATCGAAACAAAAGCAATAACAAAAATATAACTTTTTCGTCATGGACTTGCCTATCTTGATCTTGGGTCTCTTGTCAAGTAGGCGGGTTGTCTTGTACCATACTACCTCAAATACAACCATTTTCACCTCATCACCCTTTTCACCTCCATTCCCTACCACCTCAAGGGACTTTCCACAAATGCGACATTTCATGATCATGTGACTTTCTTCACCCTTAGAGTAGTCGATCATGTAACGCCTCTAGGGTCTTACCTTCATAATCCTATCTATGGTATAGTAGAATCACTATAATACTTATCAATTAGGTGGCTCTTCTACCTCCTCTTATCTTTCAACTTCTTCATTACTTATTGATTATCCTATACAAGACCAGACCATCGACACCTACATTTTTCAACTCCTCTTTCACCAAAATCAATTACACCTCACCCATGTCTATGACCTAAAATCACCCATGCCTATGACTTAAAAACCAATCATGCCTACGACCTAAACTCAACCATGCCTAAATGACCTAAAATCAATTACACTTGTGACCTAGACTCAATCATGCCTAAAACCTACCAACCCATCCCTCTACCTCATCATATTCTTCCCTAGCTTATGGGAGAACTACATCGGTGTGAGGCCCCTTTTCACTAGGGATATGTAGGTAGCACTTCAACGGCATGGGGCCCTTGAAGGCTATCTTAGCCACTCTTTACCCTAACCAATTCCCCTTATGTTTCTATTAAAATTATACATTAATTAGTTTCCATTTTATATCAATAATTAGAAATTAATACAAACATTAATTAACAAAACACATAATCAGATCATACACCTATCTTTTTCACATTTCCATAATATCAAATATTTTTAAAATCTACACCATAGCATACATATAACTCATAATTTATTCCCCATGTTACGAGATAACTTGGAAATTAATCAAAACCAAAACCTAACTCCATCATGCTTATACCGACCTAACTCCACCATACATATGACTGACTCCATCATGCCTAATACCTGACTCAATCATGCCTAATACATGACTCCACCATGCCTATGACTTGACTCCATCATACCTATACCTAAATCCATCATGCCTATACCGACTCCATCCATGCCTAAACCGACCGACTCAACCATGCCTATGACCTAACTCAACCATGTCTAAATCAACCTAACTCCACCATGCCTATGACTCGACTCCATCATGCCTAAAATTATCGACTCAACCATGCCTAAAATGAACTAAGTCCATCATTCCTAAATTACTTGGCTTCCATCACATACATAAATAATGACATAAATTACACACATAAGTCTAGCATCATACCATAAATATTGTCATCTTTATATAGATCATCAAAATCTGTGTGTCCATATACATGTATACCTAGATGCAAAATCAATACAAAGTGTCTTAGTATCTTTAGCTTTACGCAGCTGGTATAATCATCAAAATATCAAAACTCTCATATACATCCTTGCCCTCTTTGGCACATAGGCTGATGTATAGCAAAAATAAACAAAAAGGAGGTACACATAGATATCATCACATTACCTTCTCATCGGATGTATTCCATGCATGTCTCCCTTATCTCCTCCTCTTCTCCCACACGATGCCCAACTAACATCTCACCACCCTCCATGGGCCTCAATTTGACCTATGATTTCCCCTCACCTAGAAATGGTCTTCGTAAACTAGTGGCCTCACCTTGACCCTCTCTTTGGGCTCTTGGCCCCATGTACTCTCCACACTGTGAGTGCGAGACCTAGTCCTCTCACTCGAGGCATGCTACACTCTGTACTCTGCATAATATGGGACATATATCCATGTGGCCATCAGGTGATCTTAATAATACCGTGCCTTACCTAGGCATCTCTAAATCTAGCCATCGATACTGCTGCGTGGAGGTGCCCTTGATCTCGGACCTGTGCACGTATCATGGGACCTTGTCCCATTTCCACATATGATAAGGGACCTTTTCCCTGAGCCCGTGTCTTACTGTGTTAGTTCTTCTACTATGACATGGGCTTGTAGGGCCATAATTTGATCTTGTGTAGTGGTTAACCATGCATGTAGCCCTATTATCTATGCCTACATGGAAGCTATTTTCCTCCCATCTCCATCCCCATCTTGTATGGATGCATGTCCCTACTGCACCGACCTTGTAGGGCCACCACATGTCCCCTGTAATATGGAAACCTCTACCTATGACCCCGCTAACTACCCCTATAAATTTGTAATCGGGCATGTAAGGTGGCCACACTGCATGTGCAGTGCATCCTCTAGATCGTGAGGATGGCCAAGTCTCGGTTATCTTGACCTAGGTGGTGGTGCTCGTAGGTGGGTTACCCACTACCGTCTATATCCATCGTAACACCCGCACCATCAATATTCGGTCCACGGCTTCTCCTCCTGTCTGTAGGAACTTTAGGTCATGGTGGAGACATAGGTCTCTCCACGTCATCCCTCATGTACTGTGGGAATGGTGGTGGCACATCCATGGGCAGCCCAAAATGCCTTCAATTCTATCAACTAGTATCATCTCATGCTCACTGGCACGGCACCCATCTATCCACCTGAATAGTTGTAGCTCATCTAACTCCTCTTTCATGCTTATGTATGATGGATATACCACATATAGCCTCCAAATGATGTCCACCCCATATAACCCCTCCAGTATCTACATGTAGTAGGCTACAACATGCATAGTCCTAGCCCCCCAGCGCACTCCACCAACTGGAACCCAACACCTCTAACCAACCCTGACCATCCTTGGCTCAAATGCATCAAGTTGGGGTATCCCAACTAGACGAACACACATAATGTGCTTGTAAGCCCAATAGTGAAGGAGAAAAGTGTAGGACAAGATGATCCTACGTAGCCTCTCGTAGGCCCATAACTCCTCGTATAGATGCACTAAGTATGTTAGTGCCCAAGAAAATTGGGTCCTATCCTCCATCATGTCATAGAGAACCCCATCAATGCCCGTAGGAACCTCCCAACCTCTACATTTGGTAGTGCAAAACAACACACTACCTCCACGATCAAGACCACTAGCCTCATCTTCTCCCGGACGATCCGCGTACATATCCCCATAGCTCGGGCTTGCATTATGGAACCTCATCTCTGCCATCCCCTCTCCAAATACCGTCAACATCAGCTCCTCGAAGGCCTCGAAGAAATAGAGTAAAATTTCTCTCCCAATATCGCTAATCGCATGATCCAGTACACATCCTCTAGGGTGACTGTAATCTCACCTATCGGTAAATGAAAAGCGTTGGTCACGGAATCCCATCTGTTGATGAGAGAAACCATCAAACTCGGATCATGGGCTACATGCCTATAACATCAGATCCTAATCAATCCCACCTCTATAATGTGGAACCACTCCTTATCGGTCACACCCCCCCGAACATCTAGTAATATAGGTGGAACCTTATTATGCATCATCAGAATCGGTTTCTACTTTGCATCAAATAAATCACAACATTGTTAAACCCTTAACTATTCCCAAAACATACTTTCCCCAACTAACCTATTCCTGAAAATTCTTATTATTTCTTTCCCTGCAACCCTAAGAACCTACCCCTTTTTCCCATCCCACTTTCCCATCCCTCAACTCATATCATATATACATTTTTACCCTACCTATTCTCAACACACTTACATTTATACCTCACTTCCTCTCTTTCTCTTTACCTCCCACCATAACCCTTTCTTGACCTATTTTTTTTCTCAAAAGCGAACAACCTCGATCCTTTATTGATGGCATCAATCATTTGTTATTTGACTAATGCCGGATCTAGCTCATCAACATCGGCTACCCTTAACCGATGTCGGTCACTATCGCGGTGACCAAATCTGCAAAAACCCCCAATCCACACAAAATTTCCAAACTAACCTATAAACCTACCTATCCTACCCAAACATCCACTAGATTTCCCCTTACCCATATTTAACCCACATTGGGCTTCCTACCCTTCCCATTTCATCAATTTTTACTTCCAACTTCATAATTAATTCCTACCCAAACTGTTTCTACCCAAACATATTTCTACAAATATAAACACTAACACACATAGATTAGGATTAAATCATACCTCATCTCGGTGTTGTCAATGTGGCGGAACGGAACTATTGTGGTCCGCCCGACCCCTCTCCCGCCTCTGCCATCACCAAATGCACTCCTCACCTCCACGTAACCAAACTAACGCACCGATCTCATGGACCCATCTACCGAGCTCCTCTCACCAACCGGTTCCCTCCACCTCATTCGGGTATAGTGCCTCATATGTTTCTCCTAAAAAGGTGTAAAATTCGGGTGCTTTTTCATTTTCAAAAAGCCAAGAAATTCAAATGAATCCATAAAATGTGGATTTTTCCTTTTAAAACCCCAACCCTACTCCGACCAATATCGGCCGGGACGTGCCCTACCAAACTCGATGATGATTGTACCCTACCGAAATTGGTTACCTACCATTCCACTTATAGCCCATTTTACCCATTTTCCCCAAAACTATCAAATCCCATCCCCTTTTGACCTCACCCACACTTATGGAAACCTACCTACAGTCCACAATACCTATACTTGTCCTTAATTGCATTTAGGGACTTTTCATTTTACACATACATCGGCCCTACCCATGCGGTGACCTATATGCCTAGACTCGGAACACTATTAGTGACCTTTGAACCCAAGTGCTTGTTATACCTTATGACATTGTTACCCATGTTGTTTTTGCTAATGACCTTACCTTACCTATTGTCATGCTATTTATCTTGAACCGACATTTGGTGTACCAAAACACAACTAAATGTTCCTACACCGACTTGAGTTATGCTTCCGCACCATATCCTATACCTTGGATACCAAAATCACTTCAACCTTGTTTGGATAAACCTATCGACCTTGGATGATGTAGAGTTTGCAAGCTCTTCAACCTGGTACTGTGTCATGGTTTATGCATGTGCATGCATTCGACTACCACTACCTTTGACACTGATCCATTTAGTTTTTTTCCGATTTGACCTTTATGCCCACTTACCTTCATTTTCCACATAACCACCTTTTATCAAGCCACTCACCAATTTTGTCTTCCACCTCATCAATTCCTAGTTTGAGGGGGATCACCTTCACCCACACATGGGGCAACCACATCTTTTTTTTTTTCAGCATCACTTACCAATACAAGCTACGCGACAAAAAGGGGAAAATGTAGACACCAAAATTGGGTCACACTCCCCTTGGTCCCTCGTCGAATAACTAACTTAAACATATTCACCTAACCATGGCCCTTTCACCCCACATTAATATTAATTTAATTTAATTAATACCCATCCTCACCATATCCATCATTTAATTACCTTAATTAAACTATTTTCCACCTCATATAGACACCTCACCCCACCACCTCACCTAAACACCTCATTTAAACCTATTTTTAGTATATATCCACTCACCATAACTAACTAGGACTTAGTTCAACCCTAAAAATCAATGCCTATTATTCCTCTAACCACATTCCCACTCATTAAAACATAATGTCTATTTTGATCCGTGAGAATAGACGAGAGATGGCCCGAAATATTTCTAAGATTTGTTATTTTAAGTAAACCTAGGGAATCCCGCCTTACCCAACACCGGTCAACCCAGAAACCATCATCGTTACCATTTATTCATTTTGGTAACCTTGTTTCAGATTTTGGGCACATTCACAAATATGGAAGAAATGGAGACCTACATGCAAGTAAGAACAAGAACCTTCTTACACATCCGGATAGCCATAGCTAGCATCAAGACATATTCAGAGGTATTGCATTCATAGTAGCATTAAGGAAGCACTATCATGGCACCGATCACCATTCCACCAATCAACCATCATCACCACCCACTATTGGACCTATAACATTAGTAAGTGTGTTTATCACTTGTGTCATTTCATCCTTATTCTATTTATAAGGTTTTTTCAACTCCATTATCATTTTCTACTTACATTCCCATTCCCTTACTATTCACTTTCCGTAAAACTCAACCATTACCCACCATACCATTAGATCACCCATACCCAACTTTTATACATCTTTGAGTGTTCCTAAGATCTTCACATACCTCTCCATTCCCCCTTTCATCTCTTTCTAACCTCAGCCCAATCTCCACAACCGGATGTTATTAGGTTTTTATCATCCCGACCGCATCGACGCCGGTTACCCATGACCATCGTCGGTTGTCTCTAAATCATCATCGGTTATATTGACCAATATCGGTCTCTATGTTTAGTATCCTGCTAAGAACAAAACCTAATAACTTTCACCCAAGTGACCTTAACTCCGACCTTGTCTTGACCCAATACCTTGACTATTTACCCTACTCCCCGATCTAAGAATAGCTTAGCATGTTATGTAAGATTTTCTTATTGTATTTGGATGAGATACCTAAATCATATCAACTACAATAGGACATTGTTTATTTACATTACTCCTTGCATTAAGTTTTATTAAATAGTGGGTTGATCGCCATCAAGGAAGTATCACACTTCACGGATCTAGCATATGGTAGGTAACCCACCGATATATATTGTTTAAGCTGTCTTTTATGGTCTTTTTTTTTTTTATTTTAGGTAGTTCCTCCTAGCCAAAAGTAATCTCTCACGGTCATCATTGGATCAAGAAGTCGAACACACCGAGGAACCTCCAACCGACCATCACAATAGGTATTCCTCCTCATCCCATAACCTTATCTGTTTTATCACATTAAAAAACATAAAGAAAATGATGAAACGGATTCACTCATTGGATGTATCCATTATCCTAATGAACATTTGAATACCATTCAGATCAAAGGGAAGGATTACATTGCGGTCACAAGGCGCGCCCATCTCATGATCCCTGAACCCTCTCCATTGACCCCACAAGATGGTAGTTATAACCTCTTGGAACAACTTGAGAAGACGTTTTTCAAGATTTCAATATTGGATCTTCTTAAAATATCAAATGTACACAAAGACATCTTGTATAAAAATCTCCAGGGGTCAGGAGTGCCAATGGTAGTAGACCCTTCACATCTTCAGGCTGTAGTGGCAAACATTACACCAACTGAGTACATCTCCTTTAGTCACAAGGAGATTCCTAGTGAGGATCCCACACATAATCTCCCCCTATATATAGAGGTATTTGTTACCCACAGGAAGATAAAATGGGTGCTTGTGGACAACGGGTCAGGTTTGAATATTTGCACATTGAAATTAATTAAACAATTGGGACACACAGAAGAAGATCTAGAGTCCCAAATCATTACCATAACTACTTATGACAACGTGGAAAGGGAATCAGCCAACAAAATCACATTACCAATGGAAGTTGGACCTACTTGCTATAATACAAAGTTCCATGTCCTAGACTTGGAGCTTCCATATAATATGCTTCTTGGCCACCCATGGATTCATGCCATGCAAGTCGTACCATCAAATTTCCATCAATGCATCAAGTTGAAGCATGAGGGACACACCGTTACGATACGGGGAGATCCAGAACCCTTTGCTCATTATAGAGCCCTTAATATATTTTCTCACAAAGGTACCTATACATGTCCCTCTACCGATATAGTAGTTCCCCTTCAATCAGAAGCTATAGAATCATGGGTAGACTCAGACTCCCTCGGTTCGTGCCCATGAAGCCTCTACATCTACTTCACCTTTTGATTCCTGGGAGATGAAATTTTTAGAGTATGGTTATGGATAATACAACTTGCAATAAGATATTTTAGTTTCGATTGTCTTTATCACCAAAACTAGATGTCAACCCAACTTTGTTTGCAGACGACCTCAAGATGAGCGAACTATTGGGTCATTTTTACTTGGGGGATTACTTGCTGAAGAAAAATTGTTAGATCCACCTATGACTTGGGTCCCAAAGGATACTCAACCCACTTGCTACCATATCCCTAAATATGAAAATTCTAGCCACATGATGTATTCTATGGGATACAGGGGTTTAGGATGTGGAAAGAATGAACAGGGGCCAAGAGAACCCGTCCCTCTCCCGCATTTTAAAACAGAAAGGTATGGTATCAAAATTTGACCTTATGGGTCACATGCCAATGATCAAGATGCTACCTTCTCTGAGCATGAAGATAGCTCTAACTATTTAGACAGCGATACTGATTCCCACTATAGCCAATACAAGGATCTTTCCTCCATGAACCTCTTCATGAATATTGATGTCTTTACCATAACCCCACGGAACCTAAAATCGACCTTATATACTCTTTCCTTGTCGAATGGGACCAAAAATGTCACGTGTCACTAGATCTATTTGAAAATGATGTGGCTATCATAAAATTCATGGGCATCTAGGATTCAATCCCAATTGGAGACCACAAAAGGATTTCTACATTGACTTAAATACCTACACCTACTTTGGAGAGGAATTTGAGCTTCGTGGTCAACAAAATTTAAGAAAATTTGAGGGAAAAGTTCTAATGAAAAGCCGGGAAAAAGCCAAAGTCCAAGTCACATAGTGAAAACCCATTTGAGGCGTTGGCCGACCAATAAGTAAAAAAATCAAGAACAAGAAAATTGACCATGCCAAGGGTGAAAATCTTATAGAGACACCCTTGGAAGAAGATCTGAACATTCCTCTCGATCCTACATATGGAGGATTTGTTAAAATTACTTGTAGAAGAAACCATTTATGTAAACATTGGCATGGAAGATGACCTAAAAATGGTCAAGTCGGAGATTCACTCTTAGTATGGGAACAAAAACATTCACTATGCTTCTACGAGAATTTATAGATGTGTTCACATGGTCTTATAAAGATATGTCGGGCTTGGTTCCAACTTTGGTGGTGCACAACCTCGTTGTACACACAGATGCCAAGCCCATCAAGTAAAATCTTAGAAAGATGCACCCGCTGAGTGGCTCTTCTAGTTAAAGAAGAAATATAAATATTTCTTACAACAGATTCATTCGACCCATTGATTATTCCAAGTGGATATCAAATATCATCCCCGTATAAAAGAAACCTATTGGGATCGAGAATCATACTAATTTTAAAGACATAAATAAGGAATTCCCAAAGGATGATTTTTTTTGCCTAATATTGATATGATTGTTGATTCAACTGTAGGATATGAAATGATATCTCTTATGGATGGATTTTTGCTACAATTAGATCAAAATAGCCGACGAAGATCAACATAAGACAACCTTCACAATTCCCTGGGGACTTTCATGTTATCAAGTACTATCGTTTGGACTTAAAAACGTAGGAGAAACTTATCAAAGAGCAATGACCGTAATTTTCCATGATATAATTCATGACATCATGGAAGACTACGTGGACGATATCCTCATAAAATCCAAGATGAGATAAAATCACCCTAATATTTTGCGTCGTATCTTCAAACACACGCTTGGGAATACAAGAATCCGTTTGAATCCAAAGAAATGTGTGTTTGGCATGTTGTCGGGAATTTTTTTGGTTTCATTGTATCACAAAGAGGGATTGAGGTAGACCCACTAAAGTTAAAGTTACCGATATTACTAAAATTCTTCCTCCCAAAAACATTAAGAAACTACGCACTTGTAGGGAAGATAAAGGCTATTTGTCACTTCATTTCCTAACTTGCTGAAAAAAGTCATTCCTTCACTCATATGCTAAAAAGGATGTTGCCTTTATCTAAGGATCGGAGCAACATAATACCTTCTCCTTACTTAAGCAATACTTGGCCAATTTACCTATCCTCATGCCCCCAACTCCTAGTGAGCCACTCTCGCTGTATATTTCTACTACTCAATTTACTATTGGTGCGTTTCTCACAAGTATGACCTTGGCCACAAAGAAAATGTAGTATACTATCTCATTCGTAATCTCATCTCTTATGAGTTCAACTACCCTCAAATCAAAAAATCTTGTTTGGTTGTAGTTTCTACCTTCCAAAACTCCGCCATTACCTATTAAATACTAAAACTAAGCTTATATCAAAAGTTGACCTGCTCAAATACCTATTATCTAAACCCACCATTACCGGCATAATGGCAAATTGGATCATTCTCTTTGAGATAATTTGACATCTAGTATGTGCACCAAAATTCAATCAAGGGACATGTACTTGTAGATCAGTTAGTAGAAGCACTATTACAAGGAATAAAACCTATGAATTAGGATCTTCTAGATGCTTCGTTAATGTACATTGAGGAATCTGTCATGTGGTAGGTGCACTTTGATGGATCTTTTACGTTTCACGGTTGAGGGGTAGGTGTGAGATTAATTACTCCTTCTAGAGATCCCATTCCTTAGGTTTTTCACTTTGGTTTTCCTTGCACGAATAATATTGCATAGTATGAGGTGCTCATCACTAGGATGAAGCTCACAATAAAATGGGATATTCACCATGTTAAGATCATTGGGGAATCGCAGCTAATCATCAAACAAGTCAATCATGAATACAAAGTCAAGGATGAGAATATCATCCCTTACAAAAAGCTGGTAGAAAATTTGAAAGAGAATTTTGTGCGTTTCACATTTGAACAGATTCTAAGAGCACAAAACAGATATGTAGATGTTATGGCAACTATAGGTTCTATGCTACGCATTCCTATAGAAAGCAATGATATGCCTTTCTTTGTTGAAAATCTACTCTAACCTGCATATGACATGCCAGAATCTTGTTTGGCTTGTGATGTTATTGGTCCCAATTCCCCATGGTATGCACCCATCTTCACCTTCCTTAAAGACAACACCTTCCCTCCTAACATCTCCCATTCCAAAAAATAAAGCCTTATCAGCTAGATAGCCCGTTATACCCTCTTAGGCGATACACTCTATCATTATGGCTACAATGGGAATATTTTACGTTGTCTTGATATAACAGAGTTAGTCCAAGCCGTTAAAGAGGTGCATGAAGGGGTGTGTGTGGCCCATACAAACGGGATGGTTCTAGCCAAGAAATTTTTAAGAGTGGGCTACTATTGGCCTACTATGGAAACCGACTACTGCAACTATGTGAGGAAATATGTACTCTTTTAAAAGTATGGAAATTTCATCCATGCCCCATCACATCCATTGCAACACATCACAATCCCATGGCCATTTTCCAAGTGGGGACTTGATTTAATAGGGGACACTTACCCCTACTTCATTCGATGGTCACACTCACATCATTATAGCTACTGAATATTTTACCAAGTGGGTGGAAGTTGTCCCTTTGACCTATGTAACGGGTGATCAGATCTCAAAGTTCATCATGAATCATCTTATTTTCGATATGGCATTCCTACAGCCATAGTTATTGACAACGGAAAATCATTCAAGAACAAGCAGTGAAGGATATTTTTCATCGCCTTCAAATTAGATTAAAGTGGTCTACACTATATTACCCTCAAGGCAATGGACAGGTCAAGGTCACTAACAAAACTTTGGTTTGAATCATGGAAAAGATGGTAAGTAAGACAAGTCACAACTGACATATGCAAATTCACCCAGCTCTTTGGGCTTACAGACCTCTATTCGCACTCCTATGGTGTGACACCCTATTCCACAAGTATTTAGAATGGAATCTATCATCCTATTAGAAGTAGAGATTCCTTCCCTAAAATCTCTCTTAGGGATTATCTAGAAAAGGATGAGGATTACAGAGTGGCTATAATGGCAGACTTAGAACTCCTGGATGAGAAGTGCATCCATGCCCTAAATCATCTTAAAGTGTATCGAATAGAGTATCTCTCACAATTACAACAAAATAATCATACCTCGTCGGTTTGAGGTCGAGAGATTCGGTCATGAAAGAAAATTAGTTCAACACAAGGTGGAAAGAGAGAAGAAAGGTAAGTTCAAACCACATTGGCTAGGACCTTATGCCATCATGGCCAAATATGGTACAGAGCATACAAACATGCCCACCCCAATGGTAATGAGCTCCACAAGCCTATGAATACCATGCATCGTAAGTGGTTCTATGCTTAAACATGGTGCAAAAATCATAAAAACAAATAAAAAGGGGTCAAATATGGTCAAAATACAAAAAAATTAAAAAAATAAAATAAGAGAAAACAGTCATCCATATGTGAAAACCACGCAATTTGGAACTTTGTGTAGGTCCTTTGGTGAAAACCGATTTTCGGCATGTTGGGAGGATTCATTGTTCACAAGCATCTTGCATCTAGAGGGTAATTTTACTTAGCCTAGAGCTAATTCCACATCTACATCCAAGATTCCCTGTGAACATATCCTTGTCAAGCCTTGATCCAGATTTTTATCCTATTGTTAATCTATTAAGAGATGGTATTTTTCTATCCCCCATCTAGTGCTAGGGGCACTTCCATGACTTCACCTTCCTGGTTATAAGCGTGTGGCACTTGCCCTTGTATATTCCCTATCTAACACTGGGGGCATCCATGCTTTTCTCGGTTACATGTGCATAGCTTTGGAAAATGTTTGAAAACACAAAAACATTCAAATATGTTAGAAAACACAAAAACATTCAAATATGTTATAAAACCCAAAAAATTCAAAAATGTTAGAAAATCAAAACAATAGAAAATTGTTTTCAAAACAATCGAAAATTGTTTCACAAAAATCAAAACAATCGAAAATTGTTTCACAAAATTCAAAAAAATAGAAAATTATTTCACAAAAATCAAAACAATAGAAAAATGTTTCACAAAACAATCTTACAAAAATATAACTTTATTTTACTTAATTTATCTTATTTCTTTCTTTGGTTGTTTGTTTGCATGGTTATTGCTTGTGTGTACATTTGTATAGTTTATTGCTTAGACATACTTTGCTAAGATTCATCTTTTCTTGCTTAGATTAGATTTATCCTTACTTGTGCATATGAAGTGTGTTTTTGAATGCCTGTAAATAATGGTACATTTTTGTGTTGGTTCATTGTGTTTTTAGTTAGATTTTTTAACATTTGATTGTGTTTTCTTGTTGCATGTGCATCTTTTTGTTATCACATCATCATTTTTCCATCAATATCATCACATCTAATATCATCTATACATCGTATATAAAGAAAAAGCTAAGTATACATCATACATGAATGCTAAGCTAATCATCACATATCATATCATCAAATGGGGGAAAGAGGGTTGAAAATATCAAAATCTATCCCCACACCAATATCATCATATCATCCCGTCCACTAAATCTAGCACATCACATGAGCAATACATTTGATATCATCTGTAGATCTATCATCTAAAAATCAAAGCACATGTGATACATCAAATATCAGGATACATATAAATGGAGATATTGAATCATATAACATCATGACACATCCATAATCCATGTAATCAATCAAAACAACAATAACATCCATCATCCCATAACACATGTGTCATGTCAAAATGTCCATATACATATGCATGTGTAGTATGTCTGTCTCAAAAAGGATATACATCATCGATACATAAAAAAATGGCTTCATTTGAGGCATACATCACAAATCATATACATCGATCAAAGAATTTTAATGCCTTCATCAAAGGTGTATATAAAAAATTCTATACATTGATCATGTCATGTTAAAGCCTTCATTAGAGGCATACATCAAAAATGGTACATCATACACATATGTCAAAATGATAATAGCCTTCATCGAGAGGAAAATCTATCAATACAATGAGAATCATGGATGACTAGAGCCCTCGGATGGAATGGCTGGGCCTTGCCATGGAGGAGGACCCATAACTGTGTACCGCATGGTCATGTAGGCTTCCCTCATGGCTGCTCCATGAGGCTCGAGGCTCTCTCGATCTCATCAATCGATCCGCTTCATTGGCTATAGAAGGGTGCCCACCACTCGGGTGGAAACCGCCTCATAGTAAAATGATCAATAATAAGAGGCTCTTCCCTCGCTATAGCCAAGTCTTTGTGAGTGTGGGCTGTCACCGATGTCCCATCTATGTGTCGAAGGAAACTATCTCTCGCTAATAACCGGGCAACCTCGCCACGACCCACTGCTCGCTTCGCACTAATTTGATCTCTCTCGATATCACTTGGTTATAGCTAGGCCTCGAGTATGTTGTAGTAGGCCCGTCACCTGGGCCATCGATCAGCCATCTAGCGTATCTACTAGAAATGTATGAGAACCATCTCCTCCCTAAAGCCGACTTGGGCTATGGCTTGGTACCGCTCTCTGTCACTACCAAAATGTGATATCGGGCCGATCTCTCTTCACTGTCACTTGCTATAGGTACTTCTAGTAAGGAAGCTAGTTGTCCCTCGGTGTCTCCACCCTAAACTCAGTACCCTCAGGTAGCACCACAAGAACTCGTCCCTATACCTATCCTTGTACTGTCCATGGGCTCGTCCCTCGGTTCCATAGTCTAATCCTAGAACCATGTGCTTATCCCCTGTCCTAGCTCATCATGCCTATGCCTAGGAGCCTATGTTGGACCTTGCCCATTGTGTCACTACCCATCAAAAGGATCATATAGGCCACCTATTCCTATGTCATCCCCTCATCACCGCTATATGGGATCTTTTGCGGTGCCTAAACGCCTATTGCCTATGCCTCTTTTGGTATGGTTAAACGCCATAACAAGATAGTGGCGTACCAATCCATGTAGTCTAGTATCATACCCGGTATCTAACTTATGGGCAGGGTCCCAAACCTATGGTACCACCTATAAAAATTTGGCCCTGTCTTGAGAAACATGTATGCGTGGTCCCATGGCTCACCTCTCTACATCCCGACGAGCATACCACATATCGGGTTGTGGAACCCCTAAACCCCCGCCTACTCCACGACATTGGTCTACCTCAGTATAGCTATGTAATGTAGTTGCGGCTACCGAGAATAAAGTGGTCTACCACATAGACACTGAGCTTTACTCCATCCTCAGACCACTGTATGTGCCTGTAAGGCCTCCAAATGATGTCTCTATCCAGCAGCTCATCAAACTCTCACCAATAATAGTAGACACTACCTAGGTGCCCTCGTACATCATCTCCCATGGAGACCCAAGCCATGAATGTCAAATCCTCTAGAAATCACACATGCAATGCACCTATAGGATGCCTAATCGCTACATGGTCCCTGGGACCAAATCTGTAATAATGAGGCTAGCCCCACCATATTCTGACAGTGGTAAGTAATTAGGTACAAATCCCAGTATAGATTTTCCCGTATGCACTCACCTTAGCAGTACCACCCGCCATTGAACACTCCATGTACTAGCGTAATCAACCCCATGGAAATGATGTCCCTGTATTATCAATGAGTAAGAACCCACTTATAAGTGCCATCAAGTAGAGTGGCCCCCGATGCAAAGTCAAATCGGCTATAAAATCATGTAGCGACACTGTCATACCCTCGTGGGGTATCTCGTCATAGCCAAATAGGTCTTTAATCACCGTAGTTATTCGACCAAAATCACTCATATAATCGATCATCGAGCCTACATGGGAATGTGCAAAATATGCCATATGTCCTCCAATGTGATGACCATCTCTCTTGTGGGGAGCCTGAAACACTGGCTCTCACTGTGCCACTAATTAATCAAAGCGGTCGAGTAGACCATGGTCTCGTCGCATGCAGAGCTACATGCTGCCCTCCATCTCAAATCGGCTATGCGAGTATGTTGCTCTCACATTTGTAACACTGAAACTACCTCTGTAAGCACATTCCATATGTCGATGACACTAACAATTCTTCTAAGCCCTCCTATTATTCTTTTATCCTCTGCTACAACTTATTTTTCTTCTAAGTGTCTTTTTTTGGCATTTTTTCTCTCTTATTTGTCTCTTCTAGGTGCCTGTGTGCCCTTTAGGGATTATTGCACCTCGTAGTGTGTGCACCCCCATTTTGACATGTGCACATGCGTACACCCACCTCAAGGAACTTGTGCCATGTTTGTTGTACCTTCGTGTGTGCGCACCAAAATTTTGGTGCATGTGCGTGTGTCCATGTATCGTTTACATGTGTGCGCAGCACACATATGCTTTCTAGGGTGTATGCACATTTGCACACATGCTCTTTAGTGTCACATGCATGTGCGCATGTGCTTTAGGGGTACCTGTGCCATCATAGGGATGCCTACACCCCCGTGCATGCGCACCTACACTATTACCGACATCTAGGCCCCTAATTATGCATTAATTATGACATTAAATGCAAAATTTGACAAAAGAAGGTCAAGCTACTCATAAAGGATCCATTATCACCATGTTGGGCGTACTCGAAACTGTCAACACGTCTCTTGTGGTCTCGTGCTTTCACCATCATCCTCATCACCGTCGGGTGTCTCACAAAGTAAAAATTCGGTAGTGGTCGGTAAAAAATGAACCAGTCATGATGATTTATCCCCGGGTGGGGTATATGAAACCATTTTCACCGGTCGTGATTTCGGAAGCTTTTTTGATTGTCGTTGTTTCTCTAACTCTTCTTCTATTTTGCCATGAATAATTATTTTAATTAAATAATTATTTTTCTTTTTTTTTCATCATCTGGGGAATTTTTTTCCATCTAAGTACCCCTTTCTTCTCACTAGGACAATTTTTATTACTCCTAGGTGATGTCCTTCTTCTACACACTCCATCGAATAATTATTTTTATTAAAAACTATTTTATTAATTTTTTTGTTTATGAGGCATTATTTACTACACGCTTCTTCTTTCTTCCCCCGGGGAATTTATTTTACGTCTGGGTGATTCATACCGATTCTTCTATTTTCTTCTATGCATCCAACCCATCCAACAATTTGAAAAAATAAAAAAATATATATCCATCCAAAAAAATCTCCAAAAATCCTAAAAATTGTAAAACTCACAAAACTAGGTAAACCAGCTCATAGCGGCTAAAACTTGTGTCTTGCGCATGGTATTCTTTCCATATCCTATTGGAAAATTTCACATCTTCACCGATCACATGACTTGTGGATAATTAGATTCATAATCATTTGCAAAGCTAGTTTTCTTGCTTCATTTGTACTCTGGAGCACATCTCATTGCACGGTGTTGTTTCATTGCGCACAAAGCTTTCTCATTGGTCCCGATTTCCTTCGTTATTTCCCTTGCATGTATCCTTGCCTGGGCATCTTTCTTAACCCTTGTCATTAATCACGAACATGTGGAAATATTCAACTTGATAACAAAAATCTGTACAAACCGTCTTGACCGTTGTTGGTTGGAATATGTGTGTTTGTACTTATTTTCCCTGTTAAATGAGCTAGTTTCCTTCTCATATTGCATTGATTTTTATATGTTGCATTGAGTTGGTGTTTTCAGCAATGGACAATTGTTCGCAGTATGGATTTTCATGTCATTCTATTTTTGTCGCATGCTTATATTTTTCATAAGGATCGATGACGTAGATCTTTGACAATATGATGACATTGAAGTTGTTCCAATACAAGGGATGAAATCTGGTGCTTTTCTCTACTTCTCCGTATTTCTTCTACATCATTCTCGTATCAAAACTATTCTTCTTAGTCCCTGAGGCACCCTACTCCTACCCATTCTTCTATCCATTTCTCTCACCTTTTTTCGATCATCGATCACCTTCTTTCATCACCCCATCAACACTCGAGGGGGCATCTCTCACTTCTATTAATTTTTCTTCAATGCCTTCAAAATTTTATCTGTCTACTATCTTTGAAGTGGCATCACTTATGCCACCTTAAAGAGGGCAAATGTAGACACCTATAATTTAGCTCAAGCAATTCAAATACTTAAATTGCACTAATTATACCCTTTCCCATAAATTGATGACATATCGTCAATATCACACATTTTCTCTTCTATTATCATTAATTAATTACATTACGTTATTTAATTAACTCTTCTATCTAGCAATGACACCAATTAACAACATCCGTTAATCATATCCCCTTTCTATCTAGATTAATTAATTAGGCTCCTTTCTATCTAGATTAATTAAGTATTCTTAATTAATTAATTATCTCTTCTATTTAATCAATAAATCATCATTTATTTGATTAAAATCCTCTCATAACATAAATCATACTAATATTCCTCTAAAAAGCTTATATAAGCTTGCACACCTATTAATTAATCACTTTGGTTAATTAATAAACCCCCTTTATCCCCATGAGTCACTAAAGGAAAAAATAAACTCTCCTAAGGTTGAATCAACCTTTTCTAAACCCCCTTATCCACAACTAACCCAACATCTCTATTATCCCACATGTAAAAGGATGTAGAGATTCTTCTATCCATTGGGCTATATAAAGAGCCCTCATCCTACCTTTCTACTTACACCTTGATAAACTAAAGTGAGCATAGAACATACACTATAGCCATTTATCATCTTGGAGCATTCTTCCATTAGAAGAGATAGCTTTCTTCACTTCTTGCATTAATATTCTCAAGTTTTTAAGTCATATGGAGATATGTCAAATGGTCTTGTAGCCATGGATTGACAAGACTCCATTCTTGAAAACCTTGGGATTTCAAGCACATAATCAACTCTTTGATTGCTAGAGATCTACATAGGTTCATCTCATTTCATTTAGCATTCTAATAAGAGATAGAATTTAATTTTTTTAGCATTTTTAGCTTGAAATATTATTTCATGTTTAATGTAGAGATGTTGATAGATTAGCTTTTCTTAATCTCTTAGCATGATGATGCATAGGTTTAGTTTAGCATTGTATTGAAGATACTAGGTGTTAGTTTCAATTCTACTTACATAGCTAACTAATTCGTGCATAAAACCCTAATGAAGTCTCTGCAGATCCTTATTGATTGATATCTCAAATACAATGAGACTCAAAACCTTCAAACTCCTTGTACCCTGAGAAAATCATTTAAATTGGCTCATGAATTCTTGCCAAGCTGAATGAACTGTTTCGCTAATGACCGTAACTCCCAGCCTACATATGATATACCTGTGACCCAAACTATGTAGTGAGTGTCAAAAACATTGTCTAGTTCCCTGAGATGGACCTCAAATTCCCTATGATCAATTCCCATGGATGATCCAGAATGATGGTGTTGACCTAAATGATCATCCCTCTATGTCCCATTGTGCCAAACTTTCCCTTTGAGAACAACCTACTATTTTTAGTAAGTACAGATGGGGTAACTTACTATTTGTAGTAAGTTTTATAGTTTAGATTTGCCCAACCTTAATCAGATATGGTAGCTTGAATTATTTATTCTTACTTACCTTTTAGACCAATTGGATATTTATAGCAGGGCTTGTGGAACCACTTACTATTTTTAGTAAGTGTCAATTACGAGCCGAGATGACCTTTTTGATGAATTTTCCTACAATACTCCCTCTGTTTTCACTTCCTTATTCGTAGCCTCTTCAAATGGTGTATTATTGGAAGCAACAAACCCCTATGTATGAAGGCATGCTATTTATAGTAAGTGCACCACATATTTCAAATTGTGACAAAACAAGTCTTGAAATTATAGGTTTTATTTTGGGGTTCCACGCTTTGCATTTTGAGTAATTCCTTCATTTGAACAAGTGGGAAAATGAGATTTTCCTTGGCAAGGGAATAATAATGACAAAAAAATCCCTCCATATCACTAAAAAATAGGGACTTCATGGCACAAAACTATATTTTTCAATGATTAATCCCTTCAATTTTTGCATGATTTCACCCACTCAAAACATGAGAATTGAAGAGGTAGCTTGCTACCTTTTTCGCAGATGTTCTTCATGTGATAGGGTAGAAATATGATGAAAACACATTCCTCTCGATCTATAAAAATGGGATTTGATAGTGTAAAAACTAGATCACGTGAAACTATATTTTTCAATGATCACTCCCTCCAATTTTTGCGTGATTTTGCTCACTGGAACCCTAAGAAGTGGAGAGGTAGCTTGCTATTTTTTTCCACTACCATGTCCTAGAAGCCATTAATGGAGCTTGAAATTTATAGGTCTGGTTTTTTTATCCATTCATGACCAAATCAACTCCATTGCGATAGGTTTTTTCTTCTTGTCTCACTGGTGAAATTTCTCTTCGATCCGGTTACGGTTTGACAGAAATTGAGCTTTATTCTTCGTGGAGCCGGAAGTGAAATTTATTTGTTGTGAGCATTCCTTGATGCAAACGGGAAGTTTGAATATGATTTTTAAATGGAATTTAAGAGAGAATAACTTAGTAATAGTCGGTTTGTCAATCCATGCATCGATTTGTAAGATCTCTTCAATTTTGGTTTCACGATAATGAACATTTTCAAACTTCTTCTTCTTCATTCTTCATTTGATAAATATTTCTTTTGGGACCTACATTTTTTTATGTTTTTGAGGATTTGGTTGTTTTGGTTGATCGGTTCAAGGTTCATCAATGGTGTGACTTGGTGTGAGCAAGTTGCAGAGCTATGGTGGAATGAAGTTGTGCATAGGAGAGTTAGATGTTAGAAGCGGGAAGCAAATGGGTTTTTAAAATTTTGAAAATTAAGATGAGAAGGGAGATGGGAACATTTTTCAATGTTTGATATCCCTGACATGTGAGGGATGTGAGGGACATAAAATTTCATGGTGAGAAAGGCGACGACACGTGGTGGAGATCTGACGGTAGGGAATGAACGCTAAAAATAAGCTTTAAATCATCGAAGGGATAGGAAGTGGTCATATGGGTGACAGAAGTATCACTTAGGAGATGGTTGAATTTTCCCATGTTTTATGTCACAAACCTATGAGGGACATCAAATTCCATGGTGCTCTTGGTGATGACACCTGGCAACGATCAGACAATTGAGGCTTTGAACTCCCACAAGTACCTGAGGGCCGAACTGGCGATCATGGACGTCGCATGAGGATCTAGAGGTCATATGGGGGCTAGGCACATATTTCCATGGTTGATTTCCCTAACCTTGAGGGATTTTAGGGACATAAAATCCTGCCAGGCTCCTGGAGCTGACACGTGTCCTCCTAAAATTTGACTAACTCTCGAACTCGCTCCAAGAGGACAACTTGAAACAACGATAACTTGAGCTCCGATGGACTTTTTAAATGAAATTTTATATGAAAATGATTGGAAATGACCATGTAAATCCAATGGTGGGTGTATAAGGTTATTTATTCATCCATTTGATCCCTAAAAATTGGAATTTTGATTTTGTACTCCACTTGTGCATGAGAAAAACTACTTTTAGAGCCAATGCGCCAAATTGTTGTGAAAAACTAATTTCACTATCTTTTATGGATTTTAATTCCATTTTTGAAGATATTTTTATTTTCTCCTAAATCCATCTAGAGATCCCAAAATCACCTTTGGAAGTTTAGCAGCTTTTTTGGCCTGTGCACTACCTAGGCCTGTGATCCCTAATTTTGGTGAAATTACCCCAACTTCTCCAAGTCCTTCCGAATCTTCCTGAATTGCTTCCAAGATGTCCCAAGGCCTTCAAATTTCCTCCATGTAAATTTTGGATTGTATGCTCTACTCTATGGGGTTGCTCCAGTCCTAGGAAAGCCAGTGATAGCCCTTCCCACAACTGCCTGAAGCTTGCAACTTTTAATGAACTCCTAAAATCACCTAGGGGGAATGAATGGAATTTCCTAAATCACCTAAGGGGATGAGATAACATCAATCAGGAGGTCACTAGACTGGCTAGGTGGACTTGGTGTGCCTGGGAATGATAAGACATGAAATTTTGGTATAGGGGTATAGTTGTCGTGCTCGGAAATTGTCAATTTCCTGTTGCACATTTACATGAAAACAATTGGCTCTAGCTTGGGGACCTGACATGGAAAATCCTAGAATATCAACATTTCAAAACAAATACCAGTGCCTTATCCATTGGGCCCGACGGAGTCATGTACAAATTACAAGAGAGAGAGAGAGAGAAGAAGAAGGCTGTTAGGAAATAAGAGATAAAATATGAGGAATAATCCCTTACAGAATCGCAACAAGAGAAAATAATATGCGAGAAAAATATTACAAATCTCAAATAAAAGCGCGAGAATAAATAACAAAAACACAGAGAGACAATATTTAATGTGGTTCACCCAATTTGGGCTACGTTCACCAAGAATCACTTGCTCAGATTTTATTACAAGCCTCCACTCTCTCAATACAAAACCAGATCCATTTGGAGCTATGCTCAACAAACTCTATAGAATTCACACCCGAATTCAAAGCACATCTGCAATACATTTTCTTGTGTATCTATCATATGCATAAGACCATATAAATAGACAATTGCTTAATAAGTTTTACAAAACCATGGGTATCAAACAATGGGAAAAAAAAAAACCATCCCATAAACCTATGGGTAGTCAAGAAGCGTTTTACAAAACAATGGGTACCAAAAACCATTGGTCCAAAAATAGACCATAATGGTTACCCATTACCCATGGGTTAATAAACCACCATGAAATTTTGCTTAGGGGCTTCGCACTCGAGCCCCCTTCGATCAGGGGGGCTTCAACCCCCGAACCCCCCTGACCCACTCACCGGTGAGCGGGACCACCATAAAAATACCTAAGTGTAACACATAGAAGGTGTACCACACTCTAACATGAAAATAGGCTCCACAAACATAACAATCTCCCACTTGGAGACTGATTTCCACTGAGCAAGCTTCTCAACCCTTCACTGTCATCTATAAAGGCCAACTAAAGCTGAACATAGCTTTAGTTTATCCTATGACCACCTTGGTCATCATGTCTACAGGATTCGACTGGTATGAATCTTCTCCTACTTCAACTTATCTTCCTTTAAATTTTTCTGATGGAGTGATATCTCAACTGTATATGCTTCATCTTGGAGTGGAAAGTAGAGTTCTTAGCTAGGTGTATAGCACTCTGACTATCACTATGCAGCTTACATTCCTCCTGCTTATGCCCCAACTCCTTAAGCAATTGTTGTAACCAAATCATCTCTTTGCTTGCCTCTATGGCAGCAACATACTCAGCCTCCGTGGTTGAAAAAGCCACCAGCTTCTGTAGTCATGAAATCTAGCTCATTGTTGTCCCACCTACAGTGTAAATATAACCTGTCATGCTCCTCCTACTATCTACATCTCCAGCCATGTCTGAATCTACATAACCACGTAAAATGGTGTCCGATCCACTTTGTAGCACAAAAATATCCCCATGGTCCCTCTCAAACATCAAGGATCCACTTTACTACTTGTCAATGCTCTTTACCTGGATCACTCATAAATCTACTCACAACTCCCGCTGCATGGGCAATATCAGGCCTAGTGCACACCATAGCATACATCAAACTTCCAACGGCTAATGAGTAAGGTACCTTGGACATCTAGTTTCTTTCCTACTCTGTGGTGGGACACTATTCCTTTGATAACTTAAAAAGGCCTACCAAAGAAGTCCCAACCGGTTTAGCATCCCCGCATATTAAACCTATACAATACCTTCTTAATGTACTCTTCCCGAGATAAATTCAGCTTCCGTTCCTTCCTATCCCGAGTTATCCTCATACCTAGGATTTGTCTGGGTGCCCCAAATCCTTCATATCAAAGGATTCACTTAGTTGTTTCTTGTGTACTTTTATTTCTGCATGTTTTTACTTGCAACCAACATGTCATCAACATACAAACACAGGATAATATAATTTCCATCTTCAAATTTCTTTATATACACACAATGGTCATAATGGCATCTAATATAACCTTGCTCCATCATGAAGGTATCAAATTTATTATACCATTGACGTGGAGCTTGTTTCAATCCATACAATCTCTTCTTCAGTTTACACACCATCTCCTCTTTACCTTTGACCTCATATCCCTCTTGTTTGCATATATAGTTCCTCCTCCAAATCACCATGGAGAAATGCAATATTTACATCTAACTGTTCTAAGTGTAAGTCTTCTGCTGCCACTATTCCAAGAATAGTTCTAATAGAAGTCTTTTTACTATAGGAGAAAAGATCTCATCAAAATCTATACCTTGTTTCATGTAAAACCCTTGACCACCAACCGGCCTTATATCTTTTCTTTCCTCCTTCTTCATCTTTAACTCGTACACCCACTTGTTCTGAAATGCTCTTTTTCCTTCGAGTAGCTTCATCAAATCCCAAGTCTGGTTCTCCATGAGAGACTTATGCTCCTCATCCATGGCTTACTCCCACTTCTTCCTAGCATCTACCTGCATTGCTTCATCAAAGATCTCTGGCTCTCCACTATCAGTGAGTAATAAATAATAAAGAGAAGGAGAAAAAAATTCAGGTTCTCTTCTTACCCTAGAAGACCTCCTCAAAATAGGAGTTTGGGGTTCTGTTGAGGGGGTTCCTGAACTGATTCTTGTGTCACTTTCCCATCCGGAAGATCCTCTACCACTGCATATTCTTTCTTGGATTCTTCCCTATTTTCCTGCAACTCTTTGCTTATACATGACTTTCTCATTAAAGACCACATCCCTAGATCGAATGGTTTTCTTGTCCTTAATACTCCAACATTTATATCCAAAGTCATCACCACCATAACCAATGAAAGTACATTTTCTAATTTAGCTTTTAGCTTGGTCCTATCATCCTTGTCAATATGAACAAACACCTCGCATCCAAAGACTCTAAGAAATGAGTAATTAAATTTCTTACCGTACCAAGCCTCCTTAGGTATGCCTCCATCCAAGGCACTTGAGGGTCCTCTGTTTATTAAGTACACAACTGTGCTCACCGCTTCTACCCAAAAATAAAGAGGCAGTCCTACATGTATCCTCATGCTCCTAGCATGTTCCATTATTGTTCTGTTCATCCTTTCTGACACCCCATTCTGCTACGGGGTTCCTGGAACTCTTTTGCCTACGGATTCCATTCTTAGAACAATAATCATAAAATTCATTTCTGTAATACTCCCTCCATTATCGACCTAAGACATTTTAACTTAAGACTGTTTCATTCTCTACCAAGGCTTTCCATTTAACAAAAGTATCAAATACATCAGATTTGTTTCTAATACAATAAACCCAAACTTTCCTTGTTGCATCATCAATAAAAGTAACATAATAACTTGAACCCCAAGAGATGATACTTGAGCTACCCCCACACATCAGAATGTACCAACTCTAACTTACTCTCTTTCTTCGTAGGTCCAACCTTGAGAAACCTTACTCATTTCTATTTCCCATATATACAGTTCTCACAGAAATCCAAACCTATTTCTGTATATCTAGGAAAATTCTTCTTTATGATGTCCATGCCCTTATGGCTCATATGACCGAGCCTATAGTGCCATAATGTTGTATCTACATCTGAAGCCACAAGATTACAATCATTAGTACTATCAGTGGTTAAATACAAGGTTCCAACCTTCTTACCTCTTGCCACCACAAGAGCACCCTTGGTGACCTTCAAGAGTCAGTTGTAAATATCACAGTACAACCATCACTTCCCAATTGCCCTGCCGATATCAAATTTCTCCTTAATGTAGGCACATGTCTGACATCCTTCAATAGCCATGTATTCCCATTCTGCATCTTAACCTGAACATAACCTTTTCCAACTATACTGCAAGGCTCATCATCACCAAGAAAAACATGCCCAAAATCCCCTTAAACATAATCAACAAAATAATGCCTATGTGGAGTAGCATGAAAAGAAGCCCCTGAATCTAAAACCCAAGATTCAGTAATATTATGTAAAGAAAGAATCAAAGCATCCTGACATACATTACCCAATGCCACATTTTCCTCCTTGTTTTCTTCTTGTTGTTTCTTCTTGTCCCGAAGCTCCCAACAGTCCTTCTTTACATGCCCAGACTTTCCACAGTTCCAACATACAATCTTGCTCTTGGATTTTGACCTTGCCCGATCTTTTGATTTTCCATGGTTTCCTCTATTCTTCTGTCTCCCTCTAGTTTCCACTGTCAAAGCATTCCTGAAGTAGAAGATTCCCCAGAGCTTTTTCTTCGCATTTCCTCGCTTAGAATCACCCCTACAACATCCTAAAACTTCGACTTTGAGTTAGCTAGAACCGAGTTTCTTACCGCCATTACTGTGCTATTCCAACTTTCAGTAAAGAGCATGAATTAATAAAGCCCTAACTTCTTCATCAAATTCTATTGTAACCGAAGGTAGCATATTCACAACCATATTAAAATCATTTAAATTATCTCAACTTCGAACTATTCTCAGACATCTTCATATTAAACAAATTTTTCATTAAAAATATCTTGTTAGAGGCAGAGGGTTTTTCATACAACTTCCCTAATGCATCCATTAGATCTTTTGTAGTCTTTTCCTTTGAAACATTAAATAATACCAAAGATGCAAGACATAGCCGGATCATTCCAAGTGCCTTCCGATCCAAAAATCCCATTCCGCATCTTTCATACTCGAGGGTTTGTTCACCTTCTCAAACAGTGGAGTATAAAGATCCTTCTGATAAAGGTAATCTTCCATCTGCATCTTCCAAAGATTGAAATTCTACCCGTTGAATTTATCAACCCTAGATCTTCCATCATCTACCATAGCTCCCACTAAAGCTAAAAACTTTCCCTGTGATTCAACACTTTAGCAAACCAAACCAGACTCTGATACCAATTGTTAGGAAATAAGAGATAAAATATGCGGAATAATCCCTTACGAATCGTGACAAAGAGAAACTA
Organism: Taxus wallichiana var. yunnanensis; assembly: GCA_018340775.1. Taxonomy (NCBI): domain Eukaryota; kingdom Viridiplantae; phylum Streptophyta; class Pinopsida; order Cupressales; family Taxaceae; genus Taxus; species Taxus wallichiana. The sequence continues at coordinate 572,290,586 of CM031243.1, read as the reverse complement.
ATATGTAGAAAATATTACAGATCTCAAATAAAAGTGCAGAATAAATAACACAAACACAGAGAGACAATATTTAACTTGGTTCACCCAATTTGGGCTATGTCCACCAAGAATCACTTGCTCAGATTTTATTACAAGCCTCCACTCTCTCAATACAATACCCAAATCCATTTGGAGCTATGCTTAACAAACTCTACAGAATTCACACCCGAATTCAAAGCACATATGCAATACATTTGCTTGTCTATCTATCATATGCATAAGACCATATAAATAGACAATTGCTTAAGCAGTTTTACAAAACCATGGGTATCAAACAATGGGAAAAAAACAAAACCATCCCATAAACCTATGGGTAGCTGAAGAGGTGGTTTTACAAAACAATGGGTACCGAAAAACCATGGGCCCAAAACAGCCCATAATGGTTACCCATTACCCATGGGTTAATAAACCACCCATGAAAATTTGCTTCGGGGCTTCGCCCCTAAGCCTCCTTCAATCGGGGGGGCTTCACCCCCGAACCCCCTAACCCACTCACCGGTGAGCGAGACCACCGTAAAAATACCTGAGTGTAACACATAGAAGGTGTACCACACTCTAACATGAAAATAGGCTCCACAAACATAACAAAAAAACACACACAAAAAAGGAGAAAGGGAAACTCACAATGCATGCAGAAAGTAAAGAAACACACAACATACAAGAAATTATATACAAGGGGGGACTATAGAGGTGGGGAAAGAATATACACATACCCAAAAATAGGTTGAGAAAAGTACATGCCATCATGAGATAACGGATTGAAGCCGACCTTTGAAGCACAAAAACTATTATTTGATCAAACCATGCTTTTGTGATGGCCTTGCATGGCTTGAGAAGAATAATACTGATCATGATTCCATCCTTATACTCATACTTGTATTGATAATGTTCCTTCATCCATTGAAAATTTGGTTAACCTCTTGAAACTTTTGCATTTTGAAGATTCCTCTTGATGTCCCGCAATCATGAGACACCATCCCTCCATGTCTTCGAGAGTGGGAAAATTTCTTCTATCATGAAAACATTCATCTTCTTTGAATTGCAACTTCAAATTGTCTCTTATATCAGCAAAACACTTGGAAGGAGTGAGGAAAAACTGGTTTTCTTCCCATTCAAGAACTCCCCGAACATCCCGCTTTGTTTCTCTGACCAATTATTTTCGGTCATGGAGGTTCAATCATTAAGCCAGAGGTCTTCATCATTATTAAGAGATTTTTACAACATGGGAACATGTTCAAGATGAATTGGATCTTGGAGGAAGGTGAGTGCAGTCTGATTTTGGATCATTTGGCAAGAATCACGCATACTCTCACTTTGTTGTCTAGAGAAATTGTCACCAATATGCATTCGTTCGAGTCCATCTTGATATTATTTTAAAAATTGCAGCTTTTGGTTTGGCCATGTAAGAATTCTTCACCCTTCATTTGATTTTTCCATAAGAACTCTTGTTTTACACAAATGTAGCATTGCAAAATGGTGGTAGCAAGTTGGTTTTGAATATAATCCCAACATTGCTGAATATTTTCAACATGTTCGAACAACTTTCTTCAATGCAAATCAGCTCAATGTTTTCCTATTATCTTCTTCCATGGTGGAGGTGTTGTCTTCAAAACTGGAGATATCAAAGGAGATTCACGAATTTTTCTTCTTTTGCACTCATGAACTTCTTTGCATGATGTGGAAGAAAAATACATGCTTTCATGTCCATTCTCATCAACCAAAGTATTAGGGAAGTCATCAAGATTATCCAATTGCTCCATCTCAACATCAAAAATTTGGTCCACCAAAATAGGAAGCACAAATTGATTCATACCTATCTTGTATCTCCATAGCCTAGGTTAAGAGTTCAAGAATGAGTTGAGGATCTTCAGTTTCTTCCACAACCTTCAAGATATCTTGTATGAATAGTTCTTCTGAAATTTCCATAGGCTCATTTTTATCTTCATTGGAAGAATATTCTTGTTATGCCTCCAAGAGAAACATTCTCATTCACCTCTTCCATGCTTTGCATTGCGAGGAAATTCACTTTATTGTAAACACGAGCATAGTTGATTCATGACACCTACGACAAGAGAATATGTCCAAGCTTCATGGGAAGGGCACTCCTTCAAGCTCAAAATCCATATCATCTTCTTCTTGGTAAGAAGTAGAGAACCGTGTTAGGGCAGAAGTATGAGAAGAATTTTCAGCTACATCTTGACCATCCATTATTGAATCTTCTTTCTTAGGTGAAAGATGAAAGGCTTTGTTTTCACCGTGATGATTATTTTCTCCCCGAGTGAGTAGAGGTTGTGTTTAAATTGTTCATTCTCCTTGAATTTGAAAAGAGAGTGGGATTCTTCCATTCGATCATTCATGATTGCATCGGGAAGAGAGTTTGATTCTTTGACTTCCTCCATTTCTTCATGCGACATTTATACATCACTTGAAGAATCAAAATAGGAGGGAAGATTATCTATGACCATATTGAATTCATCATCTTTAGACCATGATGTTGGGTGACTTTCTTGCACTTCTTCACATCTCTCCATTTCATCATTAATTGAAAGATCAAAACTTGAAAAGAGATCATCCATGCTTACTTTGAATTGGTCATCTTCTTCATCATTAGTGGAGTCTTCAGAGAGCATTGGATCATCCATTATGCAGCAAGGATATTCCTTTATTGAATATATTATTCCCCCTATGGGCTATGACTCGAGCCAAATGGAATTGCTGAATGGTGATTCTATCTTCGTCTCTTCTACTTCTTCCTCCATGACGTTGCTTTGGCTTTCATCGGAAGGTTCCATGATAAGATCTTCTTCAAAAGCATCCAATAATCTTTTGGGAATGAAAACCTCGTAATATGGGCATCTATCAGGTCTTCCTCCATAAGGTGCACCTCGTCTTCTTCCTACATTTGATGTGGTGCTTTAAGATGATCATATCTTATCTGTAGATCTAAAGCATACCTCTAAATTTCATCAAAGACTTTGGGGTCATAATTTCCTGTTATTATTCTCTAAAGTCTTTTCACATATTTTTTTCAATATGTTCATTTTTTCATCACCGTATGTGAGGAATTCATCTATTGCGAATTAGAAAAAGATAATGTTCTCAATTTTGCAGTGAGATGCGTGAGGTTGCAAAAATATTCTTCAGTGGATCTTACACGGTCCTATCTTTCGTCATCTTCTTGAATGCTGATTTTATCTTCATTAGAAGGCTCAAGGATAGTATTTTCTTCAACAACATTCAAGAACCTTTCGGGTATGAAAACCCTATGGTACGAATGATCTTCAGGATCTTCCTCTATAGGACAACTCTCTTGTTCTTCTTCCTTGTTATGGTCTCTTCAATTTTTTCGTTCATCTCATGTAATAATTTGGCATATCATCAATCTTCACACCTTATCTTATGTCTCCTTTAAATTCATTCCTCTTCATCGGTGACATGTTATTTCTTCTTTCCTTTATTAACATTAGTCTGGAACCATGGTTGATCAACGATCTTCTTTTCTAGACAATCATCTTCTTCTTCCTCTTCACTATCACTCATTGGTACTTCACTCCAACCTAGAAATTTATTCATGATGACAGAAACAAACATGACATGGGTTCACTTCTTGATGGAGTCGCCTTCAAAAAATGATTTTCCTTTGAAATATGATTTTTTTGTTTTGATTTTTAGACCTTGTGGTTGTATTTTAGGTACAAACATTGCTAAATATGCCCCATGGTGGGTGCCAAAAGCTGTTGGCGAGAAATTTTTGGGAGGACAAACTTGTGGATTTCTTACCAATGCTCTGGGAATCTAAGTCCCTCTACTTAACTGGTGTAGCTGCCATATGCATACACAAGTAAAGGTGGATTTTCCTAGCAGCCTTGTGGCTGGGGATCCAACAGGGGCACTCCATTGACCCGCAAAAGCTAGAATTATCTTTCTAGGGAAGAATTTTTCTAAAGAGTGGGAAAAGGGAATGAGAAATGAGATAGGAGAACTAATGTTACAGGTAGAAAATTAGATTCATGTGCACACTAGTTACAAATTTCATCACATGCACTAAAATTAGGAAGAAACAATACTACAAATAGTAACAAGACCAATTAGAATTTAATGAACATAAAGTATCAGTAAACCCCTTAGTCAAAAAAGGCTCAAAACTCCTTGTATTGATGCTCAAATAGAAATTGTACATAGTATGAGAATGGAAGACATTAAGAATAGGGAAAAGTGGATAACTCTTTTCACTCACAAGTGAGCAAAATATCTCTCATGAACTTACAAGAATACAACTAGCTAGAAGAATTTCAGAATTAGAACCCCTTGGAATGAAGAGCTCATTACAATTTATAGTGCTAAACTTGACTCCTCATCTTCCTGATGCTCTTTCATATTCCTCATTTTGAATTTAGACTATTCATATTCCTATTTGAATATTAAGTCCCTTTTATAAAAATAAGGTGACTTAAATTTTACATCATGTCTCTAAAGTCACTTTAAGACATATCAAAAAGTGCAAACCCTCAATGTAAAATTAGAACATAGAGGAGAGAGAATGTTGGGGGAAGAAGGAGGAGGAAAAGAAAGGATGTCACCCCTGATGAAGTTTGTAGATCCTTGTTGATTGAAAACTCAAGTGCAGTGAGACTTTAAATCTTCAAACTCCTTGCACCCTGAGAAACTCCTTCAAATTAGCTCATGAATGCTTTCCAAGTTGAATGAATTATTTTGCTAATGACCGTAACTCCCAAAGCCTACATATGATATACATGTGACCCAAACTATGTAGTGAGTGTTGAAAAACATTGTCTAGTTCCCTGAGATGGACCTCAAATTCCCTATGATCAATTCCCATGGATGATCCAGAATGATGGTGTTGACCTGAATGATCATCCCTCTATGTCCCATTGTGCCAAACTTGCCCTTTGAGAACAACCTGCTATTTTTAGTAAGTATAGATGGGGCAACTTACTATTTTTAGTAAGTGTCGTAGTTTAGATTTTCCCAACCTTAATCGGCTATGGTAGTGTTTCACCCGATTCTTAGTTCTCGAGAAGTACTAGATGAAACTAGATAAGGTAAAGATGGTAAGAGGAATACCTAATTTGGGATGGTTGAAGGTTGTATGCACGTGTATCTTAATTCGGATCAAAGTGATTGTGAGACCTTCCTTTTGGCTAGGAGGAACTAGCTATGTATAAGAACCAAAACAAGACCAAAAATAGAGTTAAAAATATATGCAAAGTGGACTTCCTAGCATATGCTAGATCTCGGAAGTGTGATACTTCCTAGATGGTCATCGATCACTATTTAAGACAATTCAATGCTGAAATAAAGTAAATATTTTCCTACTCTATTTTAATACGATTTAGGCATCTCATACAAAATGTAGTAGGCTATATCTAATCTAATAGGGTAGGCTAGAAGGAGATCTAGAGGTCAAGTGGGTTGGTTACGGGTGAATTTGAGCTAAACAGCTAGGTTAGATATAGATCGAAGGTCAAATAGGTATTCAAGTAGTTATATGTCAAAAAGAAGTTGTTATTCTAGCAGGATCGGGTGACACAGAGATCGACCACATTTTTATAAAACCGATGACAATTTTATCAGTAACTAGCGGCGAGTTCTGAGAGAACCGATGTGAGTTAAGTCAGGGTTGGTGGAATCACACAGTCTAGGTTTTTGGAGTTTTGGAGCAAAAGTGAAGTGGATAGAAGGAGAGGATTGATCACATAGGGGGTGTAGATATGTTGAGAAGGTCTGAGACTGCTGAGGAGGTCCAAATAGGAAATTGGGCCAATTCTTAAGATGATTAGGTATGGAAGGTGGCTGTAACTAGAGAGAGGGAATGGACCAAGGGTAAAAGACTAGGTTCCTTTACCACAAATACTACTGAGATGATGATAAGAAAATGAAATAGATGGTAGGAGGATACTTACTCTTCTGTGAGGTACAGGTCTAAAGAATAATGAAGAAATTATTGTGTTGGAAGATTTGGGAAGAAGGTTTCACTATTGTGCAGTGTATTTGGTTGAATTTGTTGATCACAAATCAATATTCATTCTCGCTATCGCGTCTAAATAGATCGAACTCGAGATCAAAAATTTTCCAACAACCACCATTACAAAGCTATAAATGGGTCTAAATAGGCCATTTGGTCCATTCCGGTATAACCGAGCATCGGTTTAGGGTGAACCGACATCGGTTTAGGGAGAATTGACATTGGTTTGGGTGAGATATCTTGGGTTATTCAAAAGTTTCCTAGGAAGTTGTTCCACCATTTGATAAGGGTCTTCTTCTTTTCCTCCGTACGAAAACCGACTTTAGGAGGCTTTTAAATGTGAGGTGAGGGGATGGGTCTAATGTTAGGTTTTATTTAGGACATTGGTTTAGGGTTTAGGTTAATGGGTCAAATGATGGGGGTGGTTAGGTGAGGTGCATTTAATAAAGGCAATTATATTAAACAGTGTGTGAGGGTAGTGAATGAATTTAATGTAAATAATTAAATTAATATGTGTGTGGATAAAGGTTATTAATTTAATTAAAATAATTAAATTAAAATGTGTGGGATGTAGGAGATATGTGATAAGGTGTTGAAGATGAGGAGGTGATTATAGGGTTGTTAGGGGACCAAGGTGATTATGACATGATTTTGGTGTCTACATTTTGCCCCTTTTTGTTAAGTAGATTGTATTGGTAAATGACGTGACAAAAATAATATGTGGTTGCCCCAAGTAGGAATGAGGTGTAGAAATTACTCTGATCTAATACAAAGAATCCATGAAATAGCTACACAGACAATAATTGAAATCAACAACTCTATATTATATTTTTATTATTTTCACTATTTCAATACACTCCATTATATAGGAGATGTATAATAACAATCCTCACAACAACCTTTGTCTTCATATACAACTATACACCCATATGGTTTCAACCTCTCACCAATATAATAATAAAACAACACTAATTGTTTTATTATTCTAACTTACTAACTTACCACATACTAACCACATTTTACATTTACTATTTACATTTACATAGTAAATGTACTTTCACTAATTTACCATAATAATAATTACACATGTAATTATTATTCACCCGTACATACAAATGGAGCACTAAGATATATTTCCTAACATGAGGGTGATCGCCCTCAAACTAGAACCGATGAGGTGACAAAGCACATCAACGAGTGGTTTGATAAAAGTGGATGCAAAGTAGAATCTTTGAGAAATGAGGAATGGGGTAAAGGGAAAATCGGGCATATAGTTAAATGGCTAAATGGGCCAAGGTCAAAGTAGGGCGTTAAACACATGAACACGTATAAACTATGACATGGTACCTGGTTGAAGAGCTCGTAAACTCTACATTGTCTAAGGCCGATAGGGTTATCAAACAAGGTTGAAGTGATTACGGTATCCAAGGTATAGGATATGGTCAGAAACACAATGTAAGTTAGGTGCAGAACATGTAGGTATGTTCCAAAGACACCAAAGGTAGGTCGGGATAAACATCACGGCAATAGGCTAGGTAAGGTCATTAGGTCAATCAACATAGGTAATAGTGTCACAAGGTATAGTGAGCACATTGGTTCAAAGGTCACAAACAATTTTTCGGGTCCAGGTATATAAGTCACAACACGGGTAAGGCCGAGGTGGGGGTAAAATAAGGAGGTGTCAACGGCTAATGAGGTAAGGTTGAAGAAGGTGGAGGGCTAGAGGGGAAGGTGGTCCAGGGAGGTGTAGGGGAGGCAAAAGAAAGGGGAGGTAAGGAAAATGAGGTCAATGTGAGGATAATGAGTATGTAGGGTAACCGACATCGGTCGGGAGGAACCGAGGATGGTGGAGAAGAAATGACAACATTAGACATGATGGATTAGGTGAGTTAGGCATGACGGAGTCAAGTCGGTTTAGGCATGGATCAAGTCATGTTGGTATAGGCATGGATCGAGTCAAGTTAATTTAGGCATGGTGGAGTCAAGTTGGTTTAGGCATGGATGTTCATTTTGGTATTTTGGTAATACATGTTAATGAAAATGAATGTAATGGTGTATAACATTTAAATATGGGTTATAGATGAATATGGGAAATAATGGTAGTGGTAAAAGAGTGTGTGAAACATGAGGAGTGTATGTAGGTCGAATGATGTGGATATGTGATAGATTTCTGGGTTTTTGATATGAACAGGAAATCAGGTAAAGGTGGGGAAAATGGTTAGGGTAAAGAGTGGCCGAGCTAACCTTCCAGGGCCCCATGCCCTAGAAGTGCTACCTACATAGTCCCGGTGAAAAGGGACCTCAGACCGATGTAGTTCTCCCATAAGCTAGGGAAGAATATGAGAAGATAGAAGAATAGGTAGTGAGGTTGATAGTTAGGTTGGATTCGAGGTCATAGGTATGATTAGGTCAAGGTCGATTAGGTTAGGTGGAATATAGGTAGATAGGTATGGGTGATTTTAGGTCGATAGGTAGTGTTGATTCCAGGTCATAGGTATAATTAGGTTGAGGGCATTGATGTTGGGGTTGAGAATAGGTAGATAGGTAAAGGTGATTTTAGGTTGATTGAGGTGGGAGAAGAAAATCCCAAAAGACAGGTGTCAAGGCTCTAGTCCTATATAGGAAGATCAAAAGGTAATGAAGAAGAGAAAAGACAAGAGGGGGCAAGAAAGCCACCCGATTGGCAAGGATCAAAACGTATGAAACACATCTACAAATAGGCTAATGAACGTAAGAACCTAAAGAAATTGCCTAATTGATAATTCTAAGAGTGAAAAATAGTCACATGATCACCAAATGTCATTAGTTTAGCAGGTCCCTTAAGGTATGAAGTGAAAAGAAAATGGGTAAGGAGGTGAAGGTAATTGGGTCATAAAATGGGAAGTAGAATGCCTTGGGCAATAGAGCCAAGATCACAATAGGCAAGTCCATGATGAAAATTTTTATTTTCTTTTTCTTTTGACTTTGTTAGATAGACTGATCGATGTGGGAAGTCTATACGAGATGAATATATGTCTCCTTGAGGTCTTCGCGAAGCTGATCGATGCGGGAAGCTTCTGACTTTTGATTTTTGAGAAAAATAGTCTTCTTTTCGGATAGACTATATAGAGAGTTGCGAGCTTTTTATAGCTGTCCTTCAAGGGAGTATTCTACTTATAGCAGAAGATGTCCTTTTGAGGGATTCATCTTTGTATGGGAAGTTTGACTCAAGGAGTTAATCCCTTATTTTTGGAAATATTTTTTTGGCTTTTAAGTCATGGACGAGACTATAACGAAGCATTTGGTTCTTGTTGAGAAGGCAATGGTGAATGACCGTGGGATCTCATCTAAAAGAAGATGAAAATTATCCATGAGAATCATGCCATGTGCAGAGTCATGGTGCACATATTCAAGATAAGGAAAAATGGTGATGGGTAATCACATGATTCTTGTTTAGTCATTGGGGATGAGGTGTGGAAATGAGAAAGGTGAATGGCGCTCAAGGGACAAGCATGAAATAGAAAAGTAGTGATGTAGGACTAGAATTCAACAGTAGAACGGTCAAAGATGCAAGGCATTAAGGGGCTCTGGGTTCGGGCTTACCATCAAGTGAAGACAAGTGATAAGCACCTGATCCATAGACATGGGTCACGATGTATGGTCCAAGCCAATTAGGAGAAAACTTACCCTATTTTCTTTTTTCTGCTTTGGTTACATGTTGATTTTCCTTGAGGAAAAGATCACCAACCTTGAAGGTGCGTTCATGGACACATTTTTCATAAGCACGCTTGATGAATTTTTGGTAGACTTGGAGATTGAGAGCGTGAAGATGACATTCGTCTAATAACTCAAGTTGTGCTAAATGGTCTTGGTGAAAGTCATCATCAGTAAGCATATCTTGAAGGGAGATATGGAGAGATGAGATCTAGACTTCGAGAGGCAAAAAGCCTCTGATCGTGAGACCAGAGAAAAGGGAGTGGTAGTGGTGGAGGTGTGAATACTAGTACAATGGTACACCTAAAGAGCAAAAGGGATGTGCGTATGCCAATCCTTCCTAGTATCGTTAACTACTTTCATGAGAATTTTGTTTAGGGTTTTGTTGGTGGATTCAGCTTGGCCATTGGTTTATGGGTAATATGGTGAGGAGAAGCTAAGCTAGATACCGAAGGCATCACAAAGTTTCTATAGAGTTTTGTTTTTGAATTGTTTTCCATTATCAGTGATAAGGCGATGTGGAACACCAAAGCGAAAAATGATGTGATGATTGATGAACTCACATATTTTCTCAGCTTTAGTGGAGATGAGGGGTACGGCTTCAACCCATTTGGTGTAGTATTCGGTAGCGGTGATGATCCATTGATGTCATAGGGAAGAGTGAGGATGGATCTCTCGACAAGATCCAAACCCCATTGAGAGAAGGGCTAAAGGTCACAAGCGACCTATAAGGCATGACTAGGTGTGTGATGAAGATTGACATGTTGTTGGCATTTTGTACAATGCTTAATGTAGTCACAACAATCATGATTGAGGGTCGACCAGTAATATCCTAGGTGAAGAATGCGTTTAGCAATAACAAGGCCACTAAAGTGACCTCCGCATATGCCATCGTGAACTTCTTTAATGGTATAGGGGATTTTAGAGCTGGTGAGGCATCGTAAGAGAATACCATTAAAGCCTTGTTTATAGAGAAGGCCACCCATGATGACATAACAAGAGGCCTTCTTGAGAAAGGCACGCTGTCCATTACGCGTGAGATCAGGAGGCAATATAGAAAGGGAAAGGTAGTCGCAAGCTACTTATACCAAAGGTCTTGTGTGTTTAGTGAGATAGTTCGGATGAGATTAACACAACAAGATTTATAAGAAGGTCTCAGTATGCATTTTATGGTAACAAAGATGTCTGAATCGTCAGGTGAAGTGGGTATTTGGGAAGCGAGGTAGGCCATGGTATCCGCAAATTTATTGGTGGATCGTGGAACAATTTGAATTTTATAGCGGTCAAAGGTAGTCAACATGATGCCAACATAACATTTGTACTCTTGAAGTATTTCATTATGACACTGATAAACACCATTGACTTGGTTTACTACCAGTTGAGAATCACCAAAGATATTAATGGATCTGACATCTAAGGCATAGGCAGTCATGAGACCCAATACAAGCACTTCGTATTCGGTGATATTGTTGGTGCATTCGAAGTTGAGTTTGAATGATAAGGGCATGGGTTCACCATCAAGAGGAATGAGGATAATGCCTACACCACCCCCACGCTGACATTTGGAACCATTGAAGAATAAGGTCATTTGGTAAGGGTCATCATCCAAAGAGAGGTTAGCAATGGATTCGTGGGGAAATCAAAGTTCCAAGATCAATTCCCGAGTAAAGAGGCACATCAGAAGTTGGTCAGAATGGCCTAGCCCTTGATAGATTTTTGGTGGATGAATTCGAGGTCTATGTCAGCAAGAAGCATGATCCAACGTGTAGCACGTTGATTTTGGTAAGGTTTAGCATACATGAAGTGTAAGGGGTTAGTGTTGGTCACAACATAGGTTTTTTGGTTGAGTAGGTAATGCAAAGTTTGGTGGCGACAAACACTAAGGCTAAGAAAAAAATTTCAGGGTGGGTGTATCGGGTTTCGTAGTCCAGAAGGGTACAACTTATGTAATAAACCGCCTACTCCCTATGTTGTTTGTCATGATGAGTGAACATAGCCCCTAAAGAGTGATCGGTGGCAAACATGTATAGGTAGAAGGGTTGGTCATCTTTAGGTGGAACAAGCATGGGTGGTTGGAGAAGGTATTTTTTTAAGGCCTCAAAAGTGTTGTAATAATGGTCATCCCATTTGAAAGAGACATCCTTTTTGAGAAGGTGATGAAATGGTTGATAGCAATTGGAGAGTTGGGAAATAAATCGATGAATAGATTGTAGTTTACCTTGCAAGCTATGGAGTTGTTTAAGGTTAGTGGGAAGAGGCATTTCCAAAATGGCCTTGAATTTAGTAGGGTCAACTTCTATACCATGGAGGGAAATAATAAATCCCAGTGTTTTCCTGAGAGAACCGCGAAGACGTAATTTTTAGGTTGAAGGCAGATACAATATTTAATGAGGCGATCAAAGATGGTTTCGAGGACGGCGAGGTGCTCAGCGTGACGTTTAGATTTGGCCAAGATATCATCCACGTAATCTTCCATTATGCGATGCATGATATCATGGAAGATGTAGGTCATAGCCCACTGATAGGTGGCACCAATGTTTTTAAGGCCGAAAGGCATGACTCGATAGTAGAAGGTCCCCAAGGGGTAATGAATGCAGTTTTGTGTTGATCCTCCAGAGCGAGTAAGATTTGGTTATAACCCAAGAAACCATCCATAAGTGATAAAATCTCATGGACATTGGTAAGGTCAACTAACTAGTCAATACTAGGTAGAGGAAAATCATCTTTTGGGCAAGCAAGGTTGAGATCATGGAAATCAATGTAAATGTGAAGTCCCCCTATCACCTTAGTGATAGGGACGATGTTAAAAATCCATTGGGGGTAATCGATGGGTAAGATGAAGGAAACTGAGAGAAGGCATTGAAGTTCTTCTTTGATAAGAAGAGCAATGCAAGGGTGCATTTTCCTCAACTTTTTTACGGGTTTAGCATCGGGAATGGCTACAATATTGTGACCACGATAGTGGGATCAATGCTAAGCATGTTAGCATAGGACCAAGCGAAAGCATGGCTATGATTTTTAAGAAAATAGGTGAGGGCTTCCTATTCAAAAGCGTCGAGAGATTGGCCCATCTTGATAATATGGGGGTCATCCTGAGTGTGGATGTTGACTTCGATAGTTGATTCATTCAACATTGTTTGCATCTCAGAAGGTAACTACTAGTGAATATAAGATTCTTCAGCACCAAGGTAGGTGAGTATGGACTCATCATCTTGACATTGAATGACATTAATAGAAGGAGTATCATCCCCTATCATGTCAAGATATAAGAAAGGAAGAGAGGAAGGAGCCTCGTCATCATGGTGATAGGTAGAGGCCCCAAGGAAATGGAATTTATGAAAAAAAAGGCAAGAGGGATAGATTCGGGATCCATCGATTCCATTGGTGAAGGTGGTGAAGGTGGGGTAGGCGAAGAAGGTGGAGAGGAGTCAATGTCTTCAATCAGGTTCAATACAGGGATTTTGGTAGGGATTTTGGTAAAACAAATTCCACTACAAATATCGTATTTACACGTGGTACATGAAATAATAGTGTGACAACCTTGCTCGTAAAGGCCAAAGCTGAAACATTTCCAAGTGCAGCGTGTGTAGGAAAGTGTTAGCGAAGTGACGGTTGGTAAGTGACTAAAGGTCAGCTGAAAAAGGTCGGGTTTGTGATGGTGGTTCGGGTGTGTAAGTGGAAATATCAAGTCCCCCATAGGTAAGATGGGTACGAAGGTGGGGAGGACCATAAAGGAGACACTCGCCTATGCGGTGATCATAGTGAGGATGTTGGTGAAGGTTTCCATACTCTTGTGGAGTAAGGAATGTATTGACATTACTGATCGATACTCCCCCATAGTGAGGCATTGAAAAACAACTTCCAAGGAATCAATGGTTGATATATTGGTGGCTGGAATGGAGGAAGCATTAGAAGATAGATTGGTAGAGGTGTTGATTAGTTGGCAAGCTGATGTGTGACTAGTAGAAGTGACAGATGGCGATGGAAATAGAAGATGTAGGTGAAGGTGAGGTTTGCTGCACCTTTGGTGGATGGGGTCATGTGTGAAGAAGATGTAGGCAAGGAGGTATAAACCTTAATAGGTACCGGGAAATCATTTGGTTGGTAAAGCATGTTGCGAGGTTTTGAAAGGTGATGGGTCATTTGGAATGGTATAGGAATATCCTTCATGTTCAAACTTTACACATCGGTGCAAAGTAGAAGGAACACAACCCATGCGCACGATTCAGTGGTCTTGAGCAAAAAATTGTATTAAAACTCCCCTTCTAAGACATAGAACAACTCAAGAATAGTACGGGACCCACACAAATGTGGAGGATGATAATCTTTGAGTGTAGAGGTGATAGCGTCATTGAATAAATGCAACATGATTTGGATGATTGTGCATGCGATTGTTGGGTATGTGCATTTGTTCAAATGTGTGAGAGGAGATGATGTTAATTCTAGCACCCCCATCGATAATAGCACATCGGACACATATATTATCAATATGGATGGAGATGAAAAGTGTAGGATTTGGGTCATCGAGTTTAGTGGGGGATAATTTCGTCATCCGAGAAACTAAGGATAACAACTTGGTGAGAACGAGTTAAGGTGATGAGGTAGATCTCAATTCGGTGAGTGAGATGACATGATGAGGTGTGATAATAGATGCTACAGGTATGGGGTCATTAGGTAAAACCTCAATAGATTGAAGGACCTCCATGAGGGCTTGACGATGTGACTCGAGGTTTGGATGAGATCATATAAGGACATTTTGAGAGGAGATTGGTGTAATTGTTTGAGCATCACGCGGTGCGTAACCCCATCAGAAATAGGATATGTTAGACCACGGATAGTGACTTTAGGTGTAGGTGCAATTGGTATGTTGGGTACGTGGTTGGGTGATGGATCAGCTATTTTATCTTTCCCTTTCTCTCACTGACCTCGGGTAACGACGTGAACCATATTAATTTGAGGTAGAGAGGTGGATGGGGTGGGGTTACCATGAAAGGTATACTGGCAGGAGGGACATTTACCAAGAGGTGGATAAGATCCTTCTATGATGAGTGTCCAACACTGGCATTTAGGAGAAGGTTGAGCAATCTCGTGGATACTGACCATGTTGATTTTGAATTTTAGAGATGGAAAGAAATGTCATAGCGGCGAAGATGGAGGTTGTGGTATAGGTGTAGAAGGAAGGTGTGAAGAAGGTGGCAAGGGTGAAATAGGTTCATCATCCATGAGGTCATCGTCATCAAAATTGGGGTCGGAAGGACATGATTAAATGAGGGCATCCTTTAGACCCTTACAATTCTCAACATCATGCCCTGGAACACGATGGTAAGAAAAAAATTTAGTATCATCAAACCCTTATGGTTTAGGTTTAAGAGGGTCATAAGGTCTAAGAGGAGGGAGGGTGATAGTAGAGCTTTCCATGAGTTTAGCCAAGATGGTGGCATATCTTCCCACCAGTGGATCACAATGCGAAGTAAAAGTAGGTTTGGTTAAAAGATTGGGTAGTTGTGGTGATAGTTGAGGTGATGTAGTCATGGATTTGGGTTGTACTTTCTTTGGTGTAGGTGGAACAATAGAAAGAGGGGTAAGTGTAACCACCTCTTTGGAAATTAACGGATTTTTCAATTTTTAGTACTTTTTCTTAGGTAAAGGTGTAGGGGAGCACGTGATGTAGATGGAAAGGTAGATGGTGGGAGAGGACGAGTGACCCAAGGAAAACGAGGTGCGGTGGTAGGAATTGATTGAGGTCGAGAGGGAGGTACATGTAAGGTGGAAGAAAATGTCATAGGTAGTGAAGGAGGTATAGAAGGTAATGGTGGTATAGGAGGCAAAGAAGTTATCGATGGTGATGAAGTACGCAAGGCTCACCTAGGTAGAGTGTGAGAATTTTGTGGTGAAGGGGTCAAGGGAATTTTAGGTCTACCCCTGGAGAGAGTAGATTTTGTTAAGGTAGAGGGGTGAGGTCCCAAGATGGATGGTAAGGGTGAAGGTGATAAAGGTGTAGTTGGTGAGGTCGGTGCATGCGGATTAGAAGGTTGGGTTTTTTGTTTAGGTTGAGGGATAGGTTCAATATGTATATGGGAAGATGTTGTCAAGTATATCCTGATAGAAGGATGTGCAAGGTTTGATGTGGGTGTGACCCCTAGAACACTAGTGGGTTTAGACACAAGAGATGGCGTTGGAACATGTTGGCTAGTAGGTAGAGAGGTGGGTATAGATGAGGATGATACAATAGAAGATGTATCGAGAATTATGTTCATGTGTGGTTTGGGTGGTTGAAACTTCTTTGGATAAATGGTAGAAGTGTCAATGGAAGATGATTACATTTGGGTGGATACTAGGAGTAAGAGACACCCCCAAAGTGGAGACCTATCAACATAGTCCAGCAGTCGGCCAAATGTGAGAAAGACTTTGTGGTATATGAGGTAGATGTGGAGCAAGTGGTGATTCCCGTAAAATGTGTCTGATAAATAGGGAATTCACTAGCTTTGGCCTCTGTAGGTGAGAGAGCCGAAAGTAGGTCCATAGGATCTTGGGTAGCTGATGGAGAATGGTCACCGAGCGGCAACAAAAAATCTATTGGATCCTAAATAGGTGGAGAAGATGATGGGTACTCCTTTGTGGGTGGAGGAGATACAATTGGTAGTGACTCACTGGGTAGGGAAGCTAAAGGGGAAATGATATCGGTGCTAACGAGAGACTCCTCCGCAGGTGTACAGGGAGGTGAAGGGATTTCCTCTATGGGTAGAGGAAAAAATAAAGTAGGTTCCTGTGCGGGTAGAGGATTTCAGCTAGGATTTCCTCGATGGAGGGGATAGGAGATATTTGGGAATCAAGTGGTAAGTTGGTAAAGATAACATGTACCTCACGTGTATTACTTTTGTTGTGTGAGGCATCACCAGTTTGATCATTAGATGGGGAATGGTTAGGGAATGGTTTCTTGAATATATGAAGGTCTTGATTGGCAGGTGCATTAGGGTTATCCAAGACTAACTCACCACTCTCGAGCATTCCCTGAACAATGTTTTTAAAGGTGATACAATTGTTGTCACTATGACCATTTACCCGGTGATAGTTACAATAGTCATTTTCCTTATACCAACCTGGTATGGGGTGAGAGGGGTCAAAACCAGTATGTGGTTTGATAGGAGGAAGGGTGATGGCATTATCTTTAATAATCTTTTCTAAAACAGATGAATATGGTTCCCCAATTGAGGTATATTTCTTTTGTTCGCATCTGAATTGGAAGGTTTGGACTGGTGACTGATTGGATGAAGGTTTAGCATGATTGGATGGATGAGTAGGGCCAGCCTTAAGTACCATTGTGTTGGCAGTTCCCTTGCTTTAGAATAACTCATCTGATTTTTCAAGGAAGAGGAAGTATCGTGTGATTTAAATGGGGAGTTCTTGTTTCATAATTGTATCTTCTTCTCTTCGATGGCACAAATTTCAAATTTATGTGCCATGGTAAAAGCCTCATCGAATGTTTGAAAGGTTTGCACCTATAAGGTAGGTGAAATATGTCTAGCACAGGCTCATGTGAAGAGCTCTATGAGTTCATTTTGTGGTAATTGGAAAGTGAGTTGGTTGATTAGGCTACACCAATGAGTGACGAAATCTACGATAGATTCATCGTCATATTGATTCGTAGAATAAAGATCGGTCATGGTAACCTTCTTGACGATGTTAATCAAAAATGACCCAAGAAGGCTTGGGCTATTTGGTTGAATGAGAAGATGGAATGTCTAGGTAATCCACTATACCAGTCCAATGCTGGACCAGTTAGGGACATGGGAAAGGTTCGCAAAAGCAAAGCATCATCATGGGTAATTAAGTAACACCCACGTTTGAAAGATCGCAAATGCTATTGTGGATCTTCCTTCTTGTTAAAGTGGATAAAATTAGGCATCTCCCAATGTACGGGATATGGGTGAATGGGAATGGATGGGTGAATATTCTCATTACAAATCTCATCATAGGTGAGAGAATTACAGGGAGCGAGAAGCAGATGCTTCTAATGTTTGTATCTTGTCCATCATTAACTTGATAAAGTCATTGTTAGGTTGTGAAGATTGGGTACCCTCGAGTGGAAGGAGGTTGTTGTTGGACATATGAAGAATATAACATTCCGAGGGTATGGTGGCGTCAAATAAGGAGGTGGGAATTGAGAGATAGACATAGAGGGTATATACCGAATTGAATGATCGATAAAACGAGGAGGCGGCTAGTAGTAGGTGTGTGAGGTGGGACACTCATAGTGACCTTGGTAGAGATAGGAGGTAGAGATTGGGGAATATAAAAGACAACGTTTTGAAATGGGGTAGAGGTTACCGACACCGGTGGTGGCAACATTACGATTTGGTATATATGAGACAACAGGTGTGGATGAAGTTATGGTGGTGATGCGGGTCTTTATAGAGGTAGCGGATGTGGTGGTCAAAGTTGGCATGTGACCTAGCTCTACAACATAATCTGGGGATAAAATGGGTGAGGTCACCATGGTAGAAGGTGGAGTCGAGGTGGAAGTGATCATTAGGGATGGAGATAAGGATATGGGCATGCCATAGATCAATTGACCCGAGGCATCTCGAGTGGAGGCATGGGTGAGGTAGTGGCTCAAAGCCACGGGATTCTAATCTAGGAGTCGTGCAAACTCTGTGTCACCTATAGGAATGGTGATAGGTTGATTAGGATCCATGGATGATGAGATGGAAGGTGGTGAAGGACTAGGTGATGAAGGGCTAGGTGGGAGTGATAGTCAACTAGTGTGAAATACAAGGGTGCTTGCCTGACTACGGGTTAGCACCATGTGGATAGGAACTGATTTTACGAGACTGTATTATGTCTGAATGGCACAGAACACAATAGAACTAGGAAAACAGTCAATGGTGAGTGAATTAGGTCAGCTGGTGAGCTGTAAAACAACACAGGGTGACCAACGCCGGTTTGGGTAAACCAATGTCGGTTAGGCTTAACGGTGTTGGTTACTGTGAAAAACCAACAGTCTATTAAATGATGGTCACAGACTGACAATTTTCACACAAGATGAGACGTAAGGTGACTATGATTGAAGTAATGATGATATGAAAGGTGATAGGAGCCTTTTATAGCTTATAAAGTGAAATAGGTGTCCTTTAGATAGGTATCCAAAAAGACTTCAGACCGACAGAGTTGGGTTGAACCGATGCGGTTGGAATGTAACGGGACGGTTAAAGATAATCATAGCCGATTACTATGAAATTGAAATAGAGAATAAGAAAGATGGTTGTGATTTAAAAATCTAGTGTTGAATCAAACCTAGAAGTCTGAGAATGATGTAGATGTGGTCTAGGCACACTCAGGTGAAGTCAAAATACACCGACTATGATTGGGAGTGTGCAAGGAAAGACAAAAATAATGATCGAAATCTCTCACCTCAAAATGCAAATCAAGTAGAACACTAAGAAAGAACGTTCCTAGAGTGCCTATTCTATTACATTTGTTCAACTTATGCTATTTGTATGGGTACCTTGTTATGAAATGAACAATATAATTTCTTGGTGAGGAAGGCTTCCTAAAAAGAAATAATTCTAAAGGGTGAGGTTTAAAAATGTTATTGCAAGGGGCGGGATTCGCTCTAAAGTATGACTCGATAGAGAAGTAAAGTGGTACCCACCGTATCGTGATCATGTGATCACTGCGGCTTCTTCTCGGTAGGATGTTGTTTAAGAATGTATGTATTTTGAATTTTTTGTGGTTTGGTAAGACTCAGAGAAAGAGAAAAGATAGAAGTGCTTTTCTACGATTCGTTTGTCAACCATCAATTGGTCATGACTTCCAACGTATAGGTTTTCCTCAATTAATGTGATCTAATGAGCTAAATTAGAATGCAGTGCACTTGTTTTAAACCCAAATTGAAAGTATGATATTTGATGACAAACTTAGATGAACGGGAAGAGGATGCTCTTTCACTAAAATGCGAAAAACAAGAATAAGAAGGTTCTTTTTAAATACACCAAAAGAAATGTGTCTTTCGGAGCAAGTAGAAAGAAGAGAATGTTACCAAGGAGAAATTCTTAATATGAATGCTACTAGAAGGGAAACAAAAACACACAAATTTTCCCCTAGGAATGAAGAAATATGCAAGGAACCCCGAATGGGTCCCACCAGGCATGCCAAAATGTTTCACCTAATTTCTTAGTTTTCTGAGAAGTACTTGACGAAACAAATAAGGTAAAGGTGGTAAGAGGAATACCTAATTTGGGATGGTTGAAGGTTGTATGTGCACGTATCTAAATTCTGAATCAAAGTGATTGTGAGACCTTCCTTTTGGCTAGGAGGAACTACCTGTATAAGAACCAAACCAAGACCACAAAAGAGAGTTAAACAATATATATAGTGGAATGCCTAGCATATGCTAGATCCCGGAAGTGCGATACTTCCTAGATGGTTTTTAGTCCACTGTTTAAGATAATTCAATGCTGAAATAAAGTAAATATTGTCCTCTTTGTAGTTTAATATGATTTAGGCATCTCATACAAAATGTAGTAGGCTAGATCTAATCTAACAGGCTAGGCTAGAAGGAGATCCATAGGTCAAGTGGGTTTGTTATAGGTTAATTTGAGCTAATAGGCTAGGTTAGATACAAATTTGAAGCGTCAAATAGGTATTCAAGTTAGGATATGTCGAAACAAGTTGTTATTCTAGAAGATATCAGGTGACACGAGAGTGACCACGGTTTTATAAAGCGATGAGCGGTTTACTATAGCAGCGTGACGATTAGAAAGAGAGAACCAGCAGCTTGATTAAGTTGGGGTTGGTGGAATCACACAGTCCAGGTTTTTGGAGTTTTGGGGAAAAAGTGAAGTGGATAGAAGGTGGGGATTGATCATAGAGGGGGTGTAGATATGTTGCGAAGGTCTGAGACTGCTGAGGAGGTCCAAATAGGAAATTGGGCCAAGTCTTAAGATGATTGGGTATGTAAGGTGGCTGCAACTGGAGAGAGGGAATGGACCGAGGGTAAAAGAATAGGTTCCTTTACCACAAATACTACAGATGATGATAAGAAAATGAAATAGATGGGAGGAGGATACTTACTCTTTTGTGAGGTACATGTCTAAAGAATAATGAAGAAGTTGTTGCATTGGAGGATGCTGGGAAGAAAGTTTCACTATTGTGCTAGTGTATTTGGTTGCCTTTGTTGATCACAAATCAATCTTTGTTCTATTGTCGTGTCTAAAGAGATCAAACTCGAGATCAGAAGTTTTCCAACAACCACCAATACAAAGTTGTAAATGGGTCTAAATAGGCCATTTGGTCCATTCCGGTATAACCGGCGTTGGTTTAGGGTGAATCGGCATTGGTTTAGGGTGAACCGACATCAGTTTGGGTGAGATATCTTGGGTTTTCAAAAGTTACAGGAAGTTGTACCACCATTTGATAAGGGTCTTCTTCTTTTCCTTTGTGAAAACCTGACTTTAGGATGGGTCTAATGTTAGGTTTTATTTAGGACATTGGTTTAGGGTTTAGGTTAATGGGTCAAATGATGGGGGTGGTTAGGTGAGGTGCATTTAATAAAGGCAATTATATTAAATAGGTGTGTGAGGGTAGTGAATGAATTTAATGTAAATAATTAAATTAATATGTGTGTGGATAAAAGGTTATTAACTTAATTAAAATAATTAAATTAATATGTATGGAGGTAAATGACATTAATTTAATTAAAGTAATTAAATTAAAATGTGTGGGATGCGGGAGATAGGTGATAAGGTTTTGAGGATGAGGAGGTGATTATAGGGCTGTGCTAGGGGACCAAGGTGATTACAACATGATTTCGGTGTCTACAAGTAGCTTGAATTATTTGTTCTTACTCACCTTTTGGACCAACTGACTATTTATAGAAGGGGCTTGTGGAATCACTTACTAATTTTAGTAAGTGTCAATTGCGAGCCGAGATGACCTTTTTGATGACTTTTCCTAAGATACTCCCTATGTGTTCACTACCTTATTTGTATCCTCTTCAAATGGTAGCTTACTCGAAGAAACATACCCATATGTATGCTATTTTTTGGGGTTCCAGGTCTTGAAAATCTGCATTTTGAGTAATTCCTTCCTTTGAACAAGTGGGAAAATGATATTTTCATCGGAAGGGGAAGAATAATGACAAAAACAAAGCCCTCCATATCCCTAAAAACTAGGAACTTCATGGCATGAAAACTAGTTTATGTGAAACTAGATTTTTCAACAATCATTCCTTCAAATTTCATGCAATTTCACCCTCTCGAACCACGAGAAGTGAAGAGGTAGATTGCTACCTTTTTCACATATGTTCTTCATGTGACAGGGAATAACTATGATGAAAACCATTCCTCTATATACCTAAAAAATAGGGACTTCATGGTGCAAAAACTAGTTCACGCGAAACTATATTTTTCAATGGTCATTCCCTC
This sequence comes from Taxus wallichiana var. yunnanensis, assembly GCA_018340775.1. Lineage (NCBI taxonomy): Eukaryota > Viridiplantae > Streptophyta > Pinopsida > Cupressales > Taxaceae > Taxus > Taxus wallichiana. The sequence continues at coordinate 572,268,443 of CM031243.1, read as the reverse complement.
CAATGTTTGCAAGATTTCACCCACTAGAACCCTGAGAAGTGGAGAGGTAGCTCACTAATTGTTTCCACTACTATGTCATGGCAGCCATTAATGGAGCTTGAAATTTACAGGTATGGTTTTTTTCTCCATTTGGAATGAAAATAACTCCATTGCGATAGGTTTTTTCTTCTTGTCTCATTGGTGAAATTTCTCTTCAATCCGGTTGTCGGTTTGACGGGAAATTGATCTTTGTTCTTCGTGGAGCCAAAGTGAAATTTATTTGTTGTGAGCATTCCTTGCTGAAAATGGGTGGTTTGAATATGATTTTTAATGGCCTTCAAGAGAGAATAATTCAGCAATAGATGGTTTTGTTAATCCGTGCACCGGTTTGTAAGATCTCTTCGATTTTTGGTTTCACGGCAATGAAGATTTTCAAACTTCTTCTTCTTCATTCTTCGTTTGATCAATATTTCTTCTGGGACCTGTATGTTTTTATGTTTTTGAGGATGTGGTTTTTTTGGTTGATCTAGTTCAAGGTTCATCAATGGTGTGACTTGGTGTGAGAAAGTTCTGAGCTATGGTGGAATGAAGCTGTGCATAGGAGAGTTAGATGTTAGAAGTGGGAAACAAGCGGATTTTTAAATTTATAAAATTAAGCTAAGAAGGGAGATGGGAAAAAATTTCAATGTTTGATATCCCTGAACTATGAGGGACATCAAATTCCATGGTGAGCAAGGCAACGACACATGGCGGAGATCTGATGGTAGGGAATGAAGGCTAAAAATCAACTTTAAAGCATTGAGGGGCTGGAAGTTGGTCATATGGGTGACCAGAAGTCTCCCTTAGGAGCTGAGTGTAGTTTTCCATGTTTTAGTTCATGAACCTGTGAGGTACATGAGGGACATCAAATTCCATGGTGCTATTGGTGATGACACATTGCAGTGATCAGAAAGTTGAGGCTTTGAGCTCCCGCAAGCACCTAAGGGCTGAACTAACGATCTGGAGGTCGCATGAGGATCTAGAGGTCATATGGGGGCTAGGTGCATTTTTCCATGGTTGATGTCCCTGAACTTGAGGGACAAAAAATCTCACTGAGTTCTTGGAGGAGCCGACACGTGTCCTCGTAAAATTTGACTAACCTCGAACTCACTCGAGGACAGCTTGAAAGCGACAATAACTTGAGCTCCGATGGAGTTTTAAATGAAAATTTATATGATACTAGCTTGAAATGACCTTTTGAATCCAATTTTGTGGGTTCGGTATTTATTCCTCCATTTTATCCCTAAAAATAGTATATTTGATTTGGTACTCCACATGTGCATGAGAAAAACTACTTTCAAATCTAATGCACCAAAGTATTGTGAGAAAATAATTTCACCATATTGTAGGGCTTGGAATTCCCTTTTCGAAGATGTTTTTTTTTTCCTAAATCCATCGAAGCTCTGAAATCACCTTTGAAAGTTTAGCAATTGTTTTTCATGTGCACTACCTAGGCACTGTGAACCTAATTTTGGTGAAACCGCCCAACTTCTACAAGTCATTCCACAATCTTCCTAAATCACTTCCACAATTTCCAAAGGATTTTTAATTTCCTCCACATCTGTTTTGGATTTTATGTTCCACTCCATGGTGTTGATCCGGTCCTACGAAGGCCAGTGATAGCCCTTCTCATAACTTCCTGAAGCTTACAAATTTTAATGAACTCCTAAAATCACCTAGGGGAATGAATGGAATTTTGTAAATCACCTAGGGGGATGTGATAACATCAATTTGGAGGTCACTAGACTAGTTGGGTGGACTTGGTGTTCCCAGGAATGATAAGACATGAAAATTTTGGCACAAGGGTATAGTTGTCATGCTCGAAAATTGTGAATTTCCCTGTTGCAAATTTTCACAAGTGTTTATATGTCTATACTAGTTTTTTAATAGTAAAAGTATATTAAATATAATCATTTAAATTCCCCCTCCTATTTTCTTGTTTTTAAAAACAAGGCACTTGGCACTTATTAAAATAAAATGACTCCATCCTATAATAAATTTCCCTTTTTAAAGACCCATAATTTTTAAAATATATATTATATAGTTTTAATCTTTAGTAGGGTTGCATTTTATATTTAGGTTGGTTCACATTTTCTAAGAAAACAAACCCCTCTCGTTGACCCCCCACATGGCTGCCTTTGTGATCTCCATGTAGAGGCCTTGCATCATTCTACCCCCTCCTATCTCTAGCCACCACGTGGCTTCCCTATCCCTCTCTTCCGACCACCTTCCTCCCACTTGGCATGCAAGCATTATATTGTGTTTTGGCCTAGGAATTTAGTCCCACATATCTTAGGATATAGATAACAACAATTTTTATAGCAATAGGTATGTAGTGTTGATCGTGAGCTTAGGCAACATATTGGGCACTAATTTGTTGGAATTTCCAACCCAAAATTGGTTCCCGAATCTGTATTGGTTATAACACGGCTTGGTTGGAATGTGAGGTGGAATTGACCATGTGGTGAGGTGGCCATGTTGATCTCACCAGCTGGTGCGATCGATGTTGTGATGGTAATATGGATGTGTTGGGCTCGGCCTTGGAATTATCATGAGCTCATATAATTGATATGTATCAATTTTCTTAGAAAGTTGGCATATAAAGTTAATATGTGAACCTTGAGACCCACCTCGGGACCTAGCTTGGTTCCCGACTCATCCAAAAACTAAACCATTCTATGGAGCTATGTTCCCATTTTAAAAAAATCTCTTATATATAAGAATTTTTATTTTTCACGACATTCTTTTTCTTTTTTATCTAACATTAAAATTTACAATGTATTTGCTTATGAACAAAGAAATTTTTATGTTTCTTTTACAAAATAAGAAATTATACTCATTTTTTTACAACAAGACAAGTCATTTTCTCATAAAACTAAAAAACTTCACTTACATTTTAACGAATTTACCTTATAGTCAAATAAAATGTTGTTTGTCTAGAAGTATCAGTTTGATAGGTCAAATTTTGACATGAATAAGGGAAATTCATTGAAATACGACTGGTGTAGTTTGAACAATGACATGGGGATTTTTAAAATACTTTACGAAAAACCTCATTGTTCTCATTTGTTGAATTGTTTACGTAAAAATGGGGTTTAATCATTTTACAATTGAAAAATCATAAATGTTGAATGGATCTGATAACAACATTTGGAAGATAAGAATGAAAGCAGAATTCATGGCACACTGCTTTAAATGGTCATGAATGGTACAGAGAAAGCTTTGACTATGAGACAAATGAAAACGGATAATGTAGTTGTATATAAACAAAAGGTACAAGAAGTAATGTCCATTATATTGTGGAGCATACATGATGATTTCCTCCTTCACATCAGAAATCAATAAAGTCTAAGTGAGGCTTGGACACAACTAGAATCAATGCATGAAGGTACACGATTATCAAAAATTATAAAAATGATTCTTGAACTAATGAAGACTCTGTTGAAGGGGGATGAAAAAGTAGTTAAATTTCTAGCAATAAATAAAGACATTACATTTCAATTAGATGGATGTAACAATAACTTAATTCATGATAAACTATTGTATTTCATTATTTAAATGAACATCCATGAAAGGTTTAGGAATTTCATTTCAATTTTGAATTCTAAATACCAAACTGAGAAAGACATTCCTAATCTGTCTACTCTAAGTGCTCTCCGATCTAGGAAGAGAAAGTTATGACTAATTTTGATTTGAAAGAGAATGCCACTCAGGAACTTCTCGCTCAGAAATCTAAAAATCCTTCTAGACTTAACAAGAATCAAAAACCAAACTTTAAACCACCTAGTAAAGAAAAGAAACCTAGAAATTTGAGAGTTAGTTTTGATGGAAAATGTTATAACTGTGGTAAATTTGGTCACAAGAAATAGGAATATAACATAAAAAACAAAAAAAATTAAAAAATTAAAAAGGGAATAAACCAAATCATTATCAAAATGATAATGATGAGAATAATCATAAATCTAATGTAGTTACCCTATAAATGAAAAGCAAATGTTTTCATTTTTGAATTGAAAATTGTTTATTTTCAATCACAATTAACTCATAATAACTATAGTGTAATATTGTTGAAAGATAAATGGTTTATTAAAAATTAACTTAATATCACTATATGCGAAAGCATACAAAAGAATGACATATGTGTGTTTAAAGGTTTTTCTTTGGCTTTTTGGTTATCTATTCAAAAATAGAAGTGTTGTTCAATTTTTGGCATGAAAGAATAGATCAAAAATTTAAGATTATTTATGACATGTGTCAGCTTAAATATGCCACCTATATTTAATGAAATATGTGAAGGGTGCTTCTTATGTGGTAAGATATCACCAAAAACCATTCCTCAGTCATTGTTTGAAGTAAAAATCCATATAATCCATGGAATTTTTCCACAATATTATTAGAGTATCTTTTTATTGTATGTTATGATTATTCTTGCATGATTTGGTCATTATTTTCTAGATGTGTTATTTATCAGTCTTATCACATTTTTACAAGGCTTAGAGTAGATAATGGAGATATATATGTTGTTGATAAAACATTTCTAAATTCTAAATTAGTATGTGATTACTAAAAATATTAGTATATACATATCGAATAACACTTGGGGATGTCTTTGTATTTGTATTGGAGATGTCCAATACTAATTGCATCTAATATATATTTTACAAGATTAATATGTTGAAATTGTTCAATATATTTGTAATATAACATGGTTAGTTGTTAAGAATATTGTTATTTAAGTTGTTATACAACTTGTGTTTAACCTATCAATGTAATTTTTATAGATGGTTAAAAGTGAAATCAATAATGATTTATATTATGCTTATTATGATGTCTATATGGATATTATGACTCTAACCATGTTGATGTTGTGTTAGATATAAAATATACAATTGGATGTGTTCAAGTTTTTGGTACAAGTGTCATTACTTGGAGTAGTAAAAACATCCAATAGTTTTCATATCTTCTCTTGAGACAAAATATAGAAGTGTAATAGAAGAGAAATAATTCATGTGGCTAAAGTGGTTGTTGGAAGAGATACACATGGAAGCTAAAGGAAGTACTCTATTCTATGTTATATTCAAAGTTGCATTGCTCTTGTTGAGAATAAAGTTTAACATTAGAGAATGAAGAACATATAGATTCATATGCATTTTATCCATGAGAAGATTCTTTGCGGTGATATAGATCTCAATACTACTCGAATAAGATCAAGTTGTAGATATTTTTATGAAGCCAATGTGTTTTGTAAAATCCTACAATTTTCATGTAATGTTTGGCCTCTCAATGTTGCCATTGAGGGGGAGTGTGCATGGAAATTTCACCTCTAATGGATGGCTAATTGTTATCTCATTATCCTCTATACTTATGCTCCATTGTAAAGAGATATTTTTATGCTCTTTATAAAATTTTCACTCTAATTTTACGATGTACAGTCCAGTGTGTTACATCTATTGTAAAGGAGGTCCTTATGTTATAAAATTCTACTAGAAATGTTGGTTGATATATTTTCCATGAGAAACTATGAGATGTAGTCTCACAAATCATGATTAGCTTATATCATTGAGTACTGATTTATAGATTTGAAATCTTGTTGTACCAAAAGGTAAGAGGAGCATGTTGAAGGTGTATAAATCCTTGAAATGTGATATGTTAACCTAAACCTTCACTATGGTTTATGGATTTGTAAATCATGTTGTATAAATATGTAATGTTGGCATATGTTCCCCACTTAATATTAAGGGGAGTGTTAGAACATAATATTAAGTGTGTTATAAACCTTAGTTTATAATTAAATAATTAGGAATATTTATATTCTTAATTATTTAATATAAACTATGTTGTTTATGGTTAATTGATTTTATTAAATCAAGTTTTATTAAATTGGGGTGCTTTGTAAAAATTCACATCCCATCGCTTAATATTTAATGACCCACAAGGTCAAATTATTCATATGATATGGAGATAAAAAATCATGGTAAAAATTAATTCACTCGGTGAATTTGTGGAGAGAAGTGAGGAGGAGATTCTGGAATGTAAATGTTTCTCGATCAATGGATATATATCTTTTCCGTGGTTTTTACCCCTCATAGGTTTTCCATGTTATATCTATGTCTAATGTGTTATTTACCTTATTTGAATTTATTTCATGTTTATAAAGTTGATTATAATGTATGTTTAAACATTATTTATTATGTTAGTTTATTTCTTGATCATAACATGGTACAAGAGTGGGTTTAAATGTTTTAGTAAAATTAATCAAAACACGCAATGGTTTGGTTAGTTAGACTTTAGAAATATATAACCCCCTCCTCTATTTTACCACATCCTCCCTCAATTCACTCTCGAAATTCTCCAACGTGAAAAAATTGGAAAAGGTTATTTTGGTATTGGAATTCTCCTCTGGGTATGTGTTGAAATAATTTGAAATATTTAATTTATTGTGTTTGATTCAAATGTGCGGGGAAAAAAATATTTTCCAAGGTAAATTTGAAGTCTCTGGGATGGAGAAAACCTTCCTCAATACTAGCAATTTGAATTTTTTTATTGGTCTAGTTGAATACCCTTGGAATGGGGCCTGATATAGTATTTAATTTCAATAATATGTCAGATGTTTTTAGGGTATCACCCTTGAGTGGGATGTCGTATTAAAATATTTGTAGGAGAAGGATGAAAGATTTAATCTATAAAATATTCTAGATATTTTGAGTCAGCACTAGAAAGGGTTTACATTGGGCTTGAAGAATGGAAACAACTAGAGAAGGGCATCGACCTAGAGTTCCTTGAACTTCTACCATCGCCATGAGTATAATTTTTGATGCGCATAGAGGAATAACATTCATTATTATTTAATATTCATTTAGGTATTTCTCATATTATTTCATTATTTGTATTGCTAAAAACATACACTATCCTTAATATGGGGTAATTTTGTATTGAAAAAGTGGCTAAGTAAAATCCATGCATGGAAGATGAATATCACATGTATGATGGAACACGTGAACCATAAGAAGAAGTATCAATGAGATAAGAAGATACATGTGAAGGCATGTGTAAGAGTAGTGAAATGATAAAAGTATTAAGCGGGCGCGAAGGCACATGTAAGGTTGAAAAGAAAATGGAGTGAGAAGGTCTACACATAGATAAATTACAAGAGTTAGCCAAAATTTTGAAGGGCCTAAAAATTGAGAAAAGCAGAGATGGCATGTTTGACAAGACAAGTCCAAAAATAGACTTAATAAATATAAAACAATGTGAAAGGATTGGGACAGATTTTGCATGAACGGATCTAAATATAAGATATGAACATGGATAAAATTCGGCTATTGATAGTACAAAGGGATCGAGTCACCCAAGGATAGCCAAAAGGAGATTAAAGAACGAGTTCAGATGCATCCAAGCTAAGTATAGAATAGTCTATTAATAGATTAAAGCATTATAAAGTGGTGAAGGAAAATTTCCCACCAGCTATATATAGTTTTCATGTCTATGTAATTGGGGGAGATTTTTGTTGTATGAGAGTTATGCTAAGCATGTTATATTTTCAAATCATCTTGTGTGATTGTAATGGATAATGTGATATGGATTTCAAAAATTAGGAGATATGGACATGGTATGATTGGAATTCAAATCTTATTTTTATTACATAGCTTGAGGAATGAAAGATAACGCTCCTTACTATTATTGTATGTGTTGTGATATTTTATTATATTTTCCTCTATTTTATGTTACGTATTGTTAGCTGTTAATTATACATCTTGAATTATCTAAACAAGGAAGGAACTAGTAGCTTGTGCGCACTTTGAGTGAACACTTGGAAATTAGTTTGAATGATATGCCAGCGCACCTGACTAAGTGGTGTTAACTTCTAAGGCTACACTCTCTTAGTGAGTGAAGCTCATCTTGCATTCCCTCGATTGTTTTTGGTTCTTCATACTTGTTTATTTGAAAATCTTCATGATTGATAGCATGACTTGATTACATATGAATTATTGAAGCTTTGATATGTATTCCATCTCGATCAATTTAATTTCATCATTATCGTATTCCACAAAAATTTAGGAGAAGAAAAAAGAAGGGAAAATTGTTAATATTTTCAATGATCCACTGGTTATATGCAACTTCATTTTCTTCATCATCATGTGTGTATGAAGAAGCATGAAGTATTCCTTGACAATCTTCACAACTTTCATCTTTTAATGAATATGTTCCTTCTTTAATTTTTGGGAAGAGACCTTGGGAAAGGTTTGTATCACATTTTTAACCTATATATCACTTTCAACATAAGGAATTCCTATGAAAACACTATGATTTACATCCATAGAAGGAACAATCTCTTCACACGAGTCTTTGTCACCATAATACATGTGTGTTGCCAAAGAGATCACTCCTTCATCATCTTCATAGTTTTCATTCTTCAATGAGTATGATATTTGAACTTGAAAATCATCATTTAATTTCTCTCTATGATGGTGATCATTAAAATATATGGTAGGAACTTATACTTTTGATTTGGGATGTAAGCAACGTGATAGGGGATCTTGAATTCATTGAACACGAACAATTTTGAAATTGTCTCTAGAGTGCATGTATATTGTCAATAATGACTCTTCCGATAATCTTCATTTATTCTTTGTAGACACCTAAAATTCACGTATGCGAGGATTTAATGCTAAGATTCCACTAATTATCCTCTTTCTTGTCATTTCGTAATAATTAGCATTTTTCCACTATTTAACCAACATTCCTCTTCATATTCATTAATTAACAACATTTTTTTAATTAATTATCCTTCATGTCATTAAGGATTCCGATTAAAGACCTTTCGTTAATCAATATCCGCTTCTACTTGAGGCTATGTTGGTGAGAAAATTTGTCGGGGACAAATTTGTGGGTTTCTTGCCAACACTCTAGGAGTCTAAGTCCCTCTACTTAACCGGTGCAACTACCGTATATGCATGCATGAGTGAAAAAGGTGTATTTTCTTGGTGGCCTTGTAGTCAAGGATCAAGCGAGGGAACTCCATGACCCTACCACAAAGCTATAAATCGCTTGCTAGAGAGGAATTTTTCTAGAAGTGGGAAAGGGAGTGATAATATGACGTAGGGGAACTAATGTTGCAGGTAGAAAATCAGATTCCAAAACACACTAGTTAGAAACTTAATCACATGCACTAAATTAAGAGGAAATAACTCTGCAAATAACAATAAGACCAAATAGAAATTTATGAGCAAAAGTATCATGAAATCCCTTAGTCAAAAGAAGCTAGAAACTCCTTCTTGTACTGATTGCTCAAACCAAAGTTGTACATAGTGGGGAAATGGAGGAAATTTGAGAATGAGGGGAATTGAATAATTTGGCTATCTCCTTTGTTCTCTCAATGCACTCTTGAGTTTACAAAATCAATCACCAACACTTTGAAATGGGAATGGCTTTATAATTTATAGAATGAGAGGTGAATCATCATCTACCCCCAATGCCTTTTCAAATGTTCTCACATAATTTAAAACTTTCAACTTCCTAGGAAAATTTTAAGTCCCTTTTTATAACATAAAGGTGACTTATTACATTAGGAACATTACTACATATGAAAAAGTGCAACCCCAATACAAAATTATAACATTGAGAAGAGAGAGAAAATTGGGGAAGAGGAGAGAGAAAGAGAGAAGAAGAAGAGGAGATTTCATTCTCGATGAAGTCCGTTGATCCTTGTTGATGGAAAGCTCCAAATGTAGTGAAACTTTGAATCTTCAAACTCCTTGCACACTAAGAAACTCCTTCAAATTAGCTCATGAATGCTTGCCAAGTTGAATGAACTAAGATGGATCTCAAATTCCTTATGAAAAATTCCTATGATGATCTGAAAAATGATGTCTCCTTGAAAGATTATCCTTATACGTCTTATTGTGCCAAAACTACTCTTTGAGTGTAACTTACTATTTTTAGTAAGTACAAATGGGGCAACTTACTATTTTTAGTAAATGTTATAGTTATCTTTTCCTAACCTCAAATAGCTATGGTGGCTTGAATTATTTCTTCTTATTGTGTTCCTCTCATGAGTTTAGACCAACTGGTTATTTATTGCAGGGGCTTATGGAACCACTTACCATTTTTAGTAAGTGTGAATTGTGAGCGGAGATGACCTTTTTGATGAATTTTCCTGTGATAATCCCTTTGTGTTCACCTCCTTTTTTGTAACCTCTTCAAATGGTTTCTTACCTAAAGTAAAGACCCCTATGTAGGAAGTCATGTTATTTTTAATAAGTGCACCATGGATGTCATATTGCGACAAAAATGTCTTGAAATTTTGGGGTTCCACGCTCCGTATTTTGAGTAATTCCTTCATTTGAACAAGTGGGAAAATGAGATTTTCATCATGCAGAGAAGCATACTAAAAACAAATCCCTCCATATCCCTAAAAATAGGTATTTCATGGAATGAAAACTTGTTTACTCGAAACTATATTTTTAATGATCATTCTCTCTAATTTCCGTGTGATTTCACCCATTGGAACCCTGAAAAGTGAAGAGGTAGCTCACTTCCTTTTTCACAAATGTTCTTCATATGTGAGGTGAAACTTTGATAAAAAAATTAGTCCTCCATATCCCTAAAAATAAGTACTTCATGGTGCAAAAAATAGTTCACGTGAAAATATATTTTTTAACAATCATTCCCTCTCAAGTTCTCAGTGATTTTGCCCACTAGAACCCTAAGAAGTGAAGAGGTAGGTCTTGATTCTTTCCACTACTATGTCATGGCGGGAATGAATGGAGCTTGAAATTTGAAGCTATGGTTTTTTTCTCCATTTGTAATGAAATAAAATCCATTCCAATAGGTTTTTCTTCTTGTCTTTGGTGAAATTTCTCTTGATCAAGTTACCGGTTTGACGGGAAATTGAGCTTTGTTCTTCATGGGTCTAGAAGAGAAGTTTATTTGTTGTGATAATTACTTTCTATGAATGGGAGTTTTTAATATGATTTTTTAATGGCCTTGAGAGATAGGAACTTAGAAACATACGGTTTTTCAATCCGTGCGGCTGGTTTGTAAGATCTCTTCGATTTTCAATTTCATGCAATGAATATTTTCAAACTTCTAGCTTATTCATTCTTCGTTAGATAAATATTTCTTTTAGGACCTACATATTTCATGGAGTGAATTATTTATTTTACGTGGCGAATCTGGTTTGATCTTTGGAAATTGTGGAGTGGTTGTGAGAAGTTGCAAAGAAAATTAGGGAGCAAGTTGTGCATGGAGGAGTTAGATGTTAGAAGTTATAAGAAGGAGGGTTTTAAAAAAATTAATAAAGATGAGTGAAAGGAATGATAACCAGATCATACCAAGCCAAGAACACAGATGATAATCAAACACCACGATCAATAAGAAGCAATTCGCCATAATAACTTTACATAAAACCTTTGCAAACAAATGAAAAATAATATCATATATTATTATGGAACTCAATGCAATACATTGAGAATGGGACTTTCTTAAATAGGTAAGGAATAACAATCTAGGAACCAGTCAAGGTCATAGATCAAGCCATAAATCAAGGAAATAACTAGTCATCAAAGAACTAGTCAAGACCATAGATTTAGGAGAGAACTAGACATCAAGGATCTAGTCAATACCATAGATCAAGGAAAGAACTATACCTAACAACTAGATAATATCTCCTAATATCTAAATAAGATAAAATAAATATACACACACATAAGTGGGTGAGGATAAATACAATAAAGGTAAATAAAGTACCTAAGTGAACATGAGCTAAGGTAAATACCTACTCTAACAATGAGATGGGAGATGGGTGAATTTTCATGTCCCTGACATCCCTCACCTCAAAGTGACATGAGGTACATAAAATTCCATGATGAATAAGGAGACAATATGTGGCGGAGATCCGATGACAAGGAATGAAGGCTAAAAAAATAAGCTTTAAAGCATTGAGGGGCTGGAAGCTGGTCATATGGGTGACCAGAAGTCTTCCTTAGGGGATGGGCACATTTTTAAATGGTTTGTCCTAACCTTGAGGGAAGTGAGAGGCAGAATCCCACCAGGATCCTAGATCTGACACATGTCCTCCCAAAATTTGACTAACTACCGAACTCGCTCCAAGAGGAAAACTTGAAATGACGATAACTTGAGCTCTCAATGGACTGTTTTGATGAAATTTTATATGATCCATACTAGAAATGGCATTTGAATCCAAATTTGTGATTATCACATCTTTATTCTTCCATTTGATCCTTGAAAAGTCATATTTTTATTTGGTACTCCACATGTGCATGAGAAAACACCTTGCAGACCTAATGCACCAAAGTGTTGTGAAAAACATAATTTCACCATCTTGTAGGGCTTGGAATTCAATTTTTAATGATGTTTTTTTTTCTCCTAACTCCATCTGGAGCTCTCGAAATCACCTTTGGAAGCTCAACGATTGTTTTAGCACTATGGTACCTCAAAGTATGTGATAAAACAAATAAGGCAATGGCCAAGGAGGCATGGTATGTGTTATATTAAATAGCAAATGATAGTGGACTAGCTGATTGCTAGTAATGGGAAGTGTGATACTTCCTAGATGGTTTTCAATCCACTATTTTTATCAAATTAATGAAATTAAATACGAGAAATAAAGGTCCTATTGCTAACACTTTGATTTAGGTATCTCAAAACATTATCAACACACTAGATTAAGAAAAATATTGAAATACAAACTAATCTAGCATTAGGAAAGGTATGTTTCTAGTTGGGGAAGGTCACAAGAGGTATTAGGTAAGGTCACATAGGGGTGTCTGGTAAGGTCTGGGTGGAGTTTGGTTGAGTTATGGGTTGTTTGGTGGAGGTTAAGAAAAAGACAGTGACCGATATCATTTGGTGACCGATGTCGGTAGAGAGGTGAGACTAGACGATGGTTAAGGTGACCAATGATGTCAGGTAGGGGAAATTTGGTAGTAATTTAATAAAAGTAGTTTTGAACTTCTCTGTGATTGCACAGAGAATGAAGGGAGAGTGGTTGGGTTTGTAATATTACCAAGAAGACTCAGGAATACATAAGGGGAAAGTACGAGAGAGCCAAAAGTTCCGTAGGTGGTTGGATTGATGGATTGGTGAGAAGGTGGAGATAAAGGAATATAGGGAGAAGTAAAGTATAATGAAAGAGGTAATGGATCTAAACTTTAAGAAAGCACAAAATGATTAAAATCATGTATACTTACTTGCATTTGTAGATCTGGTAGGTGAAGGAGGAGGATAGTAGTTGATCCGTGAAGAGCTTCTATGTTCAGTGTCACAGAAATACTCCCAGAGTGTCCCCGTGAATATTCTAAATGCCTTGGGATGAGAGCCAGATTCTTCTTGGGCATGTGGTTGAGTATTTTGTGTCATTTGGATGCTGAGAGGCTTTGGATTTGTGCTTGAATGTAATAGTTCTCCCAAAACTGAAAATGACCAACCTAGGTAAAGGTTGCAAAATTGTATATAAAGTAACCAATGATGGTTAGGTGACCGATGTCGGTCGAGGAATAACCGGCGTTGGTTAAGGCGGGAAAGTCTAGGTTTACCAAAAATAGGTAGATCTTCCTATTTTGGTGTGATTTTCTCATTGAGAAGGTGCTAGAAGAAGTAGGGAAAGTGGAGTTCTCGTTAGAAAAGGTAGGAAGGTCATAAAAGAAGTCAATTAGGTTTAGGAAGAAGTCTTAGTTAGTTAGGTCAAGTGGTGACTCAACATTGGGAGTGATGACTTAGTGTTGAGAGTGATGACTTGGTCATTGTGAGTTAAATGCCCTGGAATGGGTCTAGGTGAGGTGTAATGATGAGGTGGAGGTGTGAGGATGAAATTAACTTAATTAAATTAATTAATAATGTGAGGATGAATATTAATATGGGATGAAGGGGTCATGATGTATTTAAATATATTAATTAATTGAAGGGGACCAAGGGGAGTGTGACCCAAATTTGGTGTCTACATTTTCCCCTTTTTTGTCACGTAGCTTGTATTGATAAGCGACATTGAAAAAAATAGGAAGTGGTTGCCCCAAATATAGGTGAGAGTGGGGTTGGCCCAGGTAGGAGTGAAGGTGATCCCCCTCAAACCAGGAACTATTGAAGTTGGAGGTAGAAGTGGTGAGTGGTTTGATAAATAGGTTGTTAATAAAAACAAGGGTGGATGGGGTGTAGGTAAGGGTAATGGTCGGGTTGGGTCGGGTAATAGGTAATGGAAATAAAACACACACACACACATATAGATTGTGATAAGGTACTAAGTTGAAGAGCTTATAAACTCTACTTTGTCAAAGGTCGATAGGTTTATCCAAATGAGGTTGAAGTGGTTTAGGTATCCAAGGTATAGGATATGGTCTTGAATCACAACTAGGAAAGGTGTAGGAATGGGTAATAGGTTTTGTTCCAGGGCACCAAAGGTTTGGTCGGGATAAACATCACGACATTAGGAAAGGTAAGGTCATTAGGCTGAACAACATGGGTAACAACATCACAAGGTATATGAGTACACAAATTGAATGTTATAAAAGGAGGTTAGGTCAGGGTATGTAGGTCAGGGCAGGTAAGGCCGAGGTATAGGTAAATAACATGTCCCTAAATGCAATTAAGGAAATGTACAGGTAATATAGGCTTGTGGGTAAGGTTGTAATAGGTGTTGGTAAGGGTAAAAGTTGTTTGAGCAACATTGTTTGTTAGGAAAAATGGGCATAGTATGGGTCAAATGGTTATATCGGGTGACCGATGTCGGTTATAGCTTAACCGACATTGGTTTGAAGGGCATGACATGACCGACATTGGTCATGTCGATTTGGGGCTAAAAAGGAAAAATCCATGTTTTACGATTCATTTGTTTCTTTTCCATTTGTGGAAAATCGAGAGAAGAGAAAGTGGAAAGTGGAAAGTGATGATGGTAAGAGGTGTTTAGTTGAGTTGGCGAGCTACTAGTAGGTGATTGACATTTGATAGGTGGGTCCATGAGATCGATTGGAGTGATTTGATTGGTTGGGAGGTTCGTGGTTGATTGTTGTCATGATGGGGGTGGGAGAAGGAGCGGGAGGACCACCGACACAGAGACCAGAGGTGCCACCATGTAGGCGGCGCCAAGTAGAGGTAGGAGGCATTCTAAACCTCTTGTTTAATTTTGAAAAATTGAAATGTTTTGAATGAATGCATTTTGGGAGAAAGTTTTTTGAAAATATGGTTGAAAATGAATGAAATTGAGGGGGGAAAGACAAATTTAGCTTAAATAGGGTGGTAAATAAATGTAGGTTGAATTTGGGGGGGTGGGGTAGGTTTTAGGTTGTTTTAGGTAATTTTTGTGAATGGGGGATGGGGGTTTCATTTTTTTTTCAGGATACAAAGTGACCGACGTCGGTCAGGGGTGGTGATGTCGGTTGTTAGTTTTTTAGCATCGATCGATAAAGGGTGTGATCAACACGGTCAAGAGGACCGATTACGGTTAAGGTGACGATGTTGGTCACTATAAAAAGTGACTAGGTTAAAAAAAGTTAGTTGGGAAAGGAAAAAAAAGGTGAGGTAGGGGTAGGTGAAGACTAATGTAGGTGGAAGAGGGAAAAGTGAGTGTAGGTAGGGCAAGATTGTAGGTGTGTGATAGGTAAGTAGGTGAAATGATTGATGATAGTGGGTAAGTATCAGAATGGAGACAATAGGGTTTTAGGTGAAATAGGTAAAGGGTAGGTATGGAAACTAGGTGAAGGGTAGGTATGATTGATGGTGTTAGGTATGATTTGGTAAAAAAATGGCTAAGTATGAGGTTAGTTGAGGTTTAAGGAATAGGTAATTTGAGAGGTCTTGACTTGACAGTGTTGTTTTGGATGATGTAGGTGAGAGATCAACTGACTATGAGAGACGAGTACCACCTCTATTGGTACAGATGTGGCCTAGCATGATAGCTGAGGAGTGGGAGCACATAGAGATGTGGGACTTAGTTTGATCAGGCACTATAGGTGTATAGGCCGAGATCCTAGCTTGATGGTCACTCTCATCGACAGATGGGACTCGCATGACCAATACCTTTCATCTACCGACCGACTAGTGAGATGACCGTCACATTGGAGGGATGTATAGGATCTTGTGGCTTCCTATTGTTGGGGAGCTAGTGTATTTGATTTCATTGAGGCATCGGTGGAGCCGATAGTGGTGGTATTTGGTGAGGTGATGGGCATGCTGAGTTATCACAGTGAGTCTTGAGTTATGGGGATATGTATGTGGCATATCCACAGGAGACCAGGCTATTTGTTCTGATGATGGTGGTAGTAGGTAGGTTTTTTTCTCCGGATTCCGAGGGTGGGATATTTCCATGAGCACTGATGGGGGTATTATAGGACATGATCGAGGATGGGTCTTCTTTTCTTGGGCACCAAATTTTCTAGTCTAGTTGTATAGGGAGCTATGGGCCTATGGTAGGTTGAGGAGGTTTGGTATGTGTTGCACATTCTTGTTACATTGTTGGGCATATGAGCACATTGTGTGTGTGCATCTAGTTGGGTTACCATGATAGGATTGGTTTGGGGGTGGTTTGTACAAAGTAGGATTTAGGAGATGGGTACCAGTCAGGGCACAACCGAGAGTGGCTAGGGCCACATATGATGTTATATACTACATGTGGTTGTTGGAGGGCCTATCAGTGGTGGATATCGTGTGGTGGCCATATGTTGATTTTCCATCATATAGAGGCATGGCTGAGGAGTTAGAGGAGCTTCATTATTGAGATGGATATAAGGGTGGCATGTGTCGGTGAGCACGAGATGATACCCATGGATAGGGTTCAGACAATAGTTTGGACTATGGAAGGATGTGCCCCCACCTTTCCCATAGTACGTAGAGATGATGTGGAGAGACCCATGTCTCCACCATGTCCGAGTGTTCCCATAGGGAAGGAGGATAGAGTGCTTTAGATAGATGGATTGATGCGGGTGTCACCGATGGATATGGAAGTGGTGGGTGGCACAGCTATGGGTGGCACACCGAGGCAAGTAACAATAGCCTGATTTAGTGATAGTCATAGTGTAGAGGATACATTACAGGGTCAGGTGGCCACCCTACAGCACAAATTATAGGGTTTGTAGGGGGACTGACAGGGTAGGTCAGAGGCATAGGTGACCACCTTACAGGCATAGGTGATGGCCCTACAGGCCTAGGTAGTAAGCACACAGGCAGGCTCCCCATAGGGTGGAGATGGGGATGGAGGGAAGTAGCCACCTTTACAGGCACATGTGGATGGATTATAGGCCATTTTGGCCACATACACACACAGCATAGGTTGTGGCCCTACGTAGGCCCAGTAAGTAGCTAGACAGTACCACACAGGCACAAGGACAAGGTCCCATAGTACATGCACCTACACCAGGATAGGGTACACTTTTGGTTAGGAAGAGTTCATAGGGGGGTAGTTAGGCCGATGGCACCACCCCAGACATATCCATGGTGAGGTTTAAGGATGTCCCTGAATGAGGCTCACTATTATCAAGACCATCTAGCCACCACAGGGATTGATGTGCCTTCATATGCCGAGTACAAGCCCAAAGAGCAACCAGTGAAGTGGACTAGATCAGGACTCTAGATCTAGAGACTCATGGGGGTCAGTCGACCCAAAGAGATAGGGTCATGGTGAGGTTACTAGCTCTGAGACTAGACAGAGGGCCAGGAGGAGGAGATGGAGGCTAGAAGGGGACGAGAGGAGTGGTGAGATGATATTGGAGGCAGCAGAGGTAGTAGGAGGAGGAGATGAGAGACCGGAGAGGAGGGCATCGGGTGGGGTGATTGGTCATATCCTATATATGTGATATTGTACCATTATTTTGATTTTTGATATATATATACGGCTGTGTGCCGAAGATGTGAGATTGTACATGAGAGTTTTGAGATATTGATATTTATTTATATATATGTGTATATATGTATTGATACATAGACACTCCCATTATATAGTTGATGATGTTTACTTGGATGGATGATGTACTTTTTTAATTTCCATTGTTATTGTGTATTATGGAAACTAGTTGAATTAGGCATGATTGAGTCGAGGTCATGTAGGCATGATGGAGTAGAGTATAGGCATGGTGGAGTTTAGGTGATTTAGGCATGATGGATTCGAGGTCATATAGGCATGATGGATGGGTGGAGTATAGGCATGATGGATTTAGGAGGTAGGCATGGAGTGAGGTATAGGCATGGTGGGTTAGGTATAGGTGATTTAGGTATAGGCATGGTGGAGTTAGGTGATTTAGGCATGTGGAGTTAGGTCATAGGCATGATGGAGTTGTTAGTCATGATGAGTTAGGCATGGAATGGAGTTAGGTATAGGCATGGTGGAGTTAGGTATAGGCATGGTGGTATAGGTATAGGCATGGTTTGGTCATGTTTGATTTAATTTCCAAGTTATTTGTTATTATGGAAAATAATGGATTGTATGTATGTTGTGGTTAAATTTCCAAGTACTTGATATCATGGAAATGTTAAATGATTGATTGTGTGATATGGTTGATGTTATAAAATGGTAGGTATGTATGTTTTTATGATTGTTTAATTTCCAAGTTTTGTGTAAAATGGAAACTAACTAAGGTAAAATGTGAATAAAAGGGGGAAAATTGGTTAGGGGAAAAAGTGGCTGAGCTAACCTCCAAGGGCCCCATGCCCTGGAGTGTTGCCTACATAGCCCCCGGTGAAAAGGGGCCTCGAGTGATGTAGTTCTCCCATAAGCTAGGGAAGAATATGATGAGGATAGATGAATGGGTTGGTAGGTTTTAGGCATGATTGAGTCTAGGTCATTTAGGCATGGTTGAGTTTAGGTCATTTAGGCATGGTTGAGTATAGGTCGAATAGGCATGGTTGAGTTTAGGTTGAATAGATATGGGTGATTTTGGTGGAAGAGGAATTCCTAAAATGTAGGTGTCGAAGGTCTGGTCTGTGTGAAGGAGGATCAATAAGTAAGAAAAGAGGTGAATGGTAAGAGGAGAGACAAAAAAATCCACCTAATTGATAAGAACCATTACGAGTCTATCATACCAAAGATTGGCTTATGAACATAAAACCCTAAAGGTGTTGCATGATTGATTATTCTAAGGGTGAAGAAGGTCACATGATCATGAAATGTCACATTTTGGCATGTCCCTTGAGTAGGTAGAATATTAGAAAGGAAAGATGGTGAGGTGAAAGAGGTTGTTTTTAGTGTAACTGGTGTGAGACAACATGCCTCTTTGTAAGATACCCAAGATCAAAATAGGTGAGTCCATGACAAAAAAAGTTATCTTTTTTTTTTTTTGCTTTTGTTTTATAGACTGATCGAATGGGAAGTCTAGGTGGGATGAGTAGAATATCTCCTTGAGGTCTTCGTGAAGTTGATCGATGCGGGAAGCTTCAGAATATTTTTATTTTATTTTTGTAGGAATAGTCTTTTTTGTGATAGACTATGTATAATATGGCTAGCTTTGTATAGTTGTCCTTCGAGGAGTCTATTTATAGTAGAAACAAGATAGAAAGATAGATGTCCTTTTTGAGGGAGTCATATTTTTCTAGAAGTTTGACTCAAGGAGTTTGAATTTGAAAATCCGTATATTACTTTTGAATTTTTTTTTGGACTTTTAGGTCATGGACAAGACTATAGAGAAGTATAGGCTTCTTTTATGAAGACAAAACCATAGCACACAAGGGTTAGCTATGAAAGAGAGGTTTTAAGTGATGAATGACCATGGGATTCCATCTTGAAAAGGATGAAAAGTATCCATGAGAATCATGCCATGAGTAGAGCCATGGTACTCATATTGAAGATAAAATTTGAAAGGTGTGGGTAATCACATGATTCTTGTTTAGTCATTGATCCTTAAAATAGGTAAGTGGAAGGTGAATGTTGCTCAAGGGACAAGCATTTAATAGACAAAAGATGATATAGGACTTGATTCAACAATAGAATGGTGAAGATGCAAGGCATTGAGGGGCTCAAGTTTGGGTTTACCTTGAGTGAAGATAAATGATAAGCACCCGATCCATAGGCATGAGTAATGATATAGGGTCCAAGCCAATTAGGAGAAAACTTTCCCCATTTACTTTTCTCCACTTTTGTTACATGTTGATTTTCCTTTCAGGATGAGGTCACCGACCTGGAAGGTTCATTCTTGGACATGTTTATCATAGGCACGTTTGATACATTTTTGGTAGATTTGGAGGTGATCAAGAGCATTTAGATGACGTTTCATCTAATAACTCAAGTTGTGCCAAATGATCTTGGAAAAAATCATCATCATTGAGCATATCTTTGAGTGAGATATGAAGAGATGGAATTTGGACTTGAGAGGCAAGACAACCTCTGTATACCGTAGACCAAAGAGAAAGGTGTGTGGCATAGTTGAGGTATGAATACTAGTGTGATAAGCCCATAAGGAAAAAGGAATGTGTGTGTGCCAATCCTTACCAAGTATCATCAACCACTTTCATAAGAATTTTGTTTAAGGTTTTGTTGGTTGATTTAGCTTGGCCATTTGTTTGAGGATAATAAGGTGAAGAAAAAATTGAGTTGAATGTCAAAGGCATCAAAGTTTCCAGTAGGGTTTTTTTTTGAATTTTTTTCCATTATCAATGATGAGGTGGTGAGGAACACCAAAAAGTGAAAATGATGTGATGATTGATGAATTCACATATTTTCTCAGATTTTTGTAGAAATAAGAGGTATGGCTTCCACCCATTTAGTGTAATATTTGGTAGTGGTAATAATCCATTGATGATGTTGGGAAGAATGAGGGTTGATCTCTCGACAAGATCCAAACCCCATTGAGAGAAAGGCCAAAGGTCTCGTGTGACCTGTAAGGCATGACTAGGGGTGTGATGAAGATTAGCATGTTGTTGACACTTCACACAACACTTGACATAGTCACAAACAATCATGGTTTAGGGTTGGATAGTAATAGCCTAGGTGAAGGATATGCTTAGCGACAAGCTAAGCCACTGAAGTGACCCACAAATCCCATCGTGAACTTCCTTGATGGTGTATGGAATTTTAGAAACTCGTAAGGCATCGTAAGAGGATAGCGTCAAACCACATTTATAGAGAAGACCACCCATGATGACATAGAGAGACACTTTTGAGAAAGGCTCATTGTCCATTGTGAGTAAGATCTGGAGGTAGAATTGAAAGGGAAAGGTAGTCAACAAACTACTTATACCAAAGGTCACGTGGGTCAGTTTCAATGTTTCCTACAAGGTTGATGTCTCAAATTAGATAAGAAGGTGATTGCAACCTTTGTACTATGACAAATATTTTTGAGTTGGAGGGTGAAGTGGGGATTTGAGAAGCAAGACAGGCCATGGTATCTACAAATTTATTAGTGGAATGCGGGGTGGTTTGAAGTTCATAATGGTCAAAGGTAGTCAAAAGTATGTCAACATGATGCTTATACTTTTGAAGTATCTCATTATGAAACTGGTATATACCATTAACTTGGTTCACAACTGTTGAGAGTCACCAAAGATATTAATTGATTTAACGTCTAAGGCTATGGTGGTTTGAAGACCTAACACGAGTGCTTCATATTTAGTGATATTGTTAGTACAATCAAAATCTAGTTTGAAAGATAATGGCATAGGCTCACCATCAAGAGGAATGAGGATAACTCTAGCACCACCCCCACGTTGACATTTGGAACCATCAAAGAATAAGGTCATCTGGTAAATGGTATCATCCAAGGAGAGGGTAGTGATGGATTCATCAGGGAAATCAAAGTTAGAAGATTGTTTTTAGAGAGAGAGGTGCATCATTGTGAGTTGGTCAGCAATGGTTTGTCCTTTGACATATTTTTGATGGATGAATTGAGATCTAGGTCTGCAAGAAGCATGAGCCAACATGTGAAACACATTGATGTTGGTAGGGCTTAGCATACATGTAATGTAAGGGGTCAGTATTGGTGACAACAAAGGTTTTGTGGTTGAGTAGGTAATGGAAAAGTTTAACAAAAACTAAGGCTAAGAAGATTTTTTGGTGTGAGTATATCTAGTTTTGTAGTCTAAAAGTGTATGACTTATATAATAAACCACTTTGCTCCCTATGTTTCTCATCATGATGAGTGAGCATGACACCAAGGAATGATTAGTAGTAGAAATGTAAAGGTAAAATGGTTGGTCATCCTTAGGGGAATGAGCACAGGTGGTTGGAGGAGGTATTGTTTTAAGGTGTCAAAGGCTTTGTGGCATTCATCATCCCATTTGAAGGAGACATCCTTTTTGAGAAGATGATGAAATGGATGGCATAGTGGTCGAAAAGATGAGAAATAAAGTGATGAATAGATTACAACTTGCCTTGCAAACTATGAAGTTGATGAAGGTTAGTAGGTGGAGGAATTTTGAGAATAGCCTTGATTTTAGTGGGATCAACTTCAATGCCACACAAAGAAACAATAAAACCAAGGAGCTTTCCAGAGAGAAAAACAAAGACACACTTCTTAGGTTGAAGGTGACATATATTTGATGAGATGGTCAAAGATAACCTTAAGGATTGTAAGGTTTTGCCCGATGTTTAGATTTGGTAAGAAGATCATCAACGTAATCTTCCAATATGTGATGCATAATGTCATGAAAGATATAAGTCATAGCCCGTTGATATGTAGCACCAACATTTTTAAGGCCAAAGGGCATGACACGATAATAGAAGGTTCCCCAAGGAGTGATGAAGGTGGTTTTGTGTTGATCTTCGGGGTGAGTAATATTTGGTTATAACCGAGAAACCATCCATGAGTGATAACATCTCATGGCTGGTGGTGAGATCAACTAGTTGGTCAATACTAGGTAGAGGAAAATCATCTTTGGGGAAAGCTAAGTTAAGGTCATGGAAATCCATGCAAAATGGAGTCCCCCTGTCACTTTTGTGATAGGAACGATGTTAGAGATCCATTGGGGATAATCAATGGGTAGGATGAAGGAAACCAAAAGAAGGTGTTGGAGTTCTTCTTTGACAAGAAGGGAAATGCGAGGATGCATTTTTTGCAGCTTTTATTTCATGGGTTTGGCATCAGGAATGGTTACGATATTGTGGACCACAATGTTTGGGTCAATACCGGGCATATCAATGTAGGACCAAGAAAAAGCATTTATTATGATCCGGAGGAAAGAAGTGAAAGCTTCATGTTTAACAACATCTAAAGATTGGCCTATTTTTAGAATGTGTGGGTCATCCTGAGTGTGAATATTGATTTGATGGTTGATTCATTCAACATGGTTTGTGTCTCAGAAGGTAATGACCGGTGAATATAAGAATCTTCCACACCAAGGTAGGTGAGAATAGACTCATCATCTTGACATTGAATGATGTTAATAGAAGGTGTATCATCATCGATCATGTCTAGGATATAGGAAGGGAAGAGAAGAGGGAGCCTCACCATCTGTTGATAAGTTAGAGGTCCCAGGGAAATGGTGTTTTCAAAAAAAAGTTAGGAGGAATGGATTTTGGATCCATAGACTTTGTAGGTGAAGGTGGTGAAGTTGGTGAATGGGGTGGGGAATGTTTATCATCCTCAATGAGTTTGACTTGGGCCTTCTTAGAGGTGGTTTAGAAAATCCAATACCACTACATGGTCTTTATGCTTATGAGTGGTGTAAGGAATGACAATATGGTGACCTTGTTCATAGAAACCAAATCCAAAGCCCTTCCAAAGCACAATGATGGAGGAAGGTGTGGGAAGAAGTGGTGGTTGGTGAGAGATTGAAGGTTGAGAGGAAAATGGTGAGTTTGGGAAGGTGGCTCGGGTGAGTAGGTAGAAGCATCAAGTCCCCCATATGTTAAGTTGGTGTGAAGGTGGGGAGGACCATAGGGGAAAACCTCACCTATGTGGTGATCATAGCGGGGATGTTGGTGAAGTTTACCATACTCTTGAGGAGTAAGGAATGTGTCAATATTATAAAGGTGGTACTCCCCAGAGTGAGGCATTGAAAAA
Organism: Taxus wallichiana var. yunnanensis; assembly: GCA_018340775.1. Taxonomy (NCBI): domain Eukaryota; kingdom Viridiplantae; phylum Streptophyta; class Pinopsida; order Cupressales; family Taxaceae; genus Taxus; species Taxus wallichiana. The sequence continues at coordinate 572,244,492 of CM031243.1, read as the reverse complement.
CACCTTCTAAGGGATCAATATTAGTTGATATGTGGGTAGTGGGAATGGATGAATCACTAGATAGTTGGGAAGAAGAAGCATTAGTTGTTTGAGAAGTAGATGGGTTGGTTGATGGGTCAGCTACAGAAGTGTGGTAGCAAGTAGTGGGAATAATAGGAGTTAGTTGTGGAAGATGTAGTGGAAACATTGGTGGATGAGGCAATGGTGAAGAAGAAGTGGTAGTGGTGGTAGATGCCTTAACTGGTATAAGGACATCATTGGGTGATACAACATGTTACATAGGTCTTGAATGGTGAAGGGTCAATTTAGAATGGTATAGTTGTGTCCTTCATGTTCAAATTTTAAACAATGGTGTAAGGTTGAAGGAACACAACCCATGGTGTGGATCAAGGTTGACCAACAACATGTTGTACTAGAATTCCCCCTCTAAGACATAGAATAATTTAAGAATGGTATGGGGGCCACACAAATGTGGAGAATGATGGTGCCAAGGGTGGAAGTCATGGCATCATTGAATGAACAACATAATTGGGTTATTATGCATGTAATTGGTAGGGATGCACATTTGGTTATGCATGAGAGGAAATGATGTTAATACTAGCACCACCATCGATCATAACACATCGAACATGTATATTATCAATGTAGATGGAAATAAATAGGGTGGGATCAAGGATCATCCGATTAGAGAGGTACAATCTCATCATCATAGAAAAACTGAGAGTGGCTACTTGATGAGTGGTAGTGGGTGTAGAGGAAGGGGATGAAGTGGTGAGAGAGGCCACATGGTGAGGAGTGATAATGGATGCAATACAGAGTAGGGTCATTAGGTAAAACCTCAATAGATTGTAGAACCTCAATGAGGGCCTATCGATGAGACTCAGAGGTTTGGACAAGGTCATACAAAGACATTTTGAGAGGAGACTAGTGTGTAATTTTTAAGCATTGTATGATGGGAAACCCCATCAGAAATAGGGTATGTGGGTCCATGGATGGTGATTTTTGGTGCAGTGTAGATGGAATATTGGGTAAAAGAGTGGTGGATGAGCTGGTTGTTTTCTCCTTTCCTTTTTCTTCTAGGCTCGAGTGGAAATTTGAACCATATTAATCTGTGGTAAAGGAGAAAGTGAGTCATGATAGGTGTAGTGATAGGATGGGAAAAAATATGGTGAGGGCATATATATTGGTTTTGTGAAAACAATGCAACACATTGGCATTTTGGCAGAGGTTTGGCTAGCTCTCTTATGTGGACCATATTGATCTCAAATGTTGGAGGAGGATAAAAGGGTTGTGGAGGGGGAGATGAAGGTCATTGAATAGGTATGGGATGAGGATGTGTGGTGATAGGTGAAGGTGGAATAGGGTCCTCATCTAAAAGATCATCATCGTCAAAGTTTTCTTTGAGAGGACATAGTTGGAGAAGAATAGTCTTAAGAGCCTTATAGTTTTCCACATCATGCCCCTGGACACATGATGGTAAGCACAAATTTTGGTATCATCAAACCCTTCTGGTTTAGGTTTGAGTGGGTCGTAAGGTCTAAGTGGTGGCAATGTGATGACAAGAGGTTTCCAAAAGGTTAGCTAAGATGTTGGCGTAAGACCCTGCCAATGGATCACAATGTGAAGTAAGTGTGGGTCTAGATGGAAGTGTGGGTGAATTTGGTGGGAGAGGTGCCACCGGAGGTGGAATCGGAGGTTGAGTAAGTTTGACCACCTGTTTGGTAGATAGTATGGTTTTAGGTTTGGATTGCACCTTCTTGGGTAAAGATGTAGCAAGTGAACTAGTTGTTGAAGGTGGTGTAGGTTTAACTACCTCTTTGGAGGGTAGTGGGTTCTTGGGATTTGGTTGCACCTTCTTAGGTAAAGGTGAAGAAGAAGTGTGTGATGTAGAAGGGAAGGAAGATGATGGAGGGGGGATGGGTTAGCCAAGGTGATAATGGAGGTGTGGTGAAGGTTGTAGTAAGAGGAAATGTGGAAGGTATTGGTTGAAGAGAAGGGAATAACATAGGTAATGATGAGGATACTGGAAGTGGTGTAGGTATAGGAGGTAAAAAGGATGTAGGTGATGGAAAAGGCGTAAGTTGTGTAGGTAATTTGGGTGTAACAGAGGATCGTGATGAGGAGGTGGGTTGTTGTGTTTTTGGTTTACCTTGGGTAGGAGGCTATTTGGCCAAGGTTGATGGGTGGGGACCTAGGATAGATGGAAGTGGTGAAGGTGATAGAGGGGTAGTGGGAGAAAAGCCGGTGTATGTGGCCTAAGAGGTTGGGTCTTCCTCTTAGGTGGGGAATATTCTTTTGATGAGCTTGTGAGGATGTGGCTAAATCAGTTTGATAGGAGGATGGACTAGGCTTGATGTTGGCATGACTCCCAATGTGGAAATGGGTTTGGACATGAGAGGAAGATATAGGTGTAGGTAAGGTTTTAGGCATAGGAAAAATTTCATTTGATGGTAAAGGTTTAGGTGTGGGTGAGGGTGATGAAGAAGGGGTTTCTACAATTGGCATGGGCATGGTGGGTTTGGTTGTTTTGAAACACCTTTAGATAGATCATGGAAGTATCGTAATGAGACAACATTTGCATCGAGTTGAGAAAGGAAGCTGAAGGCATCCCCAAAGCATGGAATTGTCAACATAATCCAAGTAGTCATAAACATGAAAATGACACCATTGTAGGGGGATGATGTTGATTTGGTAGTAATCCCTGTAAAGAATGTCTGTGAGATAGGGAAATGGTTGGCTTTAGACTCTGTGGGTAAAAGAGATGAGAGAAAATCAACAGGATCCTTGAAAGCCAATGGAGAATTATCACCAATAGGAAGGGATGTTGCTAATGGATCCCCTATGGGTAGGGGAGATGACAAGTTGGATGAGGTAGGTTCATCTTTTTGGTGAAGAAGAAGGTAAGCATGACTCTCATGTGGGTAGAAGAGTAAGTATTGTGGGTTGTTCATCAGGTTGAGAGGTGAGTGGGAAACTGCATCGATGAGATATGGCATGGGACTCCTTTGTGGGTGAAGGAGGAGATAAGGGAGACTCCTCTGTGGGTAAAGGAGTAGATGAAACAAGTCCCTCCATGGATGAAGGAGCTGTGCAAGAATCTCCTCGATAGATGGAGTAGGAGGAAATTGAGGAAGAGCTGGTATGATGTCGAAAACAACATGAACCTCATGAACATTACTTGTCATTGGTCGAGGTTTTTTGGTTTGGTTAGATGATGGGGTGTGATTTGGGAATGAATTCTTGAAGATGTGAAGGTTCTGATTAGTTGGTGCATTAGGATTATCCAAGATGAGATCTCCATTATCTAACATTTCTTGGATGATATTTTTGAAAGTTATACAATTACCATCGTTATGACCTTTAATGTGATGATAGTTGTAGTAATAATTTTATTTGTACCATGCAAGGCATAGGATGAGAGGGGTCAAAACTAGTATGTGGTTTGATGGGTGGAAGAGTGATTGCTCTAGATTTTAGAATTTTTTAAAACCGAAGAGTAGGGTTCTCCTATGGGAGTATATTTTTGTTGCTCCCACTTGAACTGAAATCCTAAATAGAGAAAGATTGGAAGAAGGCTTTGATTGGTTGGATGGGTGAGATGGGTTGACTTTCAAAACTACTATGTTGGTAGATCCTTTTCTTTAGAGTAATTATTTTTGGTTTGGAAGAAGAAGAGGTATCGTTTGATTTAAATGCAATGTTCTTGTTATGTAATTATATCTTCTTCTCTTCAATGGCATGAATTTCAAGTTTTGGGCCATGGTGAATGCCTCATCAAATGTGTGGAAGGTTTGAACTTGGAGAGTTGGTGAGATGTGTCTAGCACAAGCCCTAGTGAACAACTCTATTAACTTCGGTTTGAGGTAGTTGGAATGTGAGTTGGTTGATCAGGCTCCACCAATGAGTGAAAAATATGATAGATTCATCTTCGTATTGGTGTGTCATGTAAAAGTTGGTCATGGTGACCTTCTTGACAATGTTGATAGAAAAGTGGTCTAGGAAAGCTTGAGCTACTTGGTTGAATGAGAAAATGGAGTGCCTAGGTAGAGCACTATACCAATCAAAGCAGGTCTATCAAGGACATTGGGAATGTTCACAAGAGCAAAGTGTCATCATGAGCGATCAGATAACACCCATGTTTAAAAGACCACAAGTGTTGTTATGGGTCTTCTTTGTTATTAAATCGGTTGAATTTAGGAATTTCCCAATGCATAGGGTATGGATGAATGGAATGGATGGGTGAATGGGCTCATTACAAATCTCGTCGTATGTTAGAGAGTTACGTGACCGAGAGAAGACAAATGCTTCAATGTCTGCATCTTGTCCATCATCATTTTGATAAGATCATTGGTAGGTTGTGATGATTGGCACCCCCTATAGTATAAAGGGGTAGATGAGGAGGGTATGTATGATGGGGGCATCCAATATGTGGTGGTGTTCCATTGAGTACAAAAATTGTGAGGGAGGAATGTAGGATGGAATAGATGTAGGTGGCAAGTATCTGAATAAGTGATAGATGAAATAGGGGTTATTGGTGATAAGTGTAGGTAGGTGGAGTGGATGTAATGACTCTCGTAGAAATCAAGAGGAAGAGACTGATGGGATGGAGAGGAAAATGTTTTGAAGGGAGTATGGGTTGACACCATGGGGATTGAGATGCAATAGGTATATGAGAGGTGGTGGGTGCAGATAGACCTACACTCAAGGTGGTTGATAAAGGCATGGTTGACATCATAGGAGCAATTGACATCAAAGGTGTGATAGATGTCATAGGTGTAGTAGATATTGATGATGTAGGGTCAAGATGGGACACCACAGGTGGTAAGGTGGAAGAGGGTAAGGCCGAGCTAGTAGTAGCTGATGTAGAAGTGGGTGAGGGTAGGAGGAATGGACACATGCATGTCATGTATACAAGCTGCCCTGATGAATCTTGAGTAGATGAATGGATAAGATAATATTGTCTAGTAAAGCGAGCGGGGTTTTGATCAAGGAGTCTTGTGAACTCCTCATCACCTATGGGTATGGTAAAGAGCTTGATTGGGATCATATGGGTGATGAGAATGGAAGGGTGATGGGCTAGGAGGGAGTGGCTGAAGGCTAGCATGAAACATGAGAGCATTGGCTTGGCTATGAGTCAAAACCATGTGACTAATAGTAGACCTAGTAATTTGAGCTCGTAGATGACACATGAGTACAAAAGGAATGGAGAAAATGGTTCTAGAAGGTGACAACTGATCATTGTTTTAATTGAAAAATTAAAACACAGAGACCAGATGATGGTTGAGTAACCGGTGTCGGTGATAGAGGGTAACCGATCGGTCAAGAGGACCGATACTAGTCACTATGGAAAATAAAAGGACTTGCAAAATTTGGAAACAAATGATGAAAATGGAGTAGATCTGGACTTTGACAGTGATTTCAGAGACATAGAGATATGGTGAGGTAATTGAGGAAATCCCAGAAAAGAACAACAATGTGGTGAATGCTACTTTGGTTAAAATGACCAAAAACAACAAGAAACTAACATCGGTCAGTAAACCAATGATGGTGAGATGAGGGAACCAATGATGGTCACTGGACCGATGCGATTATTGTGAAATTTGTGAAAAGATGGAAAAAATGAATTTTGGTGATTTAGATCAAGTAAAAGACCAACCCAGAAACTGAGTATGGAAATGATTGACCCTAACACACTCAAAAAGAGTCAGAATACACCAACTATGATTATGGAGTGTGAAGGAAAGAAGAATGGAGAAAACAAACTCACACCTCAAAACACAAGATCAAGCAGAAAGCTAGCAAACATGAAATCCTATGTGGTAGATTTTATGTTCTGGCTTATGCCATTTTGGACTGACTTGTGAATATAGTAGAGTTTTTGGTTTGATAAAGGTGCCCTACAAAATCTAACAACTATGGATAGTTTCAGGTATGTTTTGGCATGGGGATCCTTCTCTGAGATGATAACTAGACAGAGAAACTAGTTTGGAGCCCATTGTCAATCCTCTGATCGTGTGATCATTGAAAACTTCTTCAGGAAATATGTTGTAAGAAAATGAGTAATTTATTTTTAGTGGTTTGGTATAGAGAAAGAAGGGTGCAAAGTGTGAGCTATGGTTCAATTCATCAACCATCAGCTGGTCATGACTTCAGCATATAGGTTGCCCACAATTTTTAAATGAGCTATAGATGCAACACACAGAAATGATATGTAAATATTTTAGACCCAAATCCACAATGAAATTCGATGAGAGAAATGATGAATAGGAAAGAGTATGTCTTTCACTAATGCAATACAAAATAGAAAGAAGTGTTCTTTTTAGTCCAAAAATATGAGTGTCACTGAGACCAGTAGAAGAAAAAGAATGTTCCAAGGAGAAAATTTAATGTGAACTATTTCAAAAGGAAATAGACACACAATGATTCACCTAGGAATGAACAATGCAAAAGAACCCAAATGGGTCCCACCGAGCATGCCAAAATGTTTCACCTCAAAGTATGTGATAAAATAGATAAGGTAATGATCAAGGAGGAATACTGTGATTATGTAGATGGTATGCATGCACATTGTAGAATTTGATCAGATTGAATGTGAGAGCTTCCCTTTGGCTAGGAGGACAAACTGTATAAGAAACAAAACAAGACCACCAAATGATATTAAATAGTAAATGACAAGTGGACTGCCTAGTGATTGCTAGTTTCGGGAAGTGTGATACTTCCTAGATGGTTGTCAATCCACTTTTTTATCAAATTAATGAAAGTAAATACGAGAAATAAAGGTCCTATTGCTAACACTTTGATTTAGGTATCTCAAAACATTATCAACACACTAGATTAAGTAGAATATTGAAATACAAACTAATCTAGCATTAAGAAAGGTATGTTTCTAGTTGGGAAAGGTCATAGAGGTGTTAGGTAAGGTCACAGGGGTGTCTAGTAAGGTCAGGTGGAGTTTGGTTGAGTTATGGGTTGTTTGGTGGAGGTTAAGAAAAAAACAGTGACTGATATTATTTTGGTGACCGATGTCGGTAGAGAGGTGAGACCCGGCGGCGGTTAGGTGACCACGCGTCGGTAGGGGAAATTTAGTAGTAATTTAATAAAATCAGTTTTTGAACTTCTTTGATGATTTACAGAGAATGAAGGGAGAGTGGTTGGGTTCGTAATATTACCAAGAAGACTCAGGAATACATAGGGGAAAGTACGAAGAGCCAAAATTCCATAGGTGGTTGGATTGATGGATTGGTGAGAAGGTGGAGATAAAGGAATATAGGGAGAAGTAAAGTATAATGAAAGAGGTAATGGATCTAAACTTTAAGCAAGCAAAAATGATTAAAATCACGTATACTTACTTTACATTTGCAGATCGGTAGGTGAAGGAGGATGAGTAGTTGATCCGTGAAGAGCTTCTATGTTCAGTGTCGTGCAATACTCCCAGAGTGTCTCCTGTGAATATTCTAATACCTTGGGATGAGAGCCAGATGCTTTCTTGGGCATGTGGTTGAGTATTTTGTGTCATCTAGATGTTGAGAGGCTTTGGATTGTGCTTGAATGCAATAGTTCTCCTAAACTAAAAATGACCAACCTAGGTAAAAGGTTGCAAAGTTGTATATAAAGTAACCAATGGTGGTTAGGTGACCGCATCGGTTCGAGGATAACCGACATCGTTAAGGTGGGTAAGTCTAGGTTTACCAAAAATAGGTAGATCTTTACTATTTTTGGCATGTTTTCTCATTGAGTCCGCTTAGGAAGTGGAGTTCTCATTAGAAAAGGTAGGAAGGTCATAGAAAATTCAATTAGGTTTAGAAGAAGTCTTAGTTAGTTAGGTCAAGTGGTGACTCAAGCACTGGGAGTGATGACTCAATGTTGAGAGTGATGACTTGTCATTGTGAGTTAAATGCCCCTAGAATGGGTCCAGGGTGAGGTGTAATGATGAGGTGGAGGTGTGAGGATGAAATTAACTTAATTAAAATAATTAAATTAATTAATAATGTGAGAATTCACCTTCATGTTGGTTTTTGGATCCTATGTTCAGCTCAAGGGTTTCTCCGATTCTAGGAAGGCTAGTGATAGCCCTTCCCAACACTGCCCAGAGATAGAATATTTTTCAAGAACTCCTAAAATCACCTAGGGGTTGATTTGAATTTCCTAAATCACCTAGGGGAATGAATTAACACCAATTGGGAGGTTACTGGACTGATTGGGTAGACCTAGGGTGCCTCAGAATGATAAAACATGAAAAATTTGCTACAGGGGTATCATTGTCATGCTTAGAAATTGTCAATTTCCCTATTGCACATTTACATGAAAACAATTGGCTCTAGCTTGGGGACATGACATGGATTGAGCATAGAGAAGACATGACATGGGAATCTAGAATCTAAACTTTAAACCATATAATATATTGACCGGTTCCTTATACATTGCACCCTACGAGTCATGTACAACTTACAACAAGAGAGACAGAGAGAAAATAAGGAAACACACAAACACCAAGAAAAATTAAAGGAAACACACAACACACATGGAAAGGAAACAACACACAAAAAAATGGAAACACACCTAGCAAACACCTATGGTACAAGGTGGGAGACAAACCGCTTTCACTAAAGCACTTTTCATCCCTCAAAAGTTACCCCGAGGGGCAACACCGAGTGATGTATTTCTGCAAAGCCATTGATTGGTTCTAGAAATTAGCCTCCTCTCCTTAATTTTTATGAAATATGGGTGATTTCTTGACCGTCTGTGTTTTCTGTAGGAGTGAGTCCATGTGAGCTTCTTGACACTCAAGTCTTCTCTTGGAAATTTGACTACCTTCATGTTCTTTGAAATCATTTTCATAGTGTCGGTTGCCTTCCGTGTTTATCAACATAGATCATTCTTCATTGAGAATCTCATCGCTCCCCTGAAGCTGATTTTCATGGAAATTTCTTGAATATCTTGAGTTACTTTATTTCCTAATCTATGTTCATTGAGCTCTTTTCCATGAGAAACCTTGGACTTATCCTTTTTCTCGACTACAATGTGAGGTGCTTGAGTACTATTGGATGGATTGGAAGTAAACTCATACTTGTCTTTTATGGCCATGACATGAGTTAAGAGATCAAGACTTAGCTCGGGGTCTTCCGCAACTTCTACTGCATCCAATAGTTCTTGCATAGAGATCTCCTTTGTTACTTCCTGCAGCTCATCTTTGTATGCCTTTGAAGGATATTTATTTTGCAGCTCAAGGAAAATATCTGGAGGGATTACTTCATCATCTTGGGAATCACTGCATTCTATCACTCCTTCGTCAAGAGGAGATTAAGCTTCAAAGGCCTTAAAACTCCTTACTTCAATTTCTTCGTTATGGAAAGGGTCTTCCTCTTCAAATGGGAAAAAAATATCTCCATTTCATCATTGCATCCATCAATCATTGGCTCGGGAGGGACATCATATTTCTACTTTCACTTTGTTTCAAAGCGGCTAACCTTCACACCGATTGAGGCTTCTATATCAGATTTGTGCTTGTCTTTTAGATTCATGGCTTGCATTAGGAGTTCGAGTCTTAGCTCGGGGTCTTATGTTTCTTCCACGGCTATAAGAAGTTCTTGTAAAGATAGTTTTTCGAATTGTTCAAGGGCTCATTATAGATTGACTCGGTCTCTTCTAGGTGACATGATCAAGGGAGTCCTCATCTTCAAATGGGAATGAGAATATATCTTCATCACAGAGATAACCACATAAGCTGATTTTTCTGTTTGAAAATCATTAAGAACCATTTCCTCTTCTTCATGGTTTGCATCGTCGGCAATTCAGGGCTGCCCTCTTATAACTCAAATCTCCTCAATGCTTCTTCAAGGTCCATGCCTCTCCAGAAGGCATGTCTATCCCTATCAAGATGGGAATATCCTCTTCCTCCTCAATTGTCAAAAAGTAATTCATCCGCCTGCTATCTTGATACAAGATGTTGGTTTGTGGTATTTCAAGTATTTGAACCATGTACATCATCTTCTTCTCTAGAAGTAATTTCTCCATGTCTCCCTTCATTGGTATGGTTTTGGAAGACCAATTCATCTGAATTTTACCCCAACTACTAACAAAACCCCTACTTAGCAACATTCCAAATGAAGTTGGAATGTCTGCTACCAAAATCATCACTGAAAATTTCTTGTCTAGAAATATGGCGAGAGCCACCTATGCATCTTTGACCTTCCCTACAAGTGGGACTTATTTTGACTCCAAAGAGTAACAAGATCCATTGGATGGATTCATGGTGAGTTTGAGAACCTTAGCGACCTTCAAAGGAATCATGTTGTCGAGGCACCAGAATCTATTATGCAATTGTTTAGTACATATTCTCCAACAAGAAGGGAGACGTAGAAAGGATCGACCTTGTCAGTCTTGGATGCGCTCAAGGAAAGCATGTTCTATGAGGGAGGCATAGGTGGATTTGGTAGTACTCCTTTAGAATTGGGTGTTACAACATTGGGTGTCAAACTTCCATTCCTAATATATCAGATGAATCTCTCAAATTATTTAGGGTGAGTCCAGTAAATATTCGGTTTCAGTAATATGCACTTTGGATTTTTTGTGTATACTATGAAGTCAAAAGGAAAAGATGCAAGCGAGGGTGATGAAGGGACTACTTTTGGATTTAGGATAAGTTTGGAAGCATGAGTAGATTTTTGGGGAATAGATGGGATCTTGAAAGGTACACTAGGAGCTTTCAAATTACTAGATTTTACAGGAGAAAATTTAGATTTAGAATTAAAAGAGGTATCAAAAGACTTACTTGAAATTACTGGAGACTTATTATTTCCTACAAGATCGAGGCTTCAACAATGCAAAATCCATGGAGGGTGGGAGAGGAGATCCTCGGCTAATTTTTTTTTTTTTTACAGAGTTGCCACAGGAGGATCTTCAATCTTCTTTTTCTTTGCAATAGCTGAGAAAGATCCCTCTTTCTCGGAATGAGAATGAGTGAATACCGCACATGAGAAGCTCCGTAAATCTTCTTCATCACCTCCATAATATTCACATAATCTTATTTTTGTATCATTCTCAAACTCATCCCTTTCTAGGAAATCACCACCTTCACTTTCTTGTTCAAGCTCCTCTTCATTTTCCTTACTCCTAAAACTTGCATTGATAGGTGGGGCCTCCAAGGAAAGCCTTCGGGGTGCTCTTGCAATCTAATTTCCATTGCTTATTTGAGAATAAAATCATTCAAATATTTCCCTCCTCAATGACGTCATTTCATTTTCCATTTTCTACAAAAAGGATCGATTCTTTCATTGGCGGGACATTGAGCTTTACCCTTTGAGGGATTCTTGATCTTTCCAAATAGGATGAGATTGTCATCAAGTTTAATGGCCAATATTTGTGCTTATACAATATCCCTTGGTTGAAATATTCATAGGAAAAATCCTACCTCCAAGTGATTGAGCATTAATGAAGCATATTTTGACATTGTTTTCAGATGGCAAATCCTCTTCCGGTATCTTGCAAAGTAACCATTTGAAATAAGCCACGAAGTCTCTTATAGTTTCACCTTATCCTTTCTTCATTTGAGCCAACTACACCAAGAGGTCCTAACAATCTTCAGTAAATTTGAGTCTTCCTTCTAACTTTCTTTTGATGTCATCCCAACAAGTGATGGATCAGGCAGGTAGGAGGAAGAACCATTCTGCTTCTTTTTCTTAAAGGGATTTGACGAATGGTCTTATAGCAACATCTTCATGTTGGAAACCGAGAATTCCATGTGATGTCATGCAAACAATGATGTGTTCTTCAGGATGTTTTGTTCCATCACCTTTGAACTTTGGAAAGTTCTTACGGTAACTTATTAGTAGATCATGAAGAGGTTGTTCAAGGGAAAGTGGCCCTGTATTTCTTCCCCATGGGACAATGCATTGAGGTCTTTCTTCTTTTTTCGCCATTTTTTCTACTTTAGCTTCTACGAATTCTTCTTCCTCTAGGAACTCAATGCTTAATGGTGGTTGAAAAATAGGAGAATTTGAAGGGGCGTATAAATAGGAGTTTGGATAGGATTGTCGGGTGAAGCTGTTTGAAGATACGGATGGAGAGGAAGCTTGAGAGAAGATGGATTATCTCTAATTTGTTCTTGCTAATTTTGTAAAGCCTCTAAACTAGAATCGAAATACCTCTTGACTTGCTTAACTTGGTGTATCTTCCTTTAGCCAACTTTTGGAAACTCTTGCAGTGGGAACACAAAAGGACATTGTGGAATATGAAGGGTCATGTGCAGGAATTGACAGTATATCTTTCAATAATGGATTTCTATGAATTTCTTTTTCTTTTTCAATATTTGATTTTTTTGAATTTTTGACCTTGCCATCATATTTTGGGTGCAAATGATACTAAATATGCCCCATGGTGGGTGCCAAAAATTGTTGGCAAGAAATTTTCGGGGACAAATTTTTGGGTTTCTTGCCAATGCTCTGGGATTCTAAGTCCCTCTACTTAACAGTGCACGGCTGTCTTATATGCATGCGCGAGTGAAAAAGGTGGATTTTTCCTAGTGGCCTTACGGTCGGGGATCCAATAGAGGCACTCCACTAACCCTATGAAAAATCTAGAAATTTATTACTAGAGAGGACTTTGTCTGGAAGTGGGAAAGAGAGTGAGAATATGAGGTAGGGGAACTAATGCTACGGGTAGAAAATCATATTCCTGCACATAGTAGTTAAATACTTCATCACTGCACTAAATTAAGAAGAAACAACTTTGAAAGTAGAAATAACACCAAATAGAATTTTATGAGCACAAAGTATCATGAAATCCCTTATTCAAAGAAATCTAGAAACTCCTTCTTCTTGTATTGATTTCTCAAACTAAAGTTTTACATAGTGGGGAAATGGAGGAAATTTGAGAATGAGGGGAATGGAATAATTTGGCTATCTCCTTTGTTCTCTCAATGCACTCTTGATTTTAAAAAATCAATCACAAACCCTTTGAAATGGGAATGGATTTAAAATTTATAGAATGAGAGGTGACTCATCATCTACCCCCCAATGCCTTTTCATATGTCCTTACATAATTTAAAAAAATTCAACTTCCTAGGAAGCTTTTAAGTCCCTTTTTATAACATAAAGGTGAGTTATTACATTAGGAGCATTAAGACATGAAAAAGTGCAACCCCAATGCAAAATTAGAACATTGAGAAGAGAGAGAAATTTGGGGGAAGAGAGAGAGAGAAGAAGAAGAGGAGATGTCATTCCCGATGAATTCATTGATCCTTATTGATGGAAAGCTCCAAATGTAGTGAAACTTTGAATCTTCAAACTCCTTACACACTGAGAAACTCCTTCAAATTAGCTCACGAATGCTTTTCAAGTTGAATGAACTAATATGGATCTTGAATTCCCTGTGAAAAATGCCTATGATGATCCCGAATAATGATGTCCCCCTGAATGATTATCCTTATATGTCCCATTGTGCCAAACACATGGGGCAACTTACTATTTTTAGTAAGTGTCATAGTTAGATTTTCCAAACCTCAACTAGCTATGGTAGTTTGAATTATTTCTTCTTATTATGCTCCTCTCACCTTTGTTAGAGTAGGTATCTACCTTAGCTCATGTTCACCTAGGTACATTATTTACCTTTATTATATTTATCCTCACCCACTTATGTGTGTGGATATTTCTTTTTATTTATTTAGATATTAGGAGATATTATCTAGTTGTTAGGTATATTTTTTTCCTTGATCTATGGTATTGACTAGATCCTTGATGTCTAGTTCTCTCTTAAATCTATGGTCTTGACTAGTTCTTTGATGATTAGTGATTTCCTTGATTTATGGCTTGATCTACAACCTTGGTGGTTCTTAGATTGTTATTCCTTGCCTATTTAAGCAAGGCCCATTCTCAATGTATTACATTGAGTTCCATAATAATATATGATATTGTTGCTCATTTGCTTGCAAAGGTTTATGTAAAGTTATTATGGTGAATTAATTTCATCTTATTGATCGTGATGTTTGATTAGCATCGTGTTCTTGGCTTGTACGATCGGTTATCGTTCATTTCATGGTATCGGAGCGAGAGATTGCTTTGTTGACATTTGTCTGTAAGTTTTATTTTGCAAATAAATTTTTATGTATTCATATATTTGGGATTTGGTTATATTTTGTTTTTCATGCATTTTATGCAAAGCAGAGGCTTCCATTAGATCCGGAAGGTGGGAAAACCTAATATTGATTTGTAAACTCATCCATTTCTAGGGACATTCATTTTTGTGGTTACGGTGAAATTTCAAGCACGGTAGATAATTTTTGGGAGTGTTGTAATCAATTGTGGATGCAATTTGGCTGAGCCCAACATCCTATAACTTTTGGGAGTTGCGGTTTGTACCTATCATGGATTACGAGAATGCTTTATGCTTTTCTCTAAAGTATGTGGACTTGAAGATATTGTCATTCACGATAAGGATACAATAATACACTTCCTGTAGAACAAACTTGCTATCCTACAACATCGCTATCATATTGTGGACAACCATATCCATGCTCTAGTCCACTTGCGAGTTATTGCTCTTATACCCACTGACATTGATCTGCCAATCTTTGAGCCTAAACCTACTTTTTATGCTTCTAAACCTGTGAGGCTTGTTACTACATGTTCTTCCACATTTGTGCCTATTACAATACCACATGTTTTGTATCTTACTTCTTCTTAGTTGCATGGATTTTTAGAAGCATACCACTGCATTCAGTTCTCGCATGCTCCATTCTATGGGTCTCACTAGAGGATTCATTGGTAGACATTCATAGGGTATTGTTTCCTCTATTCCACATGTTAAGTGGAATTCTTGTCATGACATTGGTTTCGAGCAGATACTTCATTGGGATCACACATTTGCAGAGCTCATTTTTGTTCACTCGATTCTTTCGAGGATCATGAGCAACACATGAGTTTTGCACCTCACTAAGGATTGAAAAACCTGATATTTTTGTTGTTAGACATGATCAACCTAACACACATTCGATGTTCTTTTGCATGTACCAATTGCGCATTTTGTACCAAGTCATATGCGAGGCATCTTTTCATCCATCCATGTTGATTTGGGGTGGATATCGATCACTCATGGTGGCAACATAGGCATTCGTTGAGAGGACTCTCAAGCATGGCTCCTCCACCATTCAGACCTCTTGCTTCGCTTTTTATACATACGCATTTTGATGCTTCTTTTTTTGAGAATTTTTCTTTAGAAGGTGTAGTGTATCTCTCTTGTTTATTGACATATTTGTTTGTATACGTATTTTTGACACTTTTGGCATGTTGACAGTCTCTCTTGTGGGGGAGCTATTCTAGTGGAGCCAGTGTTAGTTTTTCAGTGTTTGAGTAGTTGTTTTGACAACTCATATAGATTTGTAGTGCCACTCCACCCATTCAATAGTATGGGAGGGTGTGGTGTTGATCTTTCTTCTTTGGGTTTTGTGTCCTTGCCTTGTTACCTTGGCTTTTCTTGGATCGTGACACTCTGGATTTTGTGTCCTTGCCTTGTTGCTTTGGTTATTGTTCTTGGATCGTGGCACACCTATTTGCAACACTTGATTGAATTATGTTTGGTGTTTTTTTTGCACTTTCGACATCACTCTGTTGACAGTCTCCTTGTATGGAGCTATTCTGGTGGAGCCCAGTGTCAGTTGTTTTTATTTTTGTGATCAAGTAGTGGATTCAGACCACAATGCACACCAAACTTCTTTAGCATTGTACGAGTTTTTGAGCCGAGCTTCTTGGGATGCCTTGGAGTGGGTCTTTACTCTCTTCACTTTGTTGTTACTGGTTTTAGGTATGTTGCGGTGTCCCTTTTTTCCCAGTTATTATACATGAGTACCTCATTAGGCCTAGTTGTGGGACTCATACTATGGACATGCCACTTCTATTTTGGCCCCTAGCTTCACTTGAGGGGGTGTTAGAGTAGGTATTTACCTTATCTCATGTTCACCTAGGTACATTATTTACCTTTATTGTATTTATCCTCACCCACTTATGTGTGTGGATATTTATTTTTATTTATTTAGATATTAGGAGATATTATCTAGTTGTTAGGTATAGTTCTTTCCTTGATCTATAGTATTGACTAGATCCTTGATGTCTAGTTCTCTCCTAAATCTATGGTCTTGACTAGTTCTTTGATGAATAGTGATTTCCTTGATTTACGGCTTGATCTACGACCTTGACTAGTTCTTAGATTGTTATTCCTTACCTATTTAAGCAAGGCCCATTCTCAATGTATTGCATTGAGTTCCATATAATATATTATATTGCTGCTCATTTGTTTGCAAAAGGTTTATGTAAAGTTATTCTGGTGAATTACTTTGATCTTATTGATCGTGATGTTTGATTAGCATTTGTGTTCTTGGCTTGATATGATCTGGTTATCATTCATTTCAACCTTTTATACCTACTAACTATTTATAGCGAGGGCTTATGGAACTACTTGCTATTTTTAGTAAGTGTGAATTACGAGCTGAGATGACCTTTTTGATGACTTTTCCTGTGATACTCCCTCTGTGTTCACTACCTTCTTCGTAACCTCTTCAAAAGGTGGCTTACCTGAAGTAACAGACCCCTATGTAGGAAGGCATACCATTTTTAGTAAGTGCACCACAGATGTCAGATTGCAAAGAAATAGGTCTTGAAATTTTGTGTTTTATTCTAGGGTTCCACGTTCGAATTTTGAGTAATTCCTTTGTCTGAACAAGTGGGAAAATGAGATTTTCATCGGTGGGATAAGAATACTGACAAAAACACAGCCGTCCATATCCCTAAAAAATAGGGATTTCATAGCATGAAAAATATTTTGCTCGAAACTATATTTTTCAACGATCATTCCCTCTAATTTTTCGTGTGATTTCACCCTTTGGAACTCTAAAAAGTGAAGAGGTAGTTCACCGCATTTTTCACACATATTCTTCATGTGACAGGGAAGAACTTTGATAAAAATTCAGTCCTCCATATCCCTAAAAAATAGGTAATTCATGGCACAAATGTGAAACTATATTTTCAATGATAATTCCCTCCAATTTTTGCACGATTTCGCCCACTAGAACCCTGAGAAGTGGAGAGGTAGCTCGCTGATAATTTCCACTATTGTGTCATGGCAGCCATTAATGGATCTTGAAATTTTTAGTTTTGGTTTTTGTCTCCATTCACGATGAAATAAATCCATTGTGATAGGTTTTTTCTTCTTGTCTTACTGGTGAAATTTCTCTTCGATCTAGTTATTGGTTTGATGGGAAATTGAGCTTTGTTCTTTGTGGAGCCGGAAGAGAAATTTATTTGTTGTGAGAATTCATTTATACAAATGGGAGGTTTGAATATGATTTTTTAATGTCCTTCAAGAGAGAAGAACTCAACAACATATGGTTTGTCAATCTATGCACCGGTTTGTAAGATCTCTTCGATTTTCAGTTTCATGGCAATGAAGATTTTCAAACTTCTGGCTTCTTTGTTTGATCAATATTTATTCTAGAACCTACATATTTTCATGGAGTGAAGGATTTATTTTCTATGGTGAATATGGTTTGAGATTTGGCAATGGTGGAGTGGTGGTGAGAAGTTGCAAAGAAAGTTACAGAGCAAGTTGTGCATAGAGGAGTTAGATGTTAGAAGTTAGAAGTGGAGGGATTTTTAAAATTTTGAAATAAAAATGACATGGGAGATGGGAACATTTTCATGTACCTGATGTCCCTCACCTCAAAGGGACATGAGGGACATCAAATTCCATGGTGATCAAGGTGCTTTGAAACGTGGCAAAGATCCACTACAGGGAATGAAGGCTAAAAAAATCAGCTTTAAAGCACTGAGGGGATAGAAGTTGGTCATATGGGTGACCAAAATTATTCCTTAGTGGCTTGGTGAATTTTTCCATGGTTTATGTCCTTGAAATTGAGGTATTTTAGGAAACAAAAATCCTTCTAGGCTCCTGGAGCTGACACATGTCCTCCCAAAATTTGACTAACTCTGAACTCGCTCAAGAGGACAACTTGAAATGACGATAACTTGATCTCCTGATGGATTTTTTGATGAAAATTTATATGATCCTAACTGGAAATGGAAATTTTCATTGAATGGTGGGAGTATTAGGTATTTATTTTCCACTTGATCCCTAAAAACGTGGATTTTTATTTGGTACTCCACTTGTGTATGAGAAACACTACTTACAGGACCTAATGCGTCAAAATTTTGTGAAAAATTAATTTCACCATATTTTAGGGTTTTTAATTCCCTTTATGAAAATGTATTGGTTTGCTCATAACTCCATTCAGAATCTGAGGGGTTTCTGGTTCTAGGAAGACGGTGTCAGCCCTCCCAATTATTACTCTAAGGGTTTCTCTAGTTCTAGGAAGGCGGTGATAGCCCTCCCAACTCCGGAGATAGCATGTTTTTAAGAATTCCTAAAATCACCTAGGGGGTTGATTTGAATTTCCTAAATCACCTAGGGGAATTAATTAACACTGGGAGGTTTTTTTGGGCAGACCGAGGTGCCTCAGAATGATAAAACATGAAAACTTTGCTACATGGGTATCATTGTCATGCTTGGAAATTATCAATTTCTTTGTTGCACATTTGCATGACTAGTTAATTAATTATTATTTATTAATTACGCGCACTCTAAATGATAAATTATCATTTATTGGATCAAATTCCTCTCTTACATCTCACAAATCATACTAATTTTCCTCTAATTATATAAGCTTACTCTACCTATTAATTAATCACCTTTGATTAATTAAAACATCCCAACTAATGACTTCTTGAAAAATTAAATCTAAATCAATATTACCTTTTATAAAGCAACCTTATTCATTCCTAATCTTGTTTTACCTTTTCCCACATTCATCAATTTTCTAGCCTTGCATGATCAGCAAGCTATATAAAGAACCCTCCTTCTTACCTTTCTTCTTGCACCATGCTTTGAATAGTGAAAACTATAAGCATTTTGATCTTGAGCCATTCTCCATTGTTGGAAATAGCTTCTCCATCTTGCATCCTTTCACTCAAAATTGAGTAATATGGGAAGATCCAAAATGGCCTTGTAGCCATTCTTGGTGAGATTCCATTCTCAATCCTTGAGATCAAGTAACAATCCACTTTGATTTCTTATGTTCTTCATAGGTTCATAGTTTAAGTTAGCAATCATAGAGAGTAGGAAATAACTTAGCATGTAATTTCATTTATGCATTGAAGAAGCATTTCCTTTAAGCTCTTATCTTGATGGTTCATTGTTTAATTAGCATTTTATTTTGAAGCTATGTAGATATTAGTTTCAATTTATAGATTATTTAATTATACATGAGCACATTTGGCACGCCAGTGGGACTTACTCCATTTTCCTTTGCACTTAATTTCAAGTTTTTGTAGTTAAGTTTCAATTTTGGTTACTAACCCTCTTTTTGCATATATTGACATAACTTATTTTTCTTAACTTGTTTTGTTGAGTTTGCATGTGTTGAGTCTTCCTTGTAGGTATAAAGGGTGAATTTCTGTCAAAATTGGATCTTGATGGGAAAATTTCAATATTTCTCCATGTTTTCATTTTTAGAGCTTACTTTTTCAACATTCTACATGCTAGTTTTGTCAATTTCTTGAAAATCTTAAATTCTTGAGCATGTAGGTTAGTGTTTGATAGTGTTGAGTCTTCTATTTACATATTAATGTGGTGGGTTGTTGTCAAAATTGAATCTTGGTGAGAAAATTTCAAGATTTCTCCATGTTTTCATTTTTAGAGCTTACTTTTTCAACATTCTACATGCTAGTTTTGTCAATTTCTTGAAAATGTTAAGTTTTTGATCATGAATGTTAATGTTTGATAGCATTGAGTCTTCTATTCATATATTAATGTGATGGGTTGTTGTCAAAATTGAATCTTGGTTGGAAAAATTTGACCTTTTTATAGATTGAGGGACATTTTTTTGACATTTTTTGGTACATGTTAAGTGCATACACTGTGAGCATAAGAGCATATGCATAACCCATCTTCCAAAGGCCATAACATTTTCCTCCTAAACTCGAAATGACTTCATTTTTTTGCATTGGAAAGGTATTGAAGTGAACTATCAATGAAAACATAAAATTTCAAGATTTATAATTACATAAATTGCAGTTTTTCCTTTATTGTAAAAATGGTCATTTTCTAACATGTCTAATGTTTTGATGAATGTTGTATTTCCATAATTTACTTGATTTAGACACAAAGCTTGTGTATTCTCTTCTCTTACACCTTTTGGTGATATTGAGAATCAAAAACAACTTTGATCTCTATCTTTTTAACATTTGGATTAACTTGGAAATTTGATTATTCATTTTGCTTAAGGGAATGAACCTTTTACAAAGCATTTTTTATGGTCCTTTGATTTGAAGTTTTCCATTTCTATCTAGTTGGGATAAATTTTGTGTATGCTCTTCTCTTGCACCTTAGGGTGATCTTGAGAATCAAAAACAACTTTAGTCTTCATTTTCTAACATTTGGTTAATTAGAAACTTCATCTTTCATTTTTGGCTTAAGGGAATGAACATTTATCAAGATTTTTGTATGGTTCATTAATTGCAAAGCTTTCCTTTAATTTTTAGTTGGATTATTTGTTGTGTATGATCTTCTCTTGCATCCTTGGATGATCTTGAGAATAAAAATCAACTCTTAATCCTCTTTCAAATAATGTGATTTTCTTGGAGAACTACTAAACTTTGAATGCAGGACCTAAATACACTTGCCAAAGAATTGGGATCGAAACAAAATACTAATGCAATTTGATGTAGGTTGCCAAATGGTGTACAACTAAACCACATTAAGAATAAAAGATAAAAAACACACCACATTCATAACACTGTATTTATAGGTTTGGATAAGGGTACGCCCCATCTACTTAACTAGGACATAACCCCTTTGGCATAAGCCTTAAGCTACAACAATGGGGGTGGTCCTAGGAACCCTAAAGTAGTCCATGCAAGAGGGAACCTTGTGGATGAAATGGGAAGTGCTTCGCACACCTACTTGACTAGTTTTACCTTTGTGAGATTTAGCGTCAAAGTTATCTGTATCATGACCCCAGTGAGAGTACATGATGAACACATTAATTGCTCACTATACTTGAAGGGGTAAAGTAAAGCCGAGATAACCCAAGACTAGTCAAGTGTGAATTTCTTGGTAAATCGAGCTCACATCTAGATAACTTGTGACACCTAGTTGAGTGAACCACCTAGGAAATCCATTCAGTATTTGGAGCCAACTTGACCAAATCATTGTTGTAAAGAGCCATCATTCATCATGAAACATGTGAAGCGTTACTTTTTCTTAGTTTTTTCACTTGCCCTAAGGTGAGGAGAAACTCTTGTCAAAGTGAGGCCAACATTTTTCATCCTCACTTGTACTACTTCCTTCACTTTCTTTTGACACTTTGTTGATCAAAAGAAGAGTGACCACACATGTATTGCCAATTGATTGTGTCACCACTTTTTATGTCATTTACGCTCATCCATGTTTTTGGTTGGGTTGTTAAACATCTAAAGTGTGTGGGAACGTTCTCATATCATTGGCAATCATTTTGATCTTGATACCCACGTCAATATCATCATCATAGTTAGGCTTGGTTCATCACTTGATTCTCCTTTGAAATTATTATCTTTCTTGTATTATATCACAACAATTTTGATACTTACGTCTTGTTTCTTGCAAACTTGACCTAAGTGTTTAGATTGTAACGTTACACTACGCATTGTAACAATTCCTTGGTATACTCTAGCCTTGGTTTTCTTTCAAACATTACCTCGATTTTGAAAGGTGTTGTTGTTACCTTTGTGCATGTCGTATTAATATTATTTTGATACTAATACCTTACTTTTCTATAAATTTTGGTTAACATATCTTAGTGGTATTGTTGCGTCGTTCATATTCGTAACTTCCACTTTTTTTTAGATTTAGGTCTTGGTTAGACTTAAAATTTCTTTTAGTATACCTTGTTTGGAAATTGTATCAACCTTTTGTTATTTCTTACATCTTGTTCATTTTTGAACTTGGCATAAGTGGTGACATTATGTTGATCATTTTACGCCAACCTACCTTTGACACACATTTTTCATAAGGAGTATTTCCTTGTAGATTGGCTTTGTGTTTTGAACTTGTGTGATTGTTCCTTGTGTTTATCCATCTTATAAACTCATTTCTAGGACAATCCTTTGGGACTTTCGATCCTCTTGATCTTCTTTTTTTTTCCTAAATTCATGGTCATTTTTGAACATATCTTTCAAACCTTAGCAAAAACATTTCCTATCAAGCAACTTTTTCATCAATCAAACATTGGAAATATTTCCTTTATAAAATTTTGATCAATCCTTTAACATTTACACCTCCAAACTTGTTGTCCAAACCTTGTTGGATTATCAATCTTATGTCAACACGATGTATGTTTTCCTTATCTTCCCTTTGGAAAATCACACAAGCATCCCCTATCTATTTGTAAAATGTCTAGTTGGTTGTCGTTATGCTACCGAATTGACATGGAACTTCCTTCTATTTGAAGGAGTTCAATCACACTATCTAGGTCTAGGAATTTGGACTTAGTGAACACCAACCATTGACTAATTATCATAGGGTTCCTTATATATGACAATAAAGAATCAAAATTTAGCTTTCACATCAAAATATGCCCATCATGACTAAACCATGTTTGGTTCTTCTTAGAGAACCCATTTGAGTAACCCATTCCCCACCTTCATCTCATAGTCGGTGGTATGGTTTGGACACTTCTGATCCAAATTATTATTTAGGTTTCCCCCACTCTTCTTCTGATTCTAATCCAAAATTTCCTCTTCTTTTAAGGATTCCAATCCAAATATTTTCTCTCCAATTCTTCTAATGATTCAGATCCAAACTATTATTTAGATTCATCTAATTTACTCCTAAGTCATGGTCCTCCCCTTCTTCATAAGACCTCCTTCATCATACTTCTATTGTGATTCTTGAGTCCCCCCTTTTCTTTCATGAGACCTCCTTTATCATTCATCAATTTGACTCCTAATTCGTGGTCCTCCCCTTCTTGCAGGACCTTCTTTATAAAACATATAATGTGATTTTTCAATCGCGGTCCTCCCCTTCTTCGCAAGACCTCTTTTATCAGTCACCTCAATGAACCCTTCCTCCTTTGAATATTCATGTGACTCAAAGTCCTTCTATTCAATTGTCTAAGTTGACTCCTACATCACAATCTATGGAATTTTGGATATGAAATCCTCCTATTCTTCCTCCACGACGTCATCTTATAGGGAAACCTATACCAACCAATTCTAAATCCACATCTTCTTCTACTCATGAGACATCTATCCCTAAGTCTACTTTGTCTCTTGAGTCATCTTCTTCTATCAATCATCATCAAACATATTCTAAGTCTTCCACACCAGTTGGACCTTTTTCTTCCAATCAAACCCCTGTGGTCGATCAAAAACCCATACTGATTGATTTCTTTTAGAATGAAGGAGATGATCATGACATTTATAGGGGCACATGAAGATATCCCTCTAAAAAATTATGAGCAAGGATTCTCTTTAGACCTCGATGTGTTTTGCGTATTGTGGGGAAAAGGTTGATTCCTTTTATCAAGAAATAGAGGAAGAGCCTAAGAGCATGCAACTTGATCCTCCTCTTATTCTTCCATCCTCACATTCTTCATTCTGTGATGAACTTCTGGGTCTATTATTGAGCCATGACTATCTTCTCATCACCCAATTCTTCTTTACATATCACAATTCCTTAATCAAAATCGCACTTTGGGTCATCGCCAAGTATCCCATCACCTTCTTCTATATATGGGCCACCTCTAAGTAGCCCTTCATCATCTACTTATGGGTCTCCTTTAGGTAGCCCATTACCTTCTATTTTGGGGCCACGTCTAACTATCCCCTTGTCTTCTATATATGGGACACCTCTAGGTAGCCCCTCATCTTCTATTCTTGGGCCGCCTCCTAGTAGCCCTTCTTCCTCTATATTGGGGCCACATCCAAGTAGCCTTCCATCTTTTGTCTATGGCTCACCTCCTGGTATCCCATCTTCTTCAATTCTTGGACCGTATCCTTTTCTTCCATCACATTATGCTATCAATGATTGTGGCAAGCCCACCATCATTCCTCTCATTAATTATAAACATCCACATTCTTCTCCCACTTCTCAAGATCAAACAAGTCAAGCATTAGCTTATAAGAAACCCATACAAGTTATTTATCAAGATAAAATCAAAAATACGAAGAGCTCCAAATCTCCCAACAACTCAAACAATTATAAAATTCAAAATCAAACGTGATTCCAGAATGCACACCAATGTACCCATCAAGTATGGTAAAAGTGTAAAAACCTATGGATAGGGAACTCAAGCTCCCACATATGAAACCCATGTTTCAAAATAAATCACTAGTCATTTTTTGAGTGTGAACTCACCATGATCATCGATATCGGGGATAATATCACTCTTGATAAACAAACGTGCTTAGTCTCCCTTATCAAGGAAATCACAAACATCATTGTTGGATCATATCATGTAGAGTGACATGGTTGGTCCCAATCTCCAAAAACACTCAAAAAAATTGTCTTAAAAAAAAATCAAAGATTCAAAAATAAAAAAATGAGAAAAACATTAAAAATCAATGGTACAAAGATCAAACATTGCAATTAGGTATTACATACACATGGATGTTATTTCTTCCCTTTCTTTCATATTCCTCTACAATTCATCCACCATTTTCATCCCTTCGATGATATTTTGGTTAGCTTATTTCGTACACATTTTGTGACATTTATCTCTATGGTATCCATTTTACCTTGGTCTTTCATCACCTTGGTAAATTAGATAATGAATGACCTCTTATATATCCTATCATTATCTACATATAATAAACTTTTTGGGAAGAATTTTTGTACGTATTTGTTGACACTAGCCAATTTCATCATCACAATCACTTCCACATCCTTCCATCAAGCTATCAGTGGTTCTTAACCCCTTGTCAAACAAGAGAGATGAAATAAGTTTTAGAAAGCAAAAGAATAAAAATAAATCAATCAAAAAGAAAAAGCTAAAAGCAAAAGAAAATTGATATATAACTCTCTCTTGGGGTATTTCCAATAATCTCTACCAGGGCTATGGATGCCTGACTGGTAGTAGAGAAATGTTATGATTAGAATCAAATGCATCTCCATCGGGGCTATGGACACTTGGTGACAACGAAGAAATGTATGCTCTCCTTCCACAATCCATTCACAAATCACCTTTCAAACTAAATCATTCCTACACATTGGCTAGTGTCTTCACTTGTTGTCTATCAACTCTTTCCTTCAAGAGGTAATTCATTTCCACATGCACACACATAGGATCTCGATGAGTAAAAAGGATTAGTATGTTACCAAGTGTTTCTTTTTTGACCTCATTCAAACTCTTGCTTTAGCACATGTCTTGTCTCATGATTTTTGCCTTGAGATAATTGCTTTTTCATGACCATCTTCTAAATCTTTTCATAGCATCCTCTGTTCTTCAAAATCATTTAGAACATCCATGTGTATATGATGTCCTGTTTTCCATGTTTGCAGACACTTTGTCCCCTTTTAATAAGAAAATTTTCTACTTCCTTTCTCTCATGTGTTTCTTGGCCAGCTTACATTGGGGGCATCCTTGCTCCCTCATGATTGAACCTATTTTATATTGGCCTTGATCCCCCTTCAGCACATGAATATTTTATTTTGAATACTCCCACCTAATTTTTGGGGCATTTTCACATCTTCACTTTCTTACGCATACGCGTGGCATTTTCCCTTGTACATCCCATCTATTGCTAGGGGAATCCATGCTTCTTTGTCTTCTGTACATAGTTTCAGAAAACTTTTAAAATAAAAAACATTCAAATATGTTTCTAAAAAATCAAAAACAATAAAAATCATCCTACAAAATGTCACTCTTTGGTTCTCTCATGTTCTTGTGCATGACTCGTGGATCATCTTGATCTACCTCCATTAACAAAGTTAGTTTTCTTACTATGTCTGTACTCTAGGGCACAATGAGTTGTTTGGTATTGTTTCATAGTGAACTATTTTCATAGGACCCAAGTGTCCTCCTTATTCCCCTTGCATGTATCCTTGCTTGGGGCACCATATTTTAACCCTTGTTAATTTACACAGTCAAAATCAAATCTTGATAACAAAAAAATTACATTATGTTTCTCTATTAGGTTAGCTTGTTTACTTTCTTGTATTGCATTGCATTATGTATGTTGCAAGGACTTGGGCATATTTTAATTTCTCGTATTGTATTGCATTTTATATGTTGCATGGAGTTGGTGTTTTTAGCTATGGACATTTGTTCGTATATGGCCTTTCATGTCATACTACACTTTTGTTCATTATTTTTAATAAGGACCGATGACATCAATCATAAGCAAAATGATGAAATGAAGATGGTTTTTGTATTGGCAAGATGATAGCTATATCCATCTCTTTTTCATCTTCATTTTCCTTCCATGTCACTCTCCTTCTATCAACACTTTTCTTCAAAGAAAACTTGGGGAAATAGAGATCAATTCTTCTACTTATTATATTATTTTCTTTCATTTTTTGATTGTCGATCCCTCTTTCATCACCCCATCGACATTCGAGGGGGCATCCTTCATTCTATTAATTTTTTCTTCTATCTCTTCAAAAAAAAAATTTATTTGTACTTGTCTACTATCTTTCAAGTGGCGTCACTTACACCACTCCAAAGAGGGGAAAATGCGAGACACCTAAAACCCGCTTATGTAGGCTTTAATGCTAAGATTGCACTAATTATCCTCTTTTTCATCATTTCCGTAATAATTAGCATTTTTCCACTAATTAGCTAACAGTCCTCTTCATATTCATTAATTAATGAACTTTCATTAATTAATTATCCTTCATATCATTAAGGAAGTCGATTAATGACCTTTTGTTAATTAATATCCATTTCTACTTGTGTTAATTAATTATTATTTATTAATTACACTTGTAACTCTAAATCAATAAATTACCATTTATTTGATCAAATTTCTCTCTTACATCCCACAAATCATACTAATTTTCCTATAATTAGCTTATATATAAAGCTTACCTCTACCTATTAATTACTTAAAACATCCCCAACTCCCATGACTAACTAATGACAAATTAAACTATTCTAAATCAAGAATAACTTTTATAAAGTAACCTTATCCATTCCTAATAGTGTTTTACCTTTATCCCACATTCATCAATTTTCTAGACTTGCCTCTTCGGGATGTTAGGATTGTGGAGCTGAATTGCTTCATAGATAGCATGATTTACACCTTGTTGGTTTACACACGATGGCAGAAATCGGTGCAGGTAATCGACACCAATCAGCTAATCGACACCGATCGACATCGGGTAAGCTGGGCTGAGTCAGCATTAGGGTAACCGACACCGATTAGGGTAACCGACATCGATTACCTATGTGTGAAAATTTATATTTAACTCACGGGAATTAGATCTAAATTTATTATAAAGTTGATCTGAAGGTTATAAATGCATATCTAAGTTGCTCTAAGTTTGTATATGCCTATATAAGTATGAAATCTAGGGTTAGAAGGTGAATTAAGAGAAGGATTGAGTTATATCCTTGATTCTACTAGATTGAGAGGATGAAGAAGAAGAGAAAGAAAGAACATGTTATATGAAGATAGAGCTTCCATGGAGAGAAGTTGAGCGGAAGGAAAGTGTCGGTACATTTTTGGTGAGAAGATGGTATTATCTTCTACTATATTTCCTTTATATTATTTAGTCTCATATAATGGCTTGCATAGTATGCAAAGTAGTTAGTGTTTCTTCTTGTTAGATCCACTGGTTGTTGTGAGATCTTGTTATTGCTCATTCTTGTAGATCCACATGTTGTGAGATATTGTATTACAGATCCATGAGATCATGATGTATTGTTGATCCATAAGAAACTAGTATTGTAGAGGAAATAGTCTTCATGTTTGCACAGAGTTGATGCAAAGTGATGATGGAGAGACTTATTTCTTGATGCTGCAGTTACGATTGCATATTGGTAGACCCATCCCCAACAAGTGGTATAAGAGCCTGGTTATTTTAGAGCAAGTTTTTTCTTGAGGTATATTATTAGTGTCTTACTAACAGGTGTATGAGAGTAGGGTTTGTTTTTCCTGATGTGAAAATTGTAGGAAGATATTTAAATCTCAAGTGAAAGCTAGAAATGTGAGTTTCTAGAGAATACGGTGACCGACGTCGGTTAAGTGGAAACCGGTGTCGGGGCGGGGTGATTGTGGTTGGTTATAGGGTGATCATGGATGGTTATTGGGAAACCTAGTTTTTAAAGAGAAAATTATAGATCGAAGAAATTGAGAGATGCATGGAATGTGACTTGTTTGCGTTGAGGTGTCCCTAGTTCTTGGAGGCACAAGCATGGTGGTCAGATATAAGATCTAGGTTATAGAGATATGGTTTTATCTTGGTTTTGTAGTGCTTTGCATTTTAATTACACATGCATGGTTTTGGATTACAGATCTAGACGAGAAAAAAAAGGAGCGGTATGCATCCTTGGTGCAGTTAGATGTATAGGGCTTTGGTAGGGAGGTTATATCACAAAACGAAGATGAGGCTTCTATCAGAGAGGAAATTTATTCAGTTAAAGATGTGGGTTAGTATTTTGGTGTTGATAAGGTGAGGTATTTCACCTTGATGCAATTTATTACATGGTTTATTGATATAGTGGTTTTATACAATTTGGATACTTCTTGAAATGGTAGCTCGGCTCAAATATCATATTCAATTGAAGTAGGCACCTGGTGTGGTGTTCTATGATAAATTATGTGGCATTGGGTTTGTTCCAGCAACATCTACATCGGTCTGAGAACCAATGTTGGTCACAGAGGAACCAATATTGGTCTAACTATGGCTAACTATAGTCGGTATCTATGGCAACTTATATGTACAAGGTTTTTGCAGCAAGAGAAGGAAGATAGTTTTTTTCCTTATTTGGAGGATCGATTTTCTTGCACAGAGTGTACATGGTAGAAATGATGTAGATCACTTCATGGTTTAGATCAAAAAGAGGACAAAGTTGACTCGGTTAGTCCATTGATATTTTGAGTCAGGTATCTCTATATGATTCATGTTTTATTTCTTTCATTTGGAGAAATTGATATTATGTTTGGATAGTGTGCATAGATTTACACCATGGTTTTTGGTGTTGTTTGACTTTTATTTCCCGGTTGTGTGGAATCTTGAGGACAAGAGTTTCTAGTCTAAGGATGATATCCTCAATGAATAGTCATGATTAGACACAGTTTCAGGAGTAACGAGATATGTTGAGTAAAAATAGATGGAAAGAAGGTGATTCACCTACTTCATAAGAAGTCCAAAATTCTATGATGTATAAGTATTCTCAGAGAAGAAAGGGAATCAATTTTATAATTCTTTCATCTAGTTTTTATTTCTCACCGACATATTAGCTTTTGAGCTTGGTGTTAGAGGCGGTGCAGGGGATTTCATGCTCAATGGGATAAATCCATGGTTGTTGGCATTACAGGTTGGACACAGATGCACGTGCGAGTGAGAGGAGTATGATACTATTCAGAGTAGCATGAGGCACAAGTTTTTTTGGAGGACAATCATGGTTTTGTAGGTATTTTGAGTTTATTGCATGATGACATCACTTCTAGTTTTATTTATAGTGCCTAGATATCCCTATGGGATTGCAGTTGATGGTTGTTTAGTTGGGTTAAGAAGAGAGAGCAATGTTATTGACATTGAAGGGTAAAGAAGGAAAATTTGTTTGTTATAGGTTACAGTGTGACAACAATGTATATTTACATCTTATTGATGTTTCCCTTGTTTTCTTTCATCTTAGATGGTTGTGCAATAGGTTGATGACATTTTTGCTAGTATTTGCACTAATTATTAGTAGCATGGTTAGCAGGGTTGTTTTTGTTGACATTGATGAGCACAGGATTCATATATGGCTTTAGAGTTAGTCGGTGAGAGACTTGGAGCTTCTGGAAATCCTGATGATATGGATGGATGTATATGGTAAGTTTATACATGTGGATAGATTTTATTTTATGAGTCTATGATCTGCTGCATTGTTTTTACGCACGGATGCCCTGTGAACATGGTTTAGATTCCTTGAGCATGAGTAGGGGATGTTTGTATTTCCTCTTGATTACTATGTTACTCCATGGGAGATGTTATCTACATATGATTGTCTTAGACATGCTAGTTGTTTATGTAGGGTTGGATTTGTAGATTGCATTGTCTAGATTCTTTGAGTTATGCATGTGTTTTTGGATTGATAACCCACTAGTTTCATGAACATTTATTCCAGTTTGACTTGTCTTTGGTCAGTTGCATTGGTAGTAGCATGGAGACATGGATAGATGGTTAGAGAACATGGTTGATTTTATAGGTATGGCTATGGTTGTAGTTGAAGCTTAGTATTTCAGTTTGAGTGGGAGCTCTTGTAGGTGTGTTAGTCATGGTGGCTTAGTTGCATGAGAGGCTTGGAGTTATGATTTAGTGGGAGCTTGATGTATGGATAACTCATGTATCATGGATTAGGAGTAGCTTCGTGTAGGTATATGGTAAGTCATGGGTTTGTTATCTTCTTGGTTTTAGAAGATAGTTTAATCTTCCTGATTTCATTTGAGAGAATTTTTGATATAAAGAATAAACGGTCTTCATGGTATGTAGAGGATGGTGAGGTATAGGTTCATAAATTTATCTCCGATTCGAACATTGTTTGGATTGTGAAGTTGAATTTCTTCATAGATAACATGATTTACACCTTGTTGGTTTATACAAGAATCTTAGAGGCACCATTTAGCTAGGGTAACTAGCACTAGTCAAGCTAAGCGGCACCGGTCGGGGTAACCAACACTAGTAGGCATCGGGGTAACCGATATTGTTTACCTATGCATGAAATTTTATATTTAACTCATGGGAATTAGATCTAAATTTATTATAAAGTTGATCTAAAGGTTGTAAATGCATATCTAAGTTGCCCTAATTTTGTATATGCCTATATAAGCATGAAATCTAGGGTTAAAAGGTGAATTAAGAGAAGGATTGAGTTATATCCTTGATTATCCTAGATTGAGAGGATGAAGAAGAAGAGAAAGAAAGAACAAGTTATAAGAAGATAGAGCTTCCATAAAGAGAATATGAATAGAAGGAAAGTACATGTACATTGTTGGTGAGAAGATAGTATTATCTTCTATTGTATTTCCTTTGTATTATTTAGTCTCATGTAATGGCTTGCATAGTATGCAAAGCACTTAGTGTTTCTTCTTGTTAGATCCACTAGTTTTTGTGAGATCTTGTTATTGCTCATTCTTGTAGGTCCACATTCTGTGAGATATTGTATTACAGATCCATGAGATCATGATGTATTGTTGATCCATAGGAATATAGTATTGTAGAGGAATTTTTCTTCATTTTTGTAGATTCATAGTACGGTGAGAGCTTAGTTGCATAGTTGAAAATGTAGGGTAGCTTCAGCTATGTGAGATGTAGTGTTGTTTGAGGCATGGTTGTAGTGCACTCAGGTAGATCCGGTTAGAGATTTGGAGGAGACACATGTGGTGGTATGGAGGAGCCGTTTATTTTACTCGGGAAAATCCGGTTGGAGATCGGGAGGAGAGATACTCTTGTAGAGATACATGTACTCTTTTTTAGAAAATTTAGTTTGTAATCTCTTGTTATATTATATAAATGAGATCTATATTGTAGTGCCCACTTCCCTTTGACATTTTTAGATACGATCTTGATATTGTTGATCTTATTATGGACACTATTATGTTTTGTTTTGGTATGATGGTTAGATGTTAGATCATGGATATTTATTGATCTGGATTCAATTATTATGCATGATGGTTACTAGGAGACATTTTTATATGTGGATGAGGATATACTATTTGACATGGACATATTATAGATGTTGATTTGGACATGTGACATTGGATATTTTGAGTAGACTTAGTATGGAAGATTATTGATGATGATATAGTTGATTAATTAATTGAAAATATTAATGTTTAATTCTTGATGTTGTTGTGATTCATGTGTTTTAGATGATCATGAGATGATGTTTATATCATTTTGGATGTTCTGATATGGCCATGAGGCCGAAGGAGGTATTTGGGTTTTCAAGTTAAAATATCACAACAATGTCGGGGGACTGGAGACTAACCATATTGAAATTCTAGGTGAATTCAACAAGGTCACCATGGCAACTGTTGTGTGTGTGTGTGTGTTGTATGTTGTTAGGGATTTCCATGGGGGAATTTCCATTATTTGTGACCATGGGGTTTTATGTTTTGATTAATGTGGTTTCTTTATTAATGTTGCATGTGTTTATTTTGTGATGTGTTGCCCCTTTTCATTAGTTATTATATATGTTGTATTAATGTTGTGAATAATCATGTGTTAAAATAAATAAATCAATATGTCATAAGAATGTAATTAATGAAGTTGTTGATCTTAAATGTAATGTTGTAAGAGTGTGTAAGAAATGTTGTAAGAAATGTGTAAGAAGGTGTAAGAGATATGTAAGAGAATGTAAGATAGATTTTGGAGTGAAAGACACTTCATCCTCTTAGGAATTTGAATTTGTCCTTAGAGGCTATATTTGGAGGCTTGTGGGACAAGTTAAACTTGTCCCACACCTCTTAAAATTATTCACCAACCATACCTATGGTTTGGAGGTTAAATTTAGGCCCTTTTAATGCATTTTTAATTGATTATTTGTAAGTTTTTATTGCACTTCTCTTACATATTTAAAATTCAGTCCTTTTGGGGTATGGGTTATTTTGGAGTGTGTAAGTAAATTTGTTATTTTTATTTATTGTGTTTAGGTGAATGATGTTGAATTTCCTCTTGGGGTTGAGGAAGAATGATGTGGCATCCCACATGGATCCACATCATCCTCTTCTCTTCCCTCTCCTTTAAAAATTTGAATTCCTTGCTTTTTGTGGTTGTTGAAAAAAAAATTATTCCTCTTGGGGCAAATTTTGCTTGTTGTTTTGGGAGCTTGTTGTGGAAGGAGTTTGGAGTCATTTTGCATGCTTGAGCATTTCTGATTTTGGACTACATTTGGCATTTGGAAAGCTTGTGGATCTTGGAACAAACTCCATTATGGAGAGGTAGGAACTTGTGCCTTTTGAAAATGTTTCTTTCTCTTGCATGCTTGTATGAAATGGTGAATGTTGTTATGTGTGTGTTGGCTGGTTGGGTAGACTGCTTAGGATATGGTGTAGGAGAAGGCTATGGGATTTCATATGGGGGGAATAAGGGAATGCCAATGGCATCAGTTTTATTGTGGAGGGAGTTTGGGATTGGGATCCACCTTGGAAAAGAAATAGCTTGCATTTCTTACTCTTGGGGGCATAAGGGAGAAACTTTGGGGGCATAAGGAGGGGTTGGGAGGCATAAGGTTTATGGGATATGATATGTTATTTTGGTGGTATGATTATTGGTGGATGCCCAATTTCTAAATTGGGAGGCATAAGTAGTTTCCCCATAGTTCCTTGCTCTTCTTGGCTTGCTTGATCAAGCCTAAGTTTTGTGTGAATGTTTTCAAATGTAGTTGTGAACTGTTGTTTTGTTTGACTGTGTTTCTTATTGTATTATGCATGTGAAAGAATACTGCATGTTTGTTGTGGAAGCCTTATTGCCATGAGTTGATTTTCATCTTCTATTTCAATATGGTTGGGGCTCGGGGGCCAATGAGGAAGGATGGCTTCTCCCTTCTCATTGGATGTCTTGGTTGGGTGGAGAGTGTTGCCTTTCCCCCTTCCTTGTTGTGATCAAGAAGAAAAGATGGAGAAACTAGCATGTTGTTGTTTTG
The DNA here is from genome assembly GCA_018340775.1 of Taxus wallichiana var. yunnanensis. Lineage (NCBI taxonomy): Eukaryota > Viridiplantae > Streptophyta > Pinopsida > Cupressales > Taxaceae > Taxus > Taxus wallichiana. Next base: position 572,210,618 of record CM031243.1, on the reverse strand, counting down.
GAGCAAGAGGAATATAGTTTGACAGTCCCTTCTTTTGTGCAAGTTCTTTGTAACCCTTCCCACTTGAGGTGGATGAATTGTATAGCATTTTGTAATGTGAAACCATTGGCATTGATAATGAAAGATTGAAATCGGAATTGTGAAATGTAAAAGAGATTTATTTTACTCTCTATTTTGGAAAAGAAATGTAAAAGATGTTATATGCATTGTATTTTATATTTTAGAAATCAAATGGAAAAGACAAGATTGTAAAGTTGTATTGGAAAGGAATAAAGGATTGCATTAGTTTTCAAAATTACATTGTGTATTGAATGTGTTTTATTATTGTTGAAGATTGAAATTATGTGTTTGTAAAGAAGAATGCATATGAAGGAAAGGGCAGTGTTTTGTTCTCTTGAAATGAGTTGAATTTGGAAATCAGGCTTTGTATAATTGCTATTGAATAGTTGATTGAATCAATTAAATGCATTAGATTAGAAAGGAAATGAATTCTCACACTTGGAGGTTGGAAAAATGTTTAAGTACCTTTAATGTTGTTCTCTGTTATATTTTCCAAACCTGGCAATCAATTTATCAATGAAATGAGAAGTTCAAACTTGCACAAATCAATAAGATATGAAACATTGAAATTCAGGCTTAGTAAGTCCTAAGGAATTCAAATTGACCCTAACATTTAAGAAAGAACCTTCAAAACTTTATAAAATCCAATTTGAAACTTGTACAGTCGTTTTGCTGTCAAAAGATAGAAAATTATCAACTGCAATTCAATCAAATAAATTGAACCTTGAAACCTCTCTTAAATCCATCCAAGAATAATTCTCCATGTCTGTTTGACATGTTGAGAAAGTAGGAATTCAAAATTGAACAAAAAAATATAAGTTGGAAAATTGCCAGTTCACTAATTAAAACCTTGCAGATTGGTTTCTCAAAATTGACCTCTCAAACTTCATCAATTTCCAAAATTGATGACTCTTGTGTAAAGAGGGAATCGATATCTTTCCGAAAATTCCTCATTTTCCCAAAACTGAGCTTTCTAGCTCAAGTTACGGCCATTTGACGTTTTTAATTCAAATTGGCATTCAAAAAATAAAACAAATAAATATAACTATTAGAAAAATTTAAATTTTAACCTTTGAAAAATTTCCCTAAAAATTCCATGGCCCCGCCATCCCACAACCAATCGGGACCTGTCATGTGGCACCTCGGAGGGGTGGACCAAAATTAAACTTATACTTTTTGAAAATTTTGCCTTGGGAAATTTTTCTCATTTTTTTCCCACAACCCCGCTTTGCACGCATGACCAATCGTATCTTTGACACATGTAGTACGGTGGAAGGACGGACACTTTTGAACTTAAAATTTTTAAGTTTTGGACTTCAAAAAAATTTCCCAAATTTTCCCACATTCCTGCTAACCCGCGACCAATCACGTGCTGACACGTGGCTCGACGGATGCGCGGGAGAATTTTGAAAGTTTAACTTTTAACTCTTCCTTTGGCAAAATTTTCCCTTTTTCCTCGTCGACCCTGCCAGCCAATCATAGGGTGCCATGTGTCCTTTTGGGGCTATGGTGGAGGCATGTTTCCCTTTTTTCCCTTAGTTTTTTTAAAATTTTGGGAAAATTTTTCATTTGGTCCATGGCCCTGACCAATGATGAGAAGGTGTCACGTGGCACCTTGGGGGTGGCTTGATGGGGAGGGCGGACCCCTTTATTTCTTTTAGTTTTTGACTTTGGAAATTTTTGAAAATGTTCCCCATGGCCCAAAACTCCACTTTCCTCTCATATTTTCCTTCTTCCATGAGCGCACAAACCCACGCGTCCCCTTTTTCTTTTTTTGCCTCCTTTTGGCATAATTCGCCAATCTCCCCACCGCTCGGCCAATCCCTTACCTTTTTCCCGCTTGAACCTAGGTGCGATGCGTATCCACCGAGGGCTGCGGAGGCATGGGAGTATTTTTGACTTTGTTCCCACACTACGGGAAAAATTCCCTAAGCCGCCTCGTGACCTTCCGATCCGTTCAAGGCGCTTTCCCCATCTCTTGACACGTGTTCCCCTAGGGAAAAATTTGACCCTAGAACTCCACTCGGACATATCTTGAGTTCTATAAGGAGTTAGGAGGACTTATTTATATCACCGGAAAGGTGAGAAAATTTCCTATCCATTGGGAATGGTTTAGGGAAATTTTGGAAGTGTTAAATATAAGAAAAATTCTATTGAATCTCTGATCCTGTTAGAGAGCAGGCATGGGGGTAAATTACTCCCTAAACCTAACTAAAACATATAACCCTAAAATTTGAACCTTGTGAACTTGAAATTATTAATGAAGGAAAACATAGGTTGTCTTATTTTGGTCTTGTTTTGGAACTGTTAGTAAAAATAGATGTCTTACAACCTAGTTGTAGACATTTCTAAACAAAAAAACAAAATTATCCCATAATTTTCTAGCTAACCCTAGGTTGTTTCTTGGGTCTCAAGTGGTTGTTTAAACGAGCACTACATATATATTTGGTAGACCCCCAACTCCCATGAATTACTAATGACAAATTAAACTCTTATAAATCAATATTACCTTTTATAAAAAAACCTTATCCATTCCTAATATTGTTTTACCTTTATCCCACATTCATAAATTTGCTAGCTTTGCCTCTTCATGCGAGCTATATAAAGAACCCTTCTTCTTACCTTTATTCTTGCACCATTCTTTGAATAGTGAAAACTATAAGCATTTTGATCTAGATCCATTCTCGCTTGTTAGAAATACCTTCTCCATCTTGCATCCTTTCACTCAAAATTGAGTAATATGGGAAGATCCAAAATGGCCTTGTAGCCATTCTTGGTGAGATTATATTCTCAATCCTTGAGATCAAGTAACAATCCACTTTGATTGATTATGTTCTTCATAGGTTCATATTTTAAGTTAGCAATCATAGAGAGTAGGAAATAGCTTAGCATGTAATTTCATTTATGAATTGAAGAATCTTTTCCTTTAAGCTCCTATCTTGATGGTTCATTGTTTAATTGACATTTAACTTTGAAGTTATGTATATATTAGTTTTAATTAATAGCTTATTTAATTATAAATGAGCACATTTACATATAGCAAGGATTTAGATTCTTGAACTTGGAAGCCCTTTGTTTGATTTATGTTAATTGAGCTTGACGGATGAAAATTTCATATTTAGGCTAGCATGCAAACAACAAGATTCGAGAGTTTGAAATTATTTGTTAGTCAAACTTTTAACTTCAAGAAGAGAAAGAATTACCAAAACATATTAAAAAAAATTCATCTCCATGATTGTTGATCTCAGAAGAATCATAGGAATAATCTTCATCCCATGATGATATGTTACATTCATCATTGTTATCTTCACCAAAAAAATGATACACTTTAAAAACAATCTTACCATGTGGCTTGATCACTAAATTTTTGAACATTTCTTGTTCGCCAAAATGGTGAGATTCAAAAATCCAAGAGAAGGATGATTCAACTTCATCTCTTCTTTCTGTAAATTTTTTGTGCACGTTCGATCATACTTTCTTGAATCTTCACTTGTGAAGGGTTTCAAATATTCATATGAAAATTTTGTTTCTTCACAAGGGGTTATAAATCAAGATCATATGGCACATGTTTAACAATCTTATTTTTCATATTTGTGGAAAGAATCAAATTATATTAAACATACATGGCTTATTGTTGAGAAATATGCAAGTCTTGAATCTTCACTCTATGCACGGTATACACGGAACTTATGGATGTAGAGAAAGAATGAAGAAGTAAAATTGGTTTTTGCACTAGGTTGCTTGTTTAGTGGAATAGTCTTAAACAAAAATTTAATCTTCTACGAATTTTTCATGCAACATGAAAAGAAAAATTATGATTACCTTCATCTTTTGAGTCATCTCTATAAAACTTTGGGAAGTTCTTTCTTGAACCAAAAGGTAGGGGAGAATATATGGAAATGCTAAAGGAATAAAATAGTTTACCCATGGTATGGGTGAAACCAATGACATTGCATGAATCGAGAAAAGATAATAATTTATTTCTTCATATCAAAAAAGTTTTCATCCTCCATTCTAGGGGATGTTCCTTGATTTGGAGACCGAATGGTAGAAGTTCAATTTCGATACTTTGATCCTTCAATCCCCAATAGAGTCTACAAAACATGTTGGTATTATTTTATGTCACTTTGGTTTATTCGGTCTCCTCACAAATTCACCTACATTATCTGACATAAAAATTACAAGATTTGAGAGATCACCTATAGATGGGGTGATCTAACCTCTGCATTTGAGAGGGGTAACTCCCTTGTATGATGGGTTTGTGGGGTTTTGGATACTTTTAACCCTGAAAGAACCCAAAAGGAGAAAGAAAGGAAAGTGGGAGAGGAATATAAGAGGGGAAAATAATGGAGAGAGGGTGAATGCAAGAAAAAGTAAATGCATATATCATTCCTACATGCTATAAAGTACACCATAAAAGTAAAGATATTGAATGTTAATAATTTGCATGAAAAGGAAATAAATAAAATATTACATTTGACATAAGAACAAACATAATCACCAAGAATATCAAGACACAAAGTTCTACAAGCATCCCTGTATTTATTCTTGAAAAGGAACACAAAGTTTCCTTGTTGTTTTCTCTTCAACAAAGTATTTACAATGATCAATCTCCATGGAAAGTACCTAAACAAAAAGTTTTATTAACTTCCCTTCCTTGAGACCATAGGACACAAAGTTCCTCCAACCTCCAAATAACCCTTACAAATGAGCTCTAACTTCATTTTATAACCCAAAATTTGGTTATAAGATAATTAGGGTTTACATGACATTAGTTTAGGGAAAATTAGGTCATATTCTAATTTTATAACTTTTTTTTAACAAAGTAAATTCACTTTATTAAAGTAACACAATTTTAACACATAAGTAACTTAATTAAAATTATTTATTACAATAATAAAGTGGGTACATGTGGACCCCACTAGAATGATATGGACATACACCTAGACATCAAAATGACACCTAGATCAAGAACATAACACGTATGATTAGTGTCATATCTATTAGGCCAATAGTCCACCTATCTCGATCATATGATAAATGAACTCATTAACCACAAGGGAAAACCTTATCACAACATTGAGATATTATTTTGAAATCCACGAATAAAACCATCTTTCCATTCTAGTAAACATCCAATTGCACAATCATTCCACACAATTTTTGAATACTCGTTAGTATGATATTTTTCCTCTTAAACATCCTCCATGATCATGCTTGTATTTCTTTTCCTTGGTGAATTCATGATTTATAACATTACCATAGTTGTTACACCACCTTGGCTTGAGTGCTGACTTATGAGAAGACTAGTGCCATACATCAAGGAATGAAAGACAAAATTATTAGTAAGGAAAATTGTGGGTGTCAAGAACAAGAGAAGTGTTATTAGCATTTGATCTCATCCTTTGTGAAAAGTCCTTGAGTATCCTCTTGTGAAAAAATGTTACCATTGACAAGATAATTTATACACGAAGAGATGGAAAGAGTAAGAAGATTCCACTTAATAATAATCAATCATAAGCACATTAAATGATCTTTGTTGAATCTTTATAAGTACCAAATAATATACTTACCATATCCTCATCTCTAACAATTTCAACACCTAAAGTTGCCAATTCCTATGTTTCCTTTTCAAAATGAAGACATAGTGTATCTAAAGGTAATTTAACCTCATCTCTTGGGTACAACTTAGGAATGACTCTCTTCATTACTAGACATGCTTCTACATAATCTCCTCTTGTTATTTCTTGATTAATTAATCTAACCCACATCTCTTGAAACAATTTGTATAAGGGGATTTCGGTATAATTTGTTACTTTACTAACCTTGGATCCGTGTCATGGGTTGTGTCCCTTCGACTTTACACTGCTACCTCAAATTTGAACATGAAGGACATAATTACACCATCTCAAATGACCCATCACCTTTTAAGACCTATAACATGTTGTACAGTCCCAATGATGTACTTGTCCCGATCAAAGCATCTGTCACTACCCCACTTCACCTTCATCCATAAGCCCATCCACCAAGACTTCCACCACCTCTCCCACATCTAACCCTACTATCCCTACTGCCGCCACAACCTCTACCACTGACTCACCTACTTCCCCATCATCTAGTGAGTCATCTATCCCTACTACCCACATATCAACTACTGACCCCTTAGAGGGTGTTTTTCAATGCCTCAACGGGAGTACCGCTAATATAATATCGACACGTTCCTCACTCCGCAAGAGTATGGAAACCTACGTCAGCACCCTAGTTATGACTACCACATAGGCAAGGTTTTTCCTTATGGTCCTCCCCACCTTTGCACTAATCTAACATATGGGGGACTTGATATTGCCACTTATAAACCCAAACCTCCATCTCAAACACAACCATTTTCATCTGACTTACATTCCCTTACTAACCATCGCTTCGCTCGTAGTTTCCTTCACTATTGTACATGGAAAGGCTTTGGCTTCAGTTTTTATGAGTAGGGCCACCATATTGTCATCTCATGTACCACTCGTAAACAAAATGACCATAGTGGCATTGGCATTGACGCACCACCTTCTAAGAAAGCTTACGTCGACCTCATTAAGGAAGAAAAAACCTCTCCACCTCATTCACCCATGTCACCATCTTCACCCATGAGTCCATAGATCTTGAATCTATTCCTCCTAACTTTTTTTTCATAAACACAATTTCCTGGGACCTCTGACCTATCAACGTAATGGCAAGGCTCCCTCTTCTCTCCCATTCCTGTACCCTGACATGATCGATGACGATACACCTTCTATTAATGTCATTCAATGTCAGGATGATGAGTCCATCCTCACCTACCTGGGTGTGGAAGATTCTTATATTCATTATTTGTTACCTTCTGAGACACAAACAATGTTGAATGAATTGACCATTGAAATCAACATTAACACTCAAGATGACCTACACATTCTAAAGATAGGCCAATCTTTAGATGCTACTGAACAAGAAGCTTTTACCTCTTTCCTTCGGGACCATAGCAACACTTTTGCACAGTCGTATGCCTAATATTGACCCAAAAACATGGTCCACAATATCGTAACCATTCCTAATGCCAAGCCCATCAAACAAAAGCTATGGAAAATGTATCCTCGCATTACTCTTCTGGTCAAAGAAGAGCTTCAACTTCTTCTCTTAGTTTCCTTCATCCTACCCATTGACTATCCCCAATGGATATCTAACATCATTCCTGTCACAAGGGTGACAGGGGACTCCACATTTACACGCACTTCCATGACCTCAACCTAGCTTGCCCCAAAGATGATTTTCCCCTACTAGGCATTGACCAACTAGTTGACCTTACCATTGGCCATGAAATGCTATTGCTCATGTATGGTTTCTTGGGTTACAATCAAATATTAATGGCTCTAGAGGATCAACACAAGACCGCCTTCATCACCCCTTGGGGGACCTCCTACTATCGAGTCATGCCTTTTGTCCTTAAAAATGCCAGCACTACATATGAACAAGCCATGAATTACATCTTCCATGACATCATGCATCACATATTGGAAGATTACGTAGATGATCTTCTTACCAAATCCAAACATTGAACTAAACACCTGACCATCCTTAAGGTCATCTTTGATCGCCTCTTTAAGTATTATGTTCATCTTCAACCAAAAAAGTGCATCTTTGCGATACTTTAGGAAAACTCCTGGATTTCATCATTCTTTGCTTGGCATAGAAGTTGATCCTACTAAAGTCAAGGCTATTCTAGAAATTCCTCCACCTACTAATCTCTATCAACTTTGAAGCCTACAAGGCAAGTTGCAATCCATTCGTCATTTTATCTCATAACTTTCCAACCATTGTCAACCATTTCATCATCTTCTCAAGAAAGATGTTTCATTCAAATGGGATGATGAATGCCATAAAGCTTTGAAGCCTTAAAACAATACCTCCTTGACCACCAAAGTGCTCATTCTTCCTAAGGATGACTAGCCCTTTACCTATATATTTCCACCATGACCATTCTTTAGGTGCCATGATTTCTCATCGGGATGAGTAGCACAAAGAGAAAGCAGTTTAATACATAAGTTGTACCCTTATGGACTACGAAACTAGATATACACACGCCAAAAAAACTCTGTTTAGCCTTATTTTTCGTTGCCACCAAACTCCGCCATTACCTACTCAACCACAAAACCTTCATTATTACTAATACTGACCCCTTACACTATATGTACGTAAAATCCTATCAAAATCAACGTGTCGCACGTTGGCTTATGCTTCTTTCCAACCTCGACCTTGAATTCATTCATCATAATTCCATCAACGGCCAAGCTATCGCTGACAAACTAGCCGACATGCCTCTTTCTAGGAATTAACCCTCTAACCCGATTTCCCGAGACAAATCCATAGCTACCCTCTCCTTAGATGAACCGATTACCAAATGACACTTTTCATCGATGGCTCGAAATGTCAGCGTGGAGGTGGTGCTGGTGTCATCCTCATTCCTCTTGATGGTGAACCTATGCCTTTTTCTTTCAAACTTGATTTTGATTGTACAAACAATATTGTTGAATAAAAATCACTCAAAAGTATAAATGTCATGTGGATATACTTTTGACCACCTTTAACCATTACGAACTTCAAACCACCCCACGTTCTACCAATAAATTTGTAGATACCATGGCCTGCTTGGCTTCTCAGATACCTACTTCACCCACTGACTCTAAAATCTTTGTCACAATACAAAGGCTACAATCACCCTCTTATTTACCTCATGAGGTCTACTCTGTCGAGAACCATTGCACCTGACCCACGTGACCTTTGGTATAAGAAATGTGTATCCTACCTTTCCCTTTCCATTCTACCCGTTGATCTCACTTGTAATGGACAACGGGCCTTTCTTAAAAATGTCTCTCGTTATGTCATCATGGGTGGTCTTATTTATAAGCACGGCTTCGACGGTATTCTCTTATGATGCCTTACAAGTTTTGAATTTCCCTACACCATTAAGGAATTTCAAGATGGAATTTGCGAAGACCACTTTAGTGGTTTATTGTCACAAAATGCATTCTTCGCCTTGCCTATTATTGGCATACCTAAACCATGATTGTTGTGACTATGTCAAGCATTGTGTGAAATGCCAGCAACATGCTAATCTCCATCACACACCTAGTCATGCCTTGCAGGTCGCATGAGACCTTTGGCCTTTCTCTCAATGGGGTTTGGATCTTGTCAATGAGATCAATCCCACTCTTCACAATGCCACCAATGGATCATAACCGCTATTGAATATTACACTAAATGGGTAGAGACCATTCCCCTCATTTCTACGTAAAACCGAGAAAATATGTGAATTCATCATCAACCATCACATCATTTGTCACTTTGGTAGTCCTCACTACCTCATCACCGATAACAGAAAGCAATTCAAAAACAAAACCCTATATAAGCTATACGCAATGCTTTTGGCATCCAACTTAGTTTCTCATCACCTTATTACCCATAAACCAATGGCCAAGATGAATCGACCAATAAAAACTTGAACAAAATTCTTATGAAAGTAGTCAATGATATTGGAAAGGATTGGCATACGCACATTCCTTTCACCTTGTGGGCTTATCACACTAGTATTTTCACTTTGACTGCTGCCACACCTTTTTCTCTTGTCTACGATACCGAGGTTGTATTACCTCTCGAAGTCTAGATTCCATCTCTTCACCAATCACTACAAGACATGCTCAACGACGATGAATTTTGCCAAGATCGTTTGGCGCAACTTGAGTTAGTAGATGAACGTCGTCTCAATGCTCTTGACCATCTCCAAATCTACAAAAATGTATCAAACGTGCCTATGAAAAATGTGTTCATGAACGAACCTTTCAACTTGGTGACCTCTTGCTAAAATAAAATCAACATATAACTAAAGAAGAGAAAAGTAAGTGGGGAAAATTTGCTCCTAATTGGCTTGGTCCTTATATTGTTACACGTGCCTATAGATCAAGAGATTATCATTTGTCTTCACTTGAAGGTAAACCTGAACCTAGGCCCCTTAATTCCTTACATATTTGACCATTTTATTGTTGATATCAAGTACTATATCACTTCGGTCGAGTTGATCACCTTCCATATCACCCATTTTTGAGTATCCACAACTAAATAAGAATCATGTGATTACCCGTCACCTTTCAGCCTTATCTTCAATATGAGTACCATGGATCTACTCATAACATGATTCTCATGGATACTTTTCATCTTCTTTAAGGTGGAATCCCATGGTCGTTCATCACTCAAAACCACCCATTTCATAAACAACCTTTGTGTGCTATGGTTTTGTACTCGAACAAGAGCCTACTCTTCCTCTATAGTCTTGTCCATGACTTAAACATCCAACAAAAAGGGATGCAACTCCTTGAGTCAAAATTCTAGAAAAAGATGACTCCCTCAAAAGGGACATCTCTTCACTCTATTTCCACCACTATAAATAGACTACTCCCTTGAAGGACAGCTATATAAAGTTATTTCAAAAATACCATAAAAATTATCAGAAGTTTCTGCATCGATTAGCTTTGTGAAGACCTCAAGGAGATACTATACTCATCCCATATAGACTTCCCACATTGATCAATCTATTAAAAATACAAAAAAATGATTATGAAAAATGGAGAAAAAGATAAAATTTTCATCATGGACTTGCCTATTTTTATCCTAGGTTTCTTGCTAAGAAAAACATGTTGTCGTACACTAGGTTACGCTAAACCACCCATTCTCACCTCATTTCCTTTTCATCCTAATTTCCTCTTTACTCAAGGGAATTTCCACAACCGTGACATTTCATGATTATGTGACTTTCTTCACCCTTAGAATGGTCCATTATGCAACGCCTTTAGGGTATTACGTTCATAAGCCTATCTTAGATATGGTAGACGCATTAGGGGTTCTTATCAATTAAGCAGACTCTATTGTCACTTCTTACCATTCACCTTCTTCATTACTTATTGATTATCATATACAAGACCAGATCATCGACACCTATATTTAAAACAACTCAACCATGCCTATGACCTACATTCAACCATGCCTAACACCTACCAACCCATTCCTCTACTTCATCATAATCTTCCCTAGCTTATGGGAGAACTACATTGGCCTGAGGCCCCTTTTCATCGGGGCTATGTAGGCAGCACTTTGAGGGCATGGGGCCCTTGGAGGTTAGCTCGACCACTCTTTACCCTAACCAATTCCCCCTTTCACTTTCCTATTCACATAGTTTCCATTTTATATTAATAACTAGAAATTAAACCAAACAAGCATCAATTAATACACATTTTTACCACATCATCAAATCATTCATTTATCATTTTCACATTTCCATTATAGCACATATTTGGAAATTTAAACCATAACCTGCATATACATCACCATTTTTCTCTCATGTTACCAACAACTTAGATGGTAGATCAAACTTAAACCAACTGACTCCATCATGCCTAAACCAACCTGACTCAATCATGCCTAAACGACGACTCAATCATGCCTAAACCGACCTGACTCCATCATGCCTAAACTAACCTAACTCAATCATGCCTAAACCGACCTGACTCCATCATGCCTAAACCGACCTGACTCCATCATGCCTAAACCGACTTGACTCCATCATGCCTAAATTGACCTAACTCCATCATGCCTAGACCGAACCTGACTCCATCATGCCTAATCCACTTAGTTCCCACCTACATACATATAACAATGAAAATTTTACAACACAAATACACCATTCATACTATAAATATCATCATCTATAAATCAGAAAGTCTGTGTATACATACATATGTACATAGATACAAATAAATGCAAGTATCTCAACAACTCTCATGTACATCCTCCCCATCTTGGCACGTGGGCTAGTATATAATCAAAAATCTCATGTACATCCATTTTCTCTTGAACGTAGCGGTGATATATCTCAAAATACACAAAAAAAATATGGAGGTACACACAACTATCAGGCATCTCCCCATCGGATATCCTCCATGCCTATCTCACTGTCTCCTCCTCCTCCTTTACTCCTGTGCGGTGTCTTGCTAGCATCTCCCCACCCACCATAGGCCTCGGTCTAACCTCTAATGGCCCCTCACCTGGAGCTAGCCTCTGTACATTGGTAGCCTCACCCCGACCTTGTCTCAGGGCTCGCTGACCCCCTGAACTCTCTACTTTGTGAGTGTGGGACTGAGTCCTCTCACTGCAAGCCTATTGTGCTCTATACTCAGTGTAAGATGGGACATATATCCCTGCAAACATCAAGTGGTCCTAATAATATCATGCCTCACCTAGGGCATCCCTAAACCTAGCCATAGGTACGGTCTACGGAGGTGTCATTGGTCTCGGCCCCTATACCTGTCTCCTGGGACCCTATCCTGCTGCTACTTATAAAAAGGGGCCTTTTCCTTATGCTCGTGCCTATACTAAGGGACCTGTCCCACCCTTTTTCGTAAAATGGGACCTTTTCCCCGAGCTTGAGTAGGTACATTTGCTTGTGCACGTGGGCACGTAGGGTAACAATTTGTGCCTGTGTAGTGGCCAACTAGCCCTGCATCCACGTAACCTTTTCTGTAACGTGGAAAATCTGTCTATGACCACGTCACCTGCCCTGTAAACTAGTAATCTAGGCACTGTAATAATGACCACCTTGTCCCTGTAATGTGTCTATCTTGATTGTGAGGGTAGTCACGTTTGGCCCTGAGTGTCCAGGTGGTGTTTCTCATAGCTAGGCTACCCACCACCATCTATATGCATCTATGCGGTCGGTATCATCTAAGCTGTCGGTCCACGGATACTCCTCCTTCCCTATCGGCCTTTGTCAGCTATGGTAGAGGCATAGACCTCTCCACACATCTCTCTTATCTTTGAGGGGATGGTGGTGGCATATCTTGGGGAAGCCCAAACTATCGCCATACTCTATCTGCTTGAGTATCATCTCGTGCTCCCGACACGATGCCCCTCTATCCACCTGAGCAGTTGTAGCTCATCCAACTCTGCGGCCATGCAACTGTATGATGGATATACCACATATGACCTCCAGATAATGTCTACTCCAGACAACCCCTCAGCATCCACCTATAGTGAGCCACATCATGTGTAGCCCTAGCCCCCCGGCACACACCACCAACTGGAACCCAATGCCTATAACCAACCCGGACCATACCTAGCTCAAATATATCCATCCGGGGAAAATAAATCAGCCACACACACATAATGTGCTTATAGGCCCAACAATGAAGAAGGAAAGTGCAACACACGCTGAACCTCCATAGTCTCCCATAGGCCCATAGCTCCCTATATAACTGCACCAGGTAGGCTGGTGCCCATGCAAACCAGGTCCTATCCTCCATCATATCATGAATAAATCCCATCAATTCCCGTGGGAATCTCCCACCCTCCGCATCTGGCAGTGTAAAATAACACACTACCTCCATCATCAAAACTACTAGCCTCATCTCCTCAGGATGGGCCCAGTACATATCTCCATAACTCATGTTAGCACTATGGAATCTCAACTTGGCCATCCCCTCTCCAAACAAGTCAACATCAACTCCTCGGTAGCCTCTGATGAAATGGAGTACACCTGCACTCCCACTATCGGTAATCTCAGGATCCGGTACACGTCCTCTAACGTTCTTTGTGATCTCACCTATCAGAAGATGGAATGAATTGATCATGAAATCCCATATATCAATGAGAACAACCATAAAACTCAAATCAAACACTATACGCCTATAGTGTTGGATACCAATCAAACCCACATTGGTCACATGTCTCCACTCCTCATCGGTCACGTCTCCTTACACCTCTAACAATAGTGGTGGTACCCTATCCCGCATCTGTAATTGGTCCCTTGCTTACATCCAACAAACCATAACATTATTAAACCTTGACCATACTCACATTCACCCTTGACCCCCCACCTATAACTATTACCCTGCCTATTTTCATTCAAACAATACCTTCCTATCTCACCCAACCACCCTTACCCATCTCCTAGCCTATTCTTCTCTCAATTTCGACCTAGCATCGGTTCTTCTTAGCTGGAACCGGTCTCCCAAAACCGGTATCGGTCACCCTATCGGTGACCGATGTTGGCTACCTCCCACCGACATTAGCGACCCTCAACCGACGTCGGTCCTTGTGCCATGTGATAATCTGTGAAACCCTGCCCTATTTCCTAAACATTTACCATTTCTACCTAACTACCCCACCCATTCCTACCCCAATCTCACCTACATTCATCCCCACCCCTCTTTAACCTACATACCACTTCCTACCCTTCCTCTTTCACCCATTTTCTTCCAAATTTAAATTTAATTCTCCCCCAAAACCCACTTCTACCCAAACCCACTTTTTCCAACAAATTCACCTAACCAACAAAGAATGAGATCAAATCTTACCTCGTCTTGACATCATCTACATGGTGGCACGATTGCCGTCATTCTTTGGTGGCCCACCCAAACCTTCTCTTGCCTCTGCCATGCTGAAATCTACCTTGAATCTCTCCACCAATCAACTCGGTCTGCCCAATCTCATGGACCCATCTACCTAGCTCCTCTCACCAATTGGATCTCTCCACCTCAGCCGAGTATAGTCCCTTGTACTTTCCTCTTGAAAAGTGCCAAAATTCAACCAACTCTTTCATTTTCTCCAATGGTACAACACAACAATGATTCCGAAAATATGGAATTTTTGGTTTTATAAACCCACCTCGACCTAACCGACACTGGTCCTATTTGTGCCCTAGCCAACCGACGTCAGTCACCCTATAACTAACATCGTTCCACCCTTATAATTGTTTGGTCTTGCTAAACTTCCTTTTTCTTGCAACCATTCATGCCCACGTCCCTTTTTATCATCCCGAACACCCCTTGAACCATACCTACAAACCCAACCTACCCCTACATTGCCTTTGTTGCATCTTAGGAGTTGTTATTTTACCTATACCTTGGCCTTACCCATGCCATTACCTATATACCTTGACCTGAACAACTTTTTCTGACTTTTGACCCTCTGTGCTTGATGTACCTTGCGACATGGTTACCTGTGTTGTTTAGCCTACCAACCTTATATTTCCTATTGTCGTGTTGTTTAACGACCTAACCTTGTGTGTCTTTGGAACATACCTAAACATTCCTACACCTAACCTTTGTTTTATTTCCCCACCATATCCTATACATTGGATATCGGAATCACTTCAACCTCATTTGGATAGACCTATCAACCTTAGACGATGTAGAGTTTGAAAGCTTTTCAACCGATACCATGCCATAATTTCCAACGTGTGCATGCATTCAATTGCCACTACCTTCGACCCTAGCCCATTTACCTGTTTACCCGATTTGACCTTTTACCTTTACCCAATACACCCAATGATCTTCATTTTCCCACCTCCTCATTTTATCAAACCACTCACCGCTTCCGTCTCTCACCTCATCGGTTCCTAGTTTGAGGGGGGTTACCTTCACCCACGCTTGGGGAAACACCACCTTCACTTACACTCAACACAACCATTTCCTATTTTTCAGTACCACTTACCAACACAAGCCACATGATAAAAAGGAAAAATGTAGACACCAAAATTGGGTCACACTCCCCTTGGTCCCCTGTCAAAAACCAACTTAAACACATTCACCTAACCATGACCCTTATACCCTACATTAATATTAATTTAATTATTTACAATTAAATTAATACCCATCCTCACCCCATTATTAATTTAATTACTTTAATTAAATGGATGGACACCTCACCTAGACACCTCACCATAGACCTATTCATAGCATGTTTCCATAAATGAATAAGACTTGGTTAAACCCTAAAAATCAAGGCCTATTATTCCTCTAACCACCTTCCCACTCATAAAAACATAATGTCCATTCTTATCTGTGAATAAATGGATAGACCTGGCCCAAATGATTGTGAGATCTATCATTTTTAGTAAACCTAGGGAATCCCACCTTAACCGACGTCGGTCATCTCAAAACTGACATCGATCAACCAGAACCATCGTCGGTTACCATTTATTCACCTTGGAAACCTTATTTTTGGGTTGGCACATTCTGAGATCAAAGGGAGGAGAAGAGAGATGCATGCAAGAAAAACCATAGCCTTTTCGTACCTAACAGACATCCATAGCTACACCAGACAGATCTAAAGGTATTGCACTCACGGTAACATTCGGGAAGCACTTGCCATAGTACCAAACATCATTCCTCTAATCAACCACCATCACCATCCAGCCATTTGAACTTGCACCATAGTAAGTACACTTTTTACCTGCATCATCTATTTCTACTTCAGTCTATTGGGTTCTTCTATTGTTGTTATCAGTTTCCTACTTGCATTCCCTTTTCCCCTACCATTTACTTTCTTGTAAACCTAACCATTCCTCCACCCACACCATAAAACCACCTATACCTGACCTCTACATATTTTTGAGTGTTCCTAAGATCCCCATATACCTCATTATGCCCTTTGTCATCTCTGCTTGACCTCATCTCAAACCCCACTAACAAATCTTATTGAATCTTATCAGTACACGCATCTATCGATGCGTTACCCATAACCATTGTCATTTCTTCCCAACCATGATCGGTCATACCTCGAATGACGTCGAGTCTCTGTCTACCAACACTTTGTGTAAACTAATAACCATATACCTACCAAAACAACCCCAAACACCTTACCCAACCTACTTTAAGACCATGTCATGACACTCCGCAAACCACTTGAACAACCTGCAACCTAACCGAAGACCTTGACCCACATAGTTTTTAGTATTTAATTAGATCGATGTTGATAGTGATCTAAGGTACCCAAATCAGAATACTAGCACTAGATTCGTTTATGTATGCATTTCAGTTACTTCATAATTTTTTTATAAAACAGTGGGTTGACAACCTTCTAGGAAGTATCACACTTCCTAGATCTAGCATACGCTAGGCAGTCCACTATTATATATTATTTAACTCTTATTTGGTGGTCTTGTTTTCTATTTCAGGTAGTTCCTCCCATCCAAAAGGAAGCTCTCACAGTCAACATCGGATCAAGAAGTCATAACACATGCATCAACCTCCAAAACCAACACAATAGATATTCCTCCTCAGCCCATAACCTTATATGTTTTTTCACATTCCAAGAACATAAAGAAAATGGTAAAACAACAATGTTAACTCCATCTTGAGGGAACTCACTTGTAGAAAAATTTCAAGCTAGCGACTTAGTGGAAGGATGATCATGGAGAGCACACTTTTTGTAGGGGGATAATAAAACCTATTTGAATGTCATGTATAATATCCGATTATGCATTTTTGCAAGTAACTTAAGTTTTTGATCTAATGCATAGTAATCATCATTGTAGTTTCCATTAATACAATGCAAGTTACTTAAAAGGTGGTATTTTTCATGTTTGAGTATATGAGAAGGGTAATGGTCATTAGAAGGTAATATAATTAACCACTTATCTATTAAATTTAGTAGAATATCATGTGCCTAATCTATATATTTTTCAAGCCATAGTGGCTTCGGCATATGAAGAGGAGGATCTCATAGAGTATGTTTTGGTTTAGGATGATAAAATTTTTTTATCATGATGTAGGATCTTGACATGAATTTCACGAGATGATGAATCTAGGGGACATCATCATCAAAGATGTTGGAAGAAACTAAATTTTCCCTATGTGATTCATTGGGTTTATGTTGGAGAAGGAGATCTTATTCTAAATAAATAACATGGAGAAAAATCTCAATGAATAAAGCACAAGTATCATGAAGAAATTATTTTTAGAGGAAATATGAGACCACGAGAAAATATGTATTACATTTCCATATCAATATGATAAAACAATAATATGTGAACATTTTCTTTAAACCTCAAGATATAATTAGATATGGGTTCGACCTTACCTTGATAAAAAGAAGGTAAACACTCATATTCAACCTTAGGGCCTCTGTGATGACTAAAGTGGGCCATAAAAATCCTCTTCAAACTCAAGGAAAGTAATCAAGGCTCCACTAGGAAGATGGGTGAACCAAGAAATTGTATCACTATAAACACAAAATTTATGCACTTAGGTACATTTCTAGGCCTTGAAGCATGTTAATCTATGCACTAGTGGTTGACAACTTCTTTTGCACCTTTTTCTTTGTCTCTTACACTTTTATTGGCCTTACATACCTTACAACTCTACCGGTAGTTGATTGTTTTATCTTTTATAGCCTCGGAAACTAGCTCCCATTTAGGAGAGAAGCGCACGGGTGCTCTTGTACCTCCTAGGTGCTCCCTGACATTATTTATCTTATTTTTCCTATTTTGGGTCTCTTTTACCATTTGTTAACCTTTTAAAACTTTTCGCCTTTTAGTTGTCAATTATGAAATGCAAACAAGGGAATCATATATATATATATATATAGTTATTACTCTCAAATAAAGGGTCCAAAGACTAAATCATTATCTATTATTACCTAAGATTGAATTCAAAGGCACAAGAGCATTTTAAAGGTATCCATATAGCATGCTCATACAAGGGACAAGGGTTGCATCACTATGCATACACAACATAGGAAGGGAAGCTCATTCTATTCCATCTCACACATTTTCATACTTGGAGCAATCGATATAATAATAGGTGAACATACTCGCATGAGAACTATATGGAGTTTGATATGTAGTGTAGCGCTCAATTGTAATATCACTCTTCGGGTGACCATTGAGGTCAGTCTAACTCCCTATTCTACATCTTATTTATTAGGTTTGATGTTCTTTTTGGGTATGTGTAGCTATGTATCTATTTTGCGGGTTACATGTGCATTGAAGACTTTGGAGAAAAAAATAGGATCAATAGCAAAGCTCCTCCAACCCAAAAAAGACCAGAACCTAAGAACCTCGGCAAACACTAGCACCGGATCGGTCACTAGCACCCCAAGGCACTCCTGTCCTCTAGTGGGCACTTCTTTCCCACACAATTCGAGTTCCATAATTTCCAATGAGTCTTGACGGAATTTCTTCCAAACTTCTTCAACAGTTTCCTAGTCTAGATCATCTCCAAGTTGCACGAAATCAGCTAAATCACGCTCTCTCTCTCTCATTTACTTAGGGTTTCATATTATTACATGCTTATTATTTGTATCTTACTGTAATATATTACTTGTATATCATTAGTTACATAGTTACTCTAAAATTAGATTTAATTCAATTTAAATTAAATCATTTAGTGAACTTGTACCCTCATTCGAACACTGGATCTTAGTCTTGCATATCATCTCCTTCTTTATTGCCAACTTAGATACCTTAGGACCCTTCCATTTCCACCAACATGAGTGTCTCCCTCCCTGCCTTCTTGTAGGCCAATCATGAATGTGAGAATAAAATACAATATTTTTTATCTAACACTTACATTCATCCTAACACTTCTCTTGAATATGTGTATCATAGATTCACTACAACATTATCTTTTAATGAAGATAATATTACCTTTACATCTACTGAAATTTCTTCTCAATCTGTTTTAGATAATGATCCCCCTTTATATTCAAGTTTGTATCAATAATATAGGGGTTAAACGATCTTTAGTTGATAATGGATCCGAGCTTAATATTTGTAATTTAGCATTTCTTTATCAAATTGGCCTTTCAAAAGATTCT
The DNA here is from genome assembly GCA_018340775.1 of Taxus wallichiana var. yunnanensis. NCBI lineage: Eukaryota > Viridiplantae > Streptophyta > Pinopsida > Cupressales > Taxaceae > Taxus > Taxus wallichiana. The sequence goes on along the minus strand of CM031243.1, from coordinate 572,190,890 downwards.
TTAACTTCCTTGTCTTATTCTATTCATGGATTTGATAATGTTCTTAAACATGTCTTAGGTACTATCACACTTCCCATTACTGTTGGGCCATGCACTTTTCCCATCCCATGTCATGTAATGCCTAATAATATTAATTATAATCTTCTTCTTGGATGACCTTGGATCCATGTCATGCATGCGGTCCCTTCAACCTTCATACATGTCTTAAATTCATATATCAAGGTGTCATCTATGAGGCCTTAGCAGATCCCTCCTGTTTTCCTTTTGCAACACTATTGAACATTCACCTGAAGCTCCTATTTCTACCACATCTCATCCTCATTTCACAAAATATGGTCCTGATCATAAGTATATACTTTGTTATGGTTTTACTGGCACCGGATTAGGCCAAAATGAGTGAATCACATAACCTCTATCCATTCCTACAAAATCTATCAAACTTGGCATCGGATATCGCGCTATGTCCACTTATATACTTCCTACCTCATCTTCCCTTGACATTTATACTACCTCTCTTACTCCTAAACTTTGTTTACTATATCCTAAGCTTATTGGTGATCTCGCGTCCACTACTTGGACTGAATTGGATACCTTCCTTACTAATGATGATTTATTAGAATACATGGGGACTTATGACCATTTCCCCTCTTACCATCACAAGAAGCATTTTCCATCTGTTATCAATGCTAATATTATCCTCCATATACCATTATCAATACTCATGACATTATTCCTACCGATACATACATAGAAGACTGATCCACTCTCTTAAATGAGGAAACTATTCAATACAACCTTGGCACTAATGAAAACCCCTATATGGTTTTATTGGTTGCCTCTCTTACACCTTCCAAGAAATTTGATATCAAACAAGTGATTCATTAATTTTTAGACATATTTGTATGGTATTATAGTGATATACCTAGTATAGATCCTTATTTTTATGCACAATATTTTCCTCAACCATGACGCATAACCAATACAACAAAAAAATCCACAAAATACATCCTAAAGTCACATTATTAGTCAAAGAAGAAATATCACAAATTTTGGATGTCGGTTTCATCCGCATCATTGAATTTCCCAAATGGGTCTCTAATATAGTCCATGTTATGAAACCAGATAGAAAATTTTGTTGCTACACTAATTTTTGCAACCTTAATAATACCTGCCCCAAAGATAGCTTCCCATTACCACATATCGATGTCATCGTCGATTCTACTACAGGATATGACATTCTTTCCTTCATGGATGGATTCACTAGCTATAATCAAATTAAAATCAACCTTGTTGATCAAGAAAATACATCATTCACCACACCATGGGGTACATTTTGCTACATTGTCATGCCCTTTGGCCTTAATAATGTTGGGGCCACTTATCAACTTGCTATGACACATATTTTCCATGACTATATCCATAAAATTATTGAGTATTATGTTGATGACAAACTTGCCAAGTCCCACAATCGCGCCATCCATGATCAAGATATACACACACTTTTTGAACGTTTACAAAAATATAACGTACACCTAAATTTGAAAAAGTGAGTTTTTGGCATTATGAATGGAAAACTCCTCGGTTACATTATTTCCCAACGCGGGATTTAGATTGATCCAAAAAATATCTATTTCATAGTTGACATGCCTCCTCCATGAAATTTATATACACCGAGGTCTTTACAAGGAAATATCCAATTCATTTATTTCTTCATGCATGGTTAGGTGATAAAACCCAACCCTTCACATGCCTCATGAAAAAGGATACTAAGTTCATTTGGGATGATCAATTCTGCCATGATTTTGAGGATATTAAAACATATTTTCTAAATCCTCATGTTATTTTTCCTCACACGGCTGATTATCCCTTTTTTTGTATATCTTTACTACATTCCATGCCTTAGGATCCCTTCTCACACAACATGATGATTCTCAACATGAGCGGGTTGTCTATTACATCAGTCACACATTACTTTCCTACGAGTGTAATTATAACTATATTGAAAAATTATGCCTTGGCCTTGTATTTGTTGTGGATAAGTTGTGACACTATCTTCTCAATAGGAGATTCATATTATTACCAAAGTGGATCCCTTATGATACCTCTTATCAAATTCATCCTAGAAAAATCCATCATGGGACTAGGTCATCATCCCCAATTAGCTAACCAACGCCCCTCTTTATGACCTTTCCCCATGCGTGATGACTTCACTACTTACGAAATCGATAGTGATACTTGGAAAATGTATTTTTATGGATCTCATTTTCTCTTGGGAAGCGGGAAGGGATTTTCTTCATCACCCCACATGGTGATCATCTCCCCTTTGTATGCCTCTTTACTTTCTCTTGTACAAAAATATTCCCAAGTATGAGAAGATCTCATTCTTAGACTCATGATCACTTGTAAGTTACTTATTCGAAATATCCATATTCATGGTAACTCTCAACTCATTATCAATCAATTCAATGACACATATCAGACCAAAGAAGAGCATCTCATTCCCTATAATAACCTTGTAAAATCCATACTGGCTACATTTGAATCCTATTTTATCACTATGATCCCTCGCAAAGATAATCATCATGTTGATGTCATGGCTAGTGTTGCATACCTCATCCCTCAAGACATTACTAATAAGAATGACACCTTTATAATTATTCACTTATGACAACCATCCCTTTGATATTCCAACTTGGAAGATTTCGGTTTTACACACAACAATGATCATCTAGAATGGTTCACACCAATCTATTATTTCTTATATCGACAGACCATTCCCGATTACCTTCATCCCCATAAATCCCATAGTATTTGATGGGAAGCCACACGATATGTAATTATTAGAGCCTCATTATTCAAACGATCATTTAATGGTTGTTTGTTATGATGTTTAGGCCTTGATGACATCCTTATGGTTGTATCTCAAGTCCATGATAGCTTGTGTGGTGGGAATCTTTCTAGAAAATATATGTCACATAAACTCCTATGCTATGGTTATTATTGTTCAACTATGGAACATGATTTCTTGGAATATGCCACACACTATGAAAAATGTCAAAAATATAGTAACCTCCATCACGCGTCTGAATATGAACTCTAGCATATTACCACATCATGGCCATTTTACTTATGGGGCTTTGACCTTGTTGGAAAAATCAATCATGAATCAGGTTGATGGCCATAAATACATTATAAATGCTACTAAATATTTCACCAAATGGGTTGAATCCGTGCCTTTAAAAATGACTACTTGGCCCTAACATTTTCATTTTATTACTACCCACATTATCACATGCTTTGGCATTCTATTAGCCATTATCACGATATGGTTCTTCTTTCAAAAATAAGGATGTCAAAAGGCTTTGTGCCAAGTTCAAAATCAAACAAACCTTTTCTACTCCTTATTATCCACAAGGAAATGGTCAAGCGAAAGCCACTAATAAAACCATTGTCAAAATACTACATAAAATTATTGATACCAACGGTAGTGATTGGAATAATCAACTTCTATATGCTCTTTGGGCTTATCGCACCAACATCCGCACTCCCACTAATGCTACACCTTTTTCACTAGTCTACGAAACTGAGGTTGTCATTCCTTAGAACTTGAAATACCTTCATTACATGTGTCACTCAAAGGCATTATGAAGGATAATGAATATCATGAAAATTAATTGCATGAGCTTGAAATGCTTGACTCTCTCCATGTACAAGCCTTGGAACATCTCCATGTATATCAGACATGCATCGCACAAGCTTATAATAACAAAGTACACCCACATGAATTTCATATTGGTGATCTTGTTTTGAAATAAAATCAAAAGAACACTAATGTTGAGGCTCAAGTAAAAGGAAAATTTAAGCCTAATTGGCTCGGGCCCTATGTCATTACTACCAAGCTTAGGGGTGGAGTCTATCTCCTTCTCACCCTCTTCAATAAACCACTCAAGAACCCAATCAATGTAATTCACCTTAAGTGATATTATGGATAAACACCTTTCTCATTACCCGATGATGCACTCTAGTGTTACGGTTCACACTTGACTATTGAGGCCACACTTATTCAATGAACCTCACATCATTTACTTTTCTACACTTCATGCTCATTGTTTCATGATACATCTTTCCTATCATCTACTCTCATACAAGACATTCACTACCTAATGACACACTCTAGTTCCATGGTTCATATTTGACTGTTGAGGGAGCATTTCTAAGTTAACCTCATCTCACACACATCCGCCGAGGGTAAACACTACTCCTATAATTTTCACATATTACATATCACATCACACCATCACACTCACACAACATTTACACATATTAGTTACATTTACTCTTGTTATTTTATAATACTTACATATTGCACTTTGTTTCCTATGCTAGCTGGATACTTAGTATGTCATTATCTTTTTCTATATACAAATACGTGTTCACTTGGTATCTTGAGGTGAATACGGGATCGTTCTGATTCTTACATGATACATGATGTTTGACACTTCTCTTTATTAGTCCCACTAATGCTCTTAGGGGAATCTACCTTTTCCACTCTCATACTCTATGTATCATAGGTCCTATTATTTACAATATTTACTACTTCTTGGCACTATCATTTTCCTTTTTGCTAATCTATAAATTCTTTGACATACTACTTATCTTTCTAACATGCTAACATGGGTGTTTCATGTGTATCATTTTCCTTGTAGGATCAACACAACCATGGTTATTTGTCACCTTTTGTTTGCTATTTTTGCGGGTTATGCTCTATTTTTTATTTGATCCTTGTTTCTCTTGGTCGCCTTCAGCCCTGATTTTCTTGTGACATTATGAGTGTTGTACCATGTATGAAACATTCTTTTCACAGTCTATCTTGTCTTCTTATTCATTTGTTACATTTTCTTTTATTGTATGCTAGCTAATTTTACACTAACACTTGTTTACTAGTACATATTGTTTACATGTGCCTTGGTTTCTACCATGCACATCCCCCACTCCCTGCAAGTATCCAGGTCTCGATATGCATATCATCTTCTAGTCCTTTCCTTTGGGCCCTATTCTCCTATAGTCGTCACATACATCCCGAATGAGGGTCATCTATTAGGTGAATAAATCACCCCTATAGCAGCTTAGAGCTCCAAATCATATTAGCACAGATGAAATGGCACAAGCACACGGTTATAGAGTGGTCCAAAATTAGAATTGGATCATAGACATAGAGCATACATAGCACCTAGTACTAGACAATAACAATGGATCCTTGTGTCCCTCTAGGCGCTTGTGTCTGGGGAAAAAGGTCAATATCTCAATTCAGCACAATTTCCAGGTAGTTTACAATACGGTTCTCTAATAGCGAAACTCACCTCTATTATAAAATGCATTCAATTAGTTATTATTAGTTATAATAGGAATAAAAAGAATAACATGCTATAAATCAATGGCATACCATCTACGTAGTGGTATTTATTAGGAATCATCACGGAATGAGAGAAAAACTAGACCTCTCTCCCCAACACTCTTATCTTGGCATGATATCAACCAAAAAACTCACTCTTGGCGTGAGATCACCCAAAAACTCCCTCTCGGCATGAGATCATCTAAAATACTCTCTTGGTGTGATATCTCCCAAAACCTCACCATCGAAAACAAATCATGCAAATCCAATAACATCTCCAAATCACAAGAGGACAATCTTATATCTCATACTCTCTTACACATCAAGTCCACTCTTTCCCTTACACACTCCCTACTTACTTACATATACAAATTACTCTAATTTTTCATATACAGAACTTTGACTACTTTCTTTTTCTTCTTTTTCATGTCGATCCTTATACACAACAATAATCATCTCACATCAGCAAGCACAAGCTCCAAAAACATATGCTATTACGCATACATTTCACCCCGAGGGTCTACCTCCCCTTCCTATTCTCCATGATTCACATTACGATCACTTCACGCTTCACTTTTCCAGTCACGTGCTATTGGATACACTCTTCCACAACTCTATAAGGTACACATATTCTATTTACTTTGTTTTATTGAGTATTCACCCAACATCATAAATTGGGAGCAAATGTAAACACAAAATCTATGCACTTGGGTATATTTATAGGCCCTAAAGCATGTTAATGTATACATGATTCCTAAGTAAGAAAACTAGTGTTTGACATATTCTTTTGGGCATTTTGATTTTCTCTTACACTTTTATTGGCCTTGCATACGTTATAACTCTACCGGCACTTGATTGTTTTATCTTTTGTGGCCTCGAAACTAGTGCCGAGTTAGGACAAAAGTGCACAAATGCTCTTGTCCCTCCTAGGAACTCTTGGCCTTCTCTATCTCCTTCATGCTCTTTTGGGTGTCTTTTACCTTTTCATCACCTTTTAAAACTTTTAGTCATACTTTTAGTTGTAAATTATGAAATTCAAACAAGGTAATCATATATATACGTAGTTATTACTCTCAAATAAAGGGGCCATGCAATAAGCATCATCTACTATCACCTAAGCTTGCATTCAAAGGAACAAGAGCATTTCAAATGCATCCATCTAGAACACTCATACAAGGGACAAGGGTTACATCACTTTACATACATAACATAGGAGGGGAAGTTCATTTTATTCCATCTCACACATTTTTCATACTTGGAGTAATCTAGATCTAGCCCGCTATCATAGTGCAGTGCAACTTGCACAAGGGCAACCAAGGGCATCATTACACACACATATACATAGAAATGCATGGACTATGATATGTAGTGCATTTATCGGTCATAATATCACTCTTCGGGTGACTATCGGTCGAGTTTGACTCCCATTCTACATCTTATTTATTAGATTTGATGTGGTTTATGGGTATGTGCAGCTAGGTATCTATTTTGCAGGCTACATGTGTGACCGATGACATTGGATAAAAACCAGAGTGGTAAAGAGGATTAACGGTGAAGATCCTCCATCACATAAAATACCGAACATGAGAACCTCGGTAGACACTATCACCCAAATCAATCACTAGCGCCCAATCACTCTTGTCCTCCCATGGGCACTTATGTCCTACACAATTCTAAGTTTCAAAATTTCCGGTGAGTCTTGATAGAATTTCTTATAGACCTCTTCAACAGTTTCCCTCTCTCTCTCTCTCTCTCTCTCTCTCTCTCTCTCTCTCTCTCTCTCTCTCTCTCTCTCTCTCTCTCTCTCTCTCTCTCTCTCTCTCTCTCTCTCTCTCTCTCTCTCTCTCTCTCTCTCTCTCTCTCTCTCTCTCTCTCTCTCTCTCTCTCTCTCTCTCTCTCTCATTTTCTTAGGTTTTCATATTGTTACATGCTTATTACTCTCTGTCTCTCTCATTTTCTTAGGTTTTATATTGTTACATGCTTATTACTCATGTCTTACATTACTTGTATATCATTAGTTACAATAGTTACTCGAAATTAGTTTTAATTCAATTTGAATTAAATAAATCACTGTGAAACTCTTATGAAAGGATTTTTATGAAAAGGATCTTATATTATATTAATTCAATACGATACAAGATAAATTTCAACAAAAAATTGGGTAGTATGAGAGCATGCCCCAAAACCACAAACAAAGTTAGGCCAAGCCTAGAGCAACGCGAGTCAAACTAGGCTAACCTTAGGAGAGTATAAAATATAGGCATAAACTAAAAGACGACAAAAAATATAATCAAGCAGCAGCAGAAAACATGCCTAAGGTAGGCAGATCATGATCATCTGACCACCCCAAACCAGGTAAGTCTTTTCCAGCATTTGGAAGTTCCCAATCAGCAGCAACTTCTTCCTCCGAGTTCACTTCCCCACAAGTAGGAATGGTGAGGTTGATGCAGGGGAATTTTCAGTGGCGAGTGATTGAGGTAGTGGGTATCAAGTATCTTGATGTGTAGTAGTGGCAAGAGGAGAGCCCCACCCATGCTAACGAGGTGGCGAGCCCTAACCCTATTTGGCAAGTTGATGAGCCACGACCACGGCGGTAAGTTGGTGAGCAATTGTGTTGATGTAATGGATATGAAAGGATTTGAGAAGTAACCTACCATTATTATGTGAAGGCATGAGTGTATGGTAATCCCTAAGATATAGGGAAAAGATCTAAATTACCATCAAATAATTGAAATGAAGGCATTTAAAATTCCTAGGGAAAGGAGATTGAAATATTTTCCACATAATAAGGTTACCATAAATTGTATTTGAATCAAGGATAGTGTAGTAGGCTTTAATTTCTAAAGTTAAGTTATGCACTTTGTGTTATAAATCACCTACTACATGCATAAAAGACAGAACCTTAAGGATTTATGGCATAAACATATAAATTTTCATTCAAATGTTTAACTTTATCATTAATAGTATCCATAGGGACACCTCTTCCTCTTCGAGTGGTCGATTCGTCTCTCCCCTCTCCCTAATATAACTCTAAATTCTAGGAACAATGACGAGATCAAGATACTAATAGTGCAATCTTGATTTGTCAATTCTATTTCACTCAAAATAATATTGGATGAGGTGTCCCATGGAGGTACCTTGGGTATATGATTAGAATCTACAATTATAATCTCACATTGGGGTGGGAAAGGAATATCATTATTATATATAGTTGGAGTAACCATACTAGAAAAAGTAACAATGTTATTTGCATCACATTTTTGAAAAATAATAGAAATGATGTTATCATGATTTACATTATCATTTACAAGTGGTACGAGATGAAATAGAAATAAAATTATTGTTTTGGATTTTAAGAAGAGGATTACATATGCAAGCATAATCATTTAGAATGTTTGCAAGGGAAAAGAATAATCACAATTTATGTCAATAATTTTACATTTAAGAGGAAGAGTAGAAGAAAATTTGGAATCATTCATCATATGTGCAAGTGGGAAAGAATTAATGCAAGTAGTTTCATCACTTTTTCATTTACGAGGAAGATTAGAGACACAAGTAGAATCATTCATAGTATGTATGAGTGGGAGAGGAGTAATCAATTAGTTCTATCACTTTTTCATTCACCATTATTGGAATCTATGTCATTATTGGAATCATAAGATATACCATCAATTAAAGTGTAGATTGAGGCAATATAATCATCAGCTAAACTAGAAACATTTTCATCATCATTGAATTCAATGGCCTCTATTATATGATTGGGAGAATCTACTTATGGAAGGGTTTGATCACAATCACTATCCCAAACAGTTAAATCATAATCATTACAAGAATATTTTTCATCATCAATAGGGTGAGAAGGAGGGGAGGGGAGGAGAAGCTCATTAATGATAGCATCAATGGAAAACTTTATACAAGAGACTTCTATTGTAGGTTATGATGCATAGTCATGACTACTAAGAGAAACCATTGGGGGTGTGTCATAGAATGCTTGAAATTTAGGAATTATAATGGGATGGAGGGATTGATAAAAATTATCTATCATGTCATCAAGATAAAAATATGGAGGAGAAGCAACATGCCATGTAGTCTCATAAGTGGCATGGAATTTAGTAGAGGGATGGTAACCATTATGGTTTTGTAAGGTATGAAAATAAGCCATGGATAAAAAAGAATAATAAATGTGATATGAAAGGTCATATGATCTCTAGATAAATCCTAGGGTTATGGAAATTAAAGGCCCAACAAAAGAGGCTAAGAAAGACCCTATGTGAGGTGAAGGGTTCAAACAAAAGCATGTTCACCAAAATGTATCAACCCTAATTTACTTTCAATTTGAGTTAATAGTTAAATATAAGTGCAAATGGATAGAAATGAAATTCATATTCATATTAAATACCAATAACAAACATGTACACAATAGTATTCAAAAGTACAAGAATTTACATCCAAATACTAGCTTAGTTGGTTTTGAAGAGTTTCATACAATGTCTGGAAAAACTAGAACAAATGCAAATTCTCGGTATCTATCTAGATCATCACATGTTTCTATGAAAGTATATTTCTAGGACCATACAAAATTTTCAAGACCGAAAACTATAAATTGATCGAGTTGTATATTCTTATACCAATAGATAGTGGGAATGTGGGTTACTTTATATCGTTTTTGTCACACTTTAATAACCTCAATTTCACATGTAACCCTATATTTCACACTTGTTTTCCTACAAAAAAATGTATCTATCTCGTATGATACTCAAGCACTCATTAGATGTAAAAATAAAATATGCAAATACTTGATTCAGACTAACCTTGGTAGTTTTCCATTTTTATTCATAGAGTGCCGGACTACATTTCAAACTCAATGTAGTTCTAGTGCTTTATGTATGTAACTATCCTTTTACCTAGTTTTTTTCGTTGTGCTTCCAAACCAATAACATTATATACTTCTTCATCAGAATAGAACCCTTGTGTGTAGATGACCAATCATATTTATACCCTTCCATGTTGTGTATGCAATATGCAGAAGTATATCATGTCTTTTCAATCCAATATATGGTAGATAAATAGATGATTACTAGGTAGTAAATGTCCATATTGGATTTGTATATATATATATGAGTTCTTTCCTTCAAAATTTGGACCTTAGTGGGGAAAAGGTCAACCCAAAACATAAAATACAAAAGATAAAAGAGTAATAAAGGGTCCCCTTAAAAGACAATAATCTAAAAGTAAAGGGTTTCATAAGCTTTGTACAACTTGGGGCATGATTTATAGTATGGTCTTGACCTTGTCATACAATCTTGGACCAAGTTCAAATACAAAAGAATAGTAATTTGCAACTACCAGATATCTCTGTAAATTAACTCAAAAGAAAATCAAAAGGGTAAAACATTCACACAAATAGGGTAAAATCAAGTAATAGAAAGTGAAGCAACAATAATTCATGCCACTAAGACCTAGTTTCATTGTTTAGAACTCACATACATAAATTCCCATACAACATAATGTAATAATGAGTTTGTGCATATTTTAGTGCCTACAATCATAGAATTGGGAGTGATCATTCCCTAATGTTGTTTCATATGAGATAATAGAGGAAATATTAAAATACAAAGTACCCATATACTTCGATGTCTTACATGTTTGAGAGTGTGAAGAGAGAGGAAGAAAGATTAGTTTTAAAAACTCATAGTTTTTCTTCGATGTTTTCCTTTATTGAGAATTTTTTGAGAGAAGGGGAAATAACAATCTAAAAATCTCACATTATTTCCTCGACACTATCCACTAAACCCATGGACCACACCATTGCAGATGGATCTAGGCCCAATTTTTCCAACATACCTTAGATGGATTGACCCATGTTATGGCCCCATAACGTGCTACTATGTCTAAATTGATTATAAGAACTCTCATAATTTTTTATAGAGACAGAGACCAATGCCCCCAAACCCATTTTGTATCTAAATCTAAAGAAACATTATGAAGAAGGATTGAAGTTTGTATGTCCCTTGTAACTTTCCCTAACCTATATAATCTATATTTGTACATGTATAGAGATATTATTAATTTTTGGGAGAATCTATAAACACTTGAATTTTGAATCAAACCTCCCCTATCCGGGAATGTATGCAAAGTTCAAGAGCGTACCATAATCCTAACTATTTTGTTTAGTTGTTATCATGATTGAATTCTACCACATTTCAAGTATTTGTGTCCTTTTCAGGATTTGATCCTTGTGGAAATGTGTTCTTGTATCCTATAATTTGTTTGTATTTGTAGAAATACCCCGTTGGATGATCCCTCTTTTGAAGCACATGTGATTAAAAACTTGAATGTGTGGCACAAAAAAATGTATACTTATGTACTTGTATATCTAATAATCTATAGGAGAATGTAGGAGTTTGAAGTTATGGCCACCATTAAGAGTCTCTACCTACAAAAGGGTTTGCACATATTGGTGATTATGGCACGGAGAAAATGAAACATGCAATAAGAAATAAGCAATAATACATGTGTAAATCAATTAGTAACAATAGAAAATAATAGTAATAATATCCTACTCCATAGTAAAAAGTGTATAGTCGACATAACAATCATGTCATAGAAAAACCAATAGTGTAAGTATTAGTGTAAGATAGAAACAATAGAGTAATATAAACACTAATGTGTAATCAAGTAAACAAAAGTATGTAAATGCATAGTTAGATATATGCATGTAGCCATAAACATGGGAAACCCATGGTCTTAAAAGATAATCACGGTAAAAAGCACAATGTGCCACAATGAGAGAAGAAAGTGCATACACGCCAAGTAGGCATGAAGCCAAAAACTTGGGAGACCCGCTATGTTACAAGACAAATAAATCCCTTAGGTCGTATGAATAAATTAGTCATAGAATCATAATCATATAAATCCATGGAATAATCAATAAAGGAATGCATTTGTATAAACAAGTAGTGACAACAATATAGAAAGCATGTGTAACAACTAATAATAGTGGCAATAGAGATAGAAATGATAATTAAGAATTCTACAAGACATATGTGTTAGTTCCATTGATCCATTATGTAGCAATAAACACTATGTATGTAAATGAGGAAGATGAGGAAGGTGTAAAGTAACATGAACTATGAAACAAAAGCTCCTATAAATAGTGGAGGGATTCCCCCATGAGATTAGTGTAGGGAACAAAGATAGCTCTTAGCATCGTGTAACAATTTGTGAGTGTCCTACATCAAGCTCAAGATACCTCGTGAATGTATGTGTGTAAAAGTATATGTTTGTGTGTGTGTGTGTGTGTGTGTGTGTGTGTGTGTGTGTGTGTGTGTGTGTGTGTGTGTGTGTGTGTGTGTGTGTGTGTGTGTGTGTGTGTGTGTGTGTGTGTGTGTGTGTGTGTGTGTGTGTGTGTGTGTGTGTGTGTGTGTGTGTGTGTGTGTGTGTGTGTGTGTAATGTATCAAATCAATGTAACAAACATGATGTATAAAGTAATAGGCTAGCCACACAAACTAGAATAATTTCTGATTTTGTATTTTTCATATTTAAATGTTTTTTTATTATGTGATTATTTGAATTTTTTGCAGTGTTTTTAAGATAACTATGTAAAATAAGGGGATCAAAAATGAGCTATCAATTAGGTATCATGAACAGGCATTACATGTGCAATATTTGGAGGGGATGCAAGTCCCTCAAGTGGAAGAAGATATGAATTACACTCATGTATAATCCTTGCAAAAGCCATCATATGTGCCGAGAAGGTAAGTGAGGGCAAGAAGACCCATGAGAAGTAGTATGTGTAGAAGATGATCGATTCATAGTCCAAGGGGAATGTGTCTTTTGATGATTAGTGTGTGTCCTATGTGATTGAGGAGGAGATTTATGTGTGGGTGTATGACAAGATACAACATGAGAATTACATGTGTAGCAGGAAAGGTTATAGATTTACCAGAGGGAGTAACCATATGCATCGTGCCAATCGTGATAATGGAGTGTAAAATAGGATTCCCTTAATTTTAACAACTCGATTGTTATAAATGAAATTGATAAATTAGTGCAATATATAAGGGATAGTTGTGGAGATATAAATCCAAGAACAATCTAGTCTCATATCACATGACATGAGAGAAGAGACCACTAAGAATGTGAGAGAAAAGGTGGATGGTCCAACAATCGGGGTAAGATAATATGTCTAATGTTTGTCTTAGGACCAATGGTAACATCGTTAGTAGTTAACCTAAGAGAGAAAATAAAATGAAAATTGCACATATTATGAGGGGTAGTGTTATTAACGAAACATAATATATAGGGTGTTGATCAATTCAAGCGGGATGCATAATGTATCAAAGGTAAATATGTATGTCATATCGGTATGATCAAAGGTGATAATTGGCAAGGAAGCCATGGTGAAAATACTTCCAATCATTCCACCAAGAATATTATTGTATGATGGATGAGGTGGGAAAATTGGATAAGTATTATGAATTTTGGGGTAGATTAACAACCTTGTATTCTACAAGTGGATCACTAAAGACTTTTCATTTTTCATTTTCATTAGTAGGCTTAGGTTGAGGTGTGATATCATATTCAATAAGTAACAACATCAATTATATATTGGATAATATCATGCATCTTAAAACATTTATTAGAAGAAGGACCAATACATTGGTGGTAGTCACGAGTGAGTAGTAACATCAATCTTCTTACCATGAGGTGCATTTGGATCAACCTTAAGCAATGGAGAGAGAGAGAGAGAGATACAAGGTTACACTCAAGTAATTTTTGAAGAACTTTGTGAGGTGGGCTAGGAAAATGAGTGAACTACCTTCAATAATGTTGGGGTTAGCACACCGGTTGTACAAACAATATATCAGATCTAAGCATACATGTAAATAAAATTGAATATTCTACCAGAATAAATATACAAAACAAGAGACATAAATCAACACCATATTTAACGTGGTTCACCCAGTGTGGGCTATGTCCACCGAGAAACAAGCCAATCTATTTTCCAAAGCTTTGAAAAGATATACAATGAAGATTTACAATCTTCCACGCCTCTCAGATGTTCAGTACTTTCTTCCTTCAAGATTTTCTCTACCACCAAGAATTCTCTCTCACCAACCTTTTTCAAGTTCTTTCTAATTCTTGTTTATCATCCTCTCTTCTAAACCCTAGATTTTGTGCTTATATAGTCATTTATAGACTTAGGGAACTTAGCCATGCAATTACAATCAATAAATCTATTTTAATGCTAAAAATAGATATAATTCCCGAGAGTTAATTAAAACTTCATCGCATAGGTAACCGATGTCGGTTCTGCCTAACCGTCACTAGTTCCTACTTTCCCTTGACCGATGTCGGTCTTCCCTGACTGATGTCGGTCTTCCCTTAACCGATGTCAATTACTGTGTTTTCCATAAAGTTCCAATTACATGCTAAAAATGAAGTAATTGAGCTCCACAACTCAACAATCTCCTAATTGGAGTTTAACTACTAAACCATACCTATACAACGTCATTCTTGCATCCTTCCTTGGCTTTGTTTCTTCCTTTTCAAGTCTCAAACTCGAAGACCAACATAAGTGGAGTTTAGCTCCAACTTCTCCTTTGTTAATGGCTTCGTTAGCATATCCATGAGGTTCTTTCTCGTATGAATCTTTTCCATATTCAAATGTTCATCCTCCAATACCCGCCGTATGAAGTGATACCTCAATTGAATATTTTTCGTTCTCGAATGAAACGTTGAGTTCTTTGCCAAATGAATTACACTCGATTGTCACTAAATAGTTTATGATCACTTTGCTTCTTTCCCAACTTCCATGAACCTACTCATCCATATCATCTCCTTTCTAGCCTCTGTAGCTGTAACATACTCTGCCTCTATAGTAGACAAAGCCACAACCTTCTGCAATCTTGAAATCCAGCTAATTTTTTTCCACCTACTATGAAAATATATCCAGTAGTGCTCCTCCTACCATCCAAATCTCTATCCATATCTGAATCAACATATCCATGTAATGAAATATCGAACCTCCATAGCATAACTACATTCTAGATGTCCCTTTTAAATACCGAGTATCCATTAGACTCGCTTTCCAATGCTCTTTACCTGGATTAGCCATATATCACAACTCCCACTACTGTATGCAATGCCAGTGCAGTACAAACCATAGCATACATGAGAATTCCAACTGTTGAAGCATATGGAACTCGTGTCATGTATTTGACCTCCTCATGTGATGAAGGACACTGATCTTTACTCAATTTGAAGTGTCCAACCATAGGTGTGCTAACAAGTTTTGCATTTTGCATGTTGAACCTTTCTAACACCTTGTAGATATAATCCTCCTGAGACAAATACAATTTCTTGTTTTTCATGTCTCTATGTATTTGCATGCCAAGGATTCTTTTTGTAGCTCCTAAATCCTTCATAGAAAATGTGTGAGCTAGCTTTCTCTTAAGCTCACCAATGTCCGTATACTAGATCCTACAATAAGCATATCATCCACATATAGTAACAAAATAATATAGCTCCCATTTTCAAGCTTCTTGAAATAAACACAATGGTTAGATTCACATCTCAAGTAACCATGCTCATGCATAAAACTATCAAACCTCATGTACCATTTCCTTGGAGCTTACTTGAGCCCATATAGGCTCTTTTTCAACCTGCACACTAGTTTCTCCTTACCCTTGACTTCATACCCAAGTGGTGCTGCATATAAATTTCTTCATCCAAATCACCATGAAGGAAAGTCGTCTTCACATCTAGTTTCTCTAAATGCAAATCTTCTACTACAACTAAACTCAATATAGTATGAATAGAAGTCATCTTAACAATAGGAGAAAATATTTCACCAAAGTCAATACTTGCTTTCTGTGTAAATCCCTTTACTACAAGCCTTTCCTTGTACCTTTATGTTCACCCTCTTCTTCCTTAATCCTGTAAACCCACTTATTCTGCAATGTCCTCTTACCTACTGGCAACTTAACCAAATCCCAAGTTTGGTTCTATTCAAGGAGTCCATCTCCTCATCCATGTCATGCTCCCATTGAACGTGAGTCTTATCCTACATTGCTTCTTCAAAGCTCTCTGGTTCACCACTATTAGTCAACAATAAATAAAATATAGAGGTGTAAATATTTTTAGAAGTTTACTTACCCTTTGTGACCTTCTCACAGGAGTTTGGGGTACCGGAGGCTCAATCTGGGCCTCCTAGACATTAGTATCAACTTTTGATAGTGACCGACGCTAGTCACCTCTAACCGATACGATAACGATCGGGTGGATCTCTGTAACCATCGACAATTCATCTAACCGATGTCGGTCAGGGACTAACCGACCACAGTTACTATGTATTTCTGTAGGTGTTTCTTTAAAACCCAAGAGTTCATTTTCATCAATAAACTTCTCAATTTTCTCATCCTTGGGTACCAAAATTTGATCCCTGTACATTCTCTTTTCATTCCATTCAACATCACGACTCCTAATAATTTTAGAATTCTCTAAATCCCAAAAACGGAAACCAAAATCACCAGATCCATAACCAATGAAAGTGCACCTCTTAGATTTTGCATCCAACTTTTTCTATTTTCTATCAACATGCACAAAAGCTTCTGAACCAAAAACTTTAAGAAAAGAAATATCTACCTCTTTTCTGGTCCAAGCTTCCTTTGGTATTCCTCCATCTAGTGAACTTGAAGGGCCACGATTAATCAACTAAACTATTATATCAATTGCTTCTACCCAAAACTGCAAGGGAAATCCAGAATGTATCCTCATACTTCTAGCACATTCCATGATTGTCTTGTTCATTCTTTTTGCAACACCATTCTCTTGTGGTGTTCTTGGAACCGTTCTTTCTCTACGTATCCCATTCACTAAACAATAATCATTGAAATCCTTGTTACATTATTCACCACCATTTTCAAATCTAAGGCACTTTAACTTAGAATTTGATTCATTCTCAACAAGGGCTTTCCATCTTTTAAAAGTCTCAAAAACATTAGATTTACGTTTAATACAATAAACCCATACCTTTCTTGTAGCATCATCAATGAAAGTAACATAATACTGGGATCCTCCATGAGAAGCTACCTGAGCTGGTCCCCACACATCTGAGTGTACAAGCTCCAATTTCTGCTCCTTCTTAGTTGCCCCAACTTTGAGAAATCTCACTCTCTTTTTCTTTCCAAAGATACAATGCTCACAGAAATCAAGATCTAAATCTTTCAAATCTGATAACTTACCCTTAGCCTTTAAGATCTGCATTCTTTTTGACTCATATGACCCAACCGATTATGCCACATACATGCATCTGAATCTGAAGTAGATAATGTAGAAAAGGAATCAGTAATACAAGTAGATAAATATAACGTTCCTACCTTCTTACCTCTTACCACAACAAAAGCACCCTTGGTGACTTTCCAAGAGTCTCCTATAAAAGTAACCATGCAACAGATTCACCTAGTTGCCCTACGAAATAAGATTCCTCCCGAGGCTTGGCATATGCCTCACATCTTTTAATACCCGTGTATTTCCATTCTACGTAATTTTAGATGAACTTCCCTTTAACCAGTAATATTGCAAGGTTCATCATCACCCAAATAAACATGCCCAAAATTACCCTGGACATAATTTCTAAAATAACCCTTATTAGGGGTTGCATGGAAAGAAGCTCCTGAATCTAAAACCCATGATTCAATTCTACTATCCAAAGAAAGAATAAGAGCATCTTACATTACCTCTGATGAAGCAAGATTCACCTCTTTACCTTTGTCTAGTTGTTGATTCTCTTTATCCTTTGACCAACAATATTTCTTTGTATGTCCTTTCTTTCCACATTTCCAACAAGTAATTCCCTTACTTATGGATTTAGATCTGCTTTCCCTTGACTTTGATTTCCCATGGCTCTTACTCTTGGATCTCTCCTACGCCGCCCTGCTTTCTACATTCAAAGCATTTCCAGATGATGTTTCCTCTGTAATCTTCTTGTGAATTTCTTCATTCAAGATTATACTAACCACATCATCAAACTTCAAAATATTATTAGCAGATGTTGTATTACTAAGACCATTACCAAGTTATGCCAACTATCGGGTAAAGAACATAAGAATAAAAGTGCTTTTACTTCATCATCAAATGGTATAGAAACCGATTTTAAGCGATTTATAAATAGATCGGAAATCATTCAAATGACTAGAAGCATATTCACCTTCATGAATCTTAGAACTAAATAGTTTCTCATCAAATAAAATTTATTTGAAGCACTAGGTTTTTCATATAAATTAGCAAGAGATTTCATTAAGTCTACCATATAAGCCGCTTATGTAATATTGGAAGCCATGGATGCTGTCAGGCTTAATCTTATAAATCCCAAAGCCTTTATGTCAAGAATCTTCCATTCTTCATTAGTCATCTTCATAGGTCTAGACTTCTCATCCAACGGTAAGTACAAATCTCTTTGATACAGATAATCCTCAATCTGCATCTTCCATAATTGATAATTTTGGCCGTCAAATTTCTCTACCTTGTATTTATTATCTTCTTCCATTGATGTAGCTCCCACTCAATCAAAAAACCCTCTGTGAGTAAATCTATCAACACACAAAACCCTCAAACAAATCTCTGATACCAGTTGTTGGGGTTAGCACATCGGTTGTATAGACAATATATCATATCTAAGCATACATGCAAATAAAAGTGAATATTCTACCAGAAGAAATATACAAAACAAGAGACATAAATCAACACCAGATTTAACGTGGTTCACCCAGTGTGGGCTACGTCCACCAAGAAACAAGCCAATCTATTATCCAAATCTTTGACAAGATATATAATGAAGATTTACAATCTTCCACACCTCTCAGATGTTCAATACTTTCTTCCTTCAAGCTTTTGCTCTACCACCAAGAATTCTCTCTCACCAACCTTTTTCAAGTTCTTTCTAATTCTTGTTTATCATTCTCTTCTAAACCCTATATTTTGTGCTTATATAGTCGTTTATAGACTTAGGGCACTTAGCCATGTAATTACAATCAATAAATCTATTTTAATTCTAAAAATAGATATAATTCCCGAGAGTTAATTAAAACTTCGTCACATAGGTAACCAATGCCGGTTCTACCTAACCATCACTGGTTCCTACTTTCCCTTGACCGATGTCGGTCTTCCTTGACCAATGTCAGTTTGCCCTTAACCGATGTCGGTTATTGTGTTTTCCAACAAGTTCTAATTGCATGCTAAAATGAAGTAATTGAGCTCCACAACTCAAAAATCTCCCACTTGGAGTTTAATTACTACACCATACTTGTACAACATCATTCTTGGATCCTTCCTTGGCTTTGTTTCTTCCTCTTCAAGTCTCAAACTCGAAGACCAACAGAAGTGGAGTGTAGCTCCAACTTCTCCTTTTCTAATGGCTTCGTTAGCATATCCGCAAGGTTCTTTCTTGTATGAATATTTTCCAGATTCAACTGTCCATCCTGCAATACTGTCGCCGTATGAAGTGATACCTGTTGAATGTGTATCATTCTCAAATGAAACACCGAGTTCAAGTAATTTTTAAATAACTTTATGAGGTGGGCTAGGAAAATGAGTGAACTACCTTCAATAAGACCATAATTTTGGATTTTATGGTTGCAACATAACATTGACCATAAGTTGGGCATTGTTTTTATCATCGATGAGGTTTGTGCTTGAAACTTGTGAGCAGAGGTGCTAAGAGGATGTGCACCATATTTGAGTATGTTCATGCTAAAAACATTAACCTCATGTTCCTTTAAAGTATGGCACATGTGATCAAATTAATGGAGTGTGTCAAACATAATTTATTCTTGTAAGGGAACTAGGATGATTTTAGTGAAAAGATCTTGTAATTCAATATCTTCTAGTAGATTGTTCATCTTATAAAGTGTAGTCTTATGACGTAATGCATAATCACTAATGGGATAATTGTAACCTTATTGTAGCTTATGCATTTAGGCATAGTTTATCCTGTCACGAATGTTGATAGAAAAATATGCAAGGGAAGGATTAGCTAGAGGAGAAAATGTTCTCATGGAATGCAACGGTAGGTCATAAAACCATTGTAAGGAAAAATATTAGAGACTCTGTGAGGGAAGAGTTTGGTAAGAAATGTATAATTAGAATAAAAGTCCAACAAAATGACATGAAACATTTTCAATTGTCCCTTAGGATCACTTTTACCATCATAGATATGTAAGATATGTAGTTTAGGATAAATAAAACCAATAGGCAAAGGGTATGAATCCATGTTGGTTGTATATAGGTCATGAAGCAACTAAGTATAGTCCATTATATAGGAGGTAGAAGATGCACCTTGTTACAATTTTAATATTTTAGTTTGCAATGTATGAAAAAGGGATTCAAGAGCCTGGTTATTAGAAAATGAAGCATGTGAAGTACTATGAGTGTAGAGGGGAGATGTGGGGATGGTGGTGGTCATAGTTATAATTATAGAAATATTGTGAAGTGAAGGGTTAGATAGCCCTAATTTCATAGGAATTTTGAGGTGGGGATGGTTGAGTATGCATAAAAATGACAAGGTAGGATCATAAGATCCAAAAATGGCATGCTCACTAGAATATTGATCACGGGAAAGTTTAGAAACAAGAAAAATATGAATGAGAGGATCAATATGATTAAGGTTTTCACATATTTGTACCCAAAAATTAGATACCATCTCAACTTGTGTTTGTTCTATATTTTCATCTTTATTAATATCATCATCAAAAGTGTGTTCACTAGTGATTTTGATTTCGTTTAAAGGATCGTTATGGATATCATCTAGAATGGGAGGAAATCTAATCATATGGGGTGGAGAATAATCCATAGGGGTATGACACTTGTAAGGGTAGGGGATATCTCAATGTGTTTAATGGGTTATTGATTAAGATAATTTCTACATTGAAAGGGTGTAAAAATAAAGCATATAAAATATGAAGCCAAGAATACTCTAGAGTTTTTAGCATTTGAGTGATAAATGTGATTCAAATGTCAAGTTCACTAAATGTTTACACCCTAATTAGATTTGGTAATGAACATGATGTTAGGTTATGTAATAAGTAGTCTATTGTGATCTAATTAGCTGCCAACATCAATTATGCATGACCAAGATAATGCATCTAACTTGAAATAAACTAAAAAATGGATATATGATAAGTAAATTGTTCAATAAACAAGAGAAGAGAGAGGTGTGGCTTGTTCAAGAAGATTCTATAATAATTTAGGTGTTCCAAAAAGTGGAACAAAATAATTTGGAACTATGGATTTTTCATAGATGATTTTAGCACTAAAAAATTACACCATTTGTACAATCTAGAAAGGAGTTGCATAATTCTAGACAAGGGTTATACGGAATTATACCAAATGACCACTGGGATCTAAAACTTTTTGGGTACTTTGTTTGTCTAAAAATGGTGTTCC
Organism: Taxus wallichiana var. yunnanensis; assembly: GCA_018340775.1. Classification (NCBI taxonomy): domain Eukaryota; kingdom Viridiplantae; phylum Streptophyta; class Pinopsida; order Cupressales; family Taxaceae; genus Taxus; species Taxus wallichiana. The sequence goes on along the minus strand of CM031243.1, from coordinate 572,169,051 downwards.
CTATATGTCACTCTTCTTCGCACAATCTCAAGATGACCTAAAATGATCTTGAACAAAGTAGAAACCCTAACAACCTATAGAACCCTTCATCAGAGCATTAACAACCAAAGGAGAAAAACATATGTGCATGTGTTTGAGGATAGACCACCTTGGGCGGTCAAACTTCTAGTTATTGAACCAATCCTATTGTTTTACTACATATCCTCGATGTGGAATCAATCCTCATGTATTTCTACTAGGTGCTTATGTAAGTATGAAAAGATAACCAACCCGTAGGGATTCCATTGTGTCTCTTGACACTAAGATAGTAGGCTAACTACATTGTATAGGATGTAACCAATGTGGTAATAGTGAGATGTAGTGTGACTCAACTATACGACCTAATTTTTGTGTTGATCAAAACCTTTATGCAATGCTTGGAGTGAATATACTCTTGCTTAGGACTAGGTTCTATGATTTTTACATGGTTATAGATGGGTGAAGCTAGACTCCTTGACCTCGTTGATTTCTTAAAACATGTGTTATGGATTTCCTTAGATGATTTGCATCAAATTTGAGAATATTTAGGAACCATTTGAGTACTTTTGGAATGATGTTTATAATAGAAGCTAGTAAAAATTACGGGTGACTTAGAATGTGATAATGACTTCTTTATATAGTCTTTCACAACGAGATATTATGATAAGGCTCACCCTAGGAAGATGAAATGACCCAAAGAATATTTAGCATCAAAATTATAGGTGGTGTTTGAGAAGGGGAAGGATTGTACAGTTTAGCCAAGACCAAACCCCACATCCCGACCCTTCGTATGGTTTTGGATAGGAGAGATAAACTCCTAAATTGAAAGTTGTATAATGAATATTGTATTTTATGACTATTTGATTGAATAATATTTTCATATTTGTTGATAGAATATAATGTAAAGATAACAAAATTGTAGAAGTGATAGATAGATGATGAGAATGGATTCTAAATGTGAGTATTTTCCTTACAAGAATACAAGGGAAAACTTGGAATTGCACAATGACAAGTTACTAGATTTTAGTGCCTATAGATGTTATTTTTCATATGCGTGGTGATTATAAATTTAGTTTACAAACATTTTTTTCATTATATATTTAAGTTAGGTGCAGGACATAGAGGTTACATATGGACATAAAGATGTATATGCTTGAAATCTTTCATACCTCAGGAAGCAACATTTCTACATTGAGGGAATGCCCACACTAGGGGCATCTTAAATGTTTTTCATGTTTTGTATTTTTATTATATTCCATTGATCATGTTGATTCATCAAGATTGTTTGTATATGTCTTTAACTTGCTTATATATGTAGAGTGCCTACTTATATGGTTGCACAATACAAGGGAAAACTTGGAATTACACAATGAATACAAGGGCAAACTTGGAATTGCACAATGACAAATTACTAGATTTTAGTGCCTATAAATGTTATTTTTCATATGCATGGTGATTATAAATTTAGTTTACAAACATTTTTGTCATTATATATTTAAGTTAGATGTAGGACATAGAGGTTACATATGGACATAAATATGCATATGCTTGACATATTTCATACCTCCTCAGAAGCAACATTTCTACATTGAGGGAAAGCCCACACGAGGGGCATCTTAAATGTTTTTCATGTTTTGTATTTTTATGATATTCCATTGATCATGTTGATTCATCAAGATTGTTTGTATATACCTTGAACTTGCTTATATATGTAGAGTGCCTACTTATATGGAAATTATACTTTTGTAAACGATGATGATATTTATTTGTTATGGGTACTAACATTTCTTACTATGCACCTACTTGTTACTAATTATTGTTAAATTGATTCATGCAATCGCTTATCACTAATGTCTTATTATAGTGATTGTTCTTTGCTTATGAATATTTGCGTTACTTACTTCATAGGGTTAGTTGTGTGTGATTGTATATCATGTCATGTATCAATTATGCATAGGATATTATTTTCGAGTGCCTTGTGTAAGTTTTCATATCACATCATGCTTGGTTTCTTATGAATCATTTTTTTGATGTCTTATTCTCTGTGATGGTTCATGTTTGTGTGTGTTTATATGATTTTATTGTGGAGCCAATTGATCAAACATGTTGTTTTCTATATGATGTTACATGTTTCTTAATGTGATTTATATCACACATATTTCTAATGTTTCCTATCTACTAATATGGATGTTATTATGAAATATATCACACATCTATTGGGATACTTGCTAGTGTGTGCTTTATGTTATATATTGTTAACATTGTCATTTATCTCTAGCTGATTTTTCGTGATGATATCTTATAAGCTACTACAAAAAATGATTATGCCTTGCATTACATATTTCATATGTGATCGCAATGATCAAATATTTATACAATGACGTATCTTGTTGTTGGAGCATTTGATCCAATGTCTTTAGTTGTATTTGTTGTTATCAATATTTTAGTTTATATTTAAAATGAATGTAAATGGGGCTTGCATCTCGAAAGAGACACCCCCTTAGTAATAATGAAGCACTTAGGTGTTAGATAGAGATTATTAATATGGTAGTCATTAATAATATTAAGTGTGTTAATAAATAGTTAATAGTCTCAAGTGGTTGGTTATTGAGTGGATTATTGGGTCTTCTATACAAACCACTCTCTTATAAGCTTATTTAAGCTTGAGGATGAAGCCAATGAAATGCATTGAAGAATTTACAAAGTGTACAATCTTTGATTAAATAAATATAGTGTAGTTCTTCCATACTTATCATACAACAAATAACTAACATTAGTATATATCCTTGAGGAAGAATCCATTGAAGAGTCATAAATGAGATTTCTTGAATTTCTTGAAGATTTTTTTAATATAGTGGATGCACAAATATGTGGCTCTCTTTTTGATATTTTGCATGGTTATTTGTAGGTGTGCGTATTGTGATAGGTTACAAATGCATGTAATTACATTCATAACCCGTTAAAAAATTCGAGTAAAATGGGAGAATGGAAGGAAATGAATGTATATTATATATGGAAGACTTATGCTCATAAGCGTTATGGACATAACTACTTAAGGTTGTAAGTGTTACAGGTCATAAGTGTTATGGTTGTAATTGTACTTATGGCCATAAGTATCCAATGACACCTACACCATAACTACTTATGGTTGTAAGCATATTGTCATACGTGTTATGGTTATAAATTTACTTATGGCTATAAGTATCTAATGACACCTTTGTGGCAACCAAATTGACTATCACATATTTTTTACGATGTTAATGCTACTTGGCTATTTAAAAATAGGGTATATTGAAAATTTTTTAAAAATATATAAAATATGGGTTTTTGTAACCCTATTTTCAAATATACCTACCCATGTTTTTAAATTTTTATATTATTTTATTTTTCAATTTTAAATGAAATTGATATTTTTTTTATCTTTTACACCAATTTTACTACATGCATTAAAAAAATAAATATAAATTATTTAAATTTTGGAAAAATACACAATGCTAGAAGAGATTCATCTTAATACAATCATATAACTTTTCCCGAGTTAGAAAATTTTAAAACTTGAGATGTTACAACATTAATTTTAACTCTATATAAATTTTATTTATAAAATTATTTTTAAAAAAAAAAGATGAATACACGTATAAGATTAAAAAAATTATTTGTAAAAAAATATGACAATATTCTCAACTAAAAATCATAAATTCATATATTTATACCATAACGAGATTCTAAACCGATATATTAATTATTATCACTCAAACTTACATAAACTCTCATTTTCAAGAAAAAAATATATCACTTCTTGTATATAATTTGCTTGAGTTTTTCTTTTTTTTTTTTAAGAAACCATTCTTTATATTATTTTTATTTTCCTAAGCTTTGTTGACATTTATTAATGTTATATAAAATTGAAACATTTAATTTTGTCGAGAATAAAGTCTTTGGAAAACTTGAAATGGCCCAAATGGCATTTGAAGAGAACTAGAAATGATCTTAAATGCTTGAAAATAACATTAAAACCCAACCAAAAGTGTGCGAAGAACTGTGATTCATGGAACTATAAATAATCTGTGGAGGTGTGATGAGAGCATTGGAACTAGGAAAATAATTTTTTTGTATTGTCTTTGTTGTCAAAAGAAAGTGTGGGTCCTATTTTCTATAGTTCCATGTGAACATTTTTAGGTGATTTCTTTTAAATACTACTGCAAATTTACTATTGGGTAATATTTTGTTTTATTGTTGTAGGTTGTGGCTTGTTAAAGCAAACCACATAACCTATGTTAGGTTATAAGTTTGATCTATAGATGTTGGGTCCTCATTAAGTATAACATCTATCCAATTCATAGGCTGTGGTCTCTCTCTCTCTCTCTCTCTCTCTCTCTCTCTCTCTCTCTCTCTCTCTCTCTCTCTCTCTCTCTCTCTCTCTCTCAAGATTTTAAACCTCACAAGTGTCAAATATCATTTTTTGTAAAAGGGTGAATTATTGTCAACACCAGGAAAAACAATACTTATCATCATAGTTGTCTTCATATCTTTTTTATCCAACCATATTTTGGTTACATTTATGAAATCTAGACTCGCAAATCTTTCCAACAAGTATAGATAGTAAGGTGTAAATATTATTGATTTCATATATTTTAATCCACTTAAAATATACAAAATTATTGAAATTGCATTGGTGGGACAAATATCTATGCTAGCACTACTAAGAAACTTGTATTTGACATAACTTTTAAATAAGATAGTCAAATTTGGTATATGACCACTAGTTTTTAATGAAATTCAAATTATAAGATCTTCCCCATCGACAATTTTTATTCTAGCCCCGATACATTTTCCATATCTTTTGGAGAAATAAGAAAATTTAAAATGCTTAATTGGTGCATTTTCAGTAGAAACCATCACCCTACTTTTTCCCAAAGGTTTGTGTACTTCAAAACTATACAAGTAACACTATTTCCAACTACTTGTGTTGGCAAAGATGATAAGGTTGCACTTTGGGGTTTACGAGTCCCTAAGAATTTAACAGAATGACAAAGTCTACAACGCACCTATCTTGAGTGAGATGCTAGATCTAAGAACAAGTAATGTTAGATTGATTTTTTTTCAATAGATCAATTTGTGTTGTTTTCTATCAAATTTTGGATTTCAATTATTTGATAGATTGTTGATGAGTAGAACATGTTGTTTTGATATGTTTATCACTACAATGATTTCTTATATCTCACATGATTGGGGGGAAGATATTGCATTTTCCTTTTATCAATCATTGATGATTGTACAAGTTGGTGAGGGAGTTGCTACCACTAGTAGTGTTGAGAAAAGGTACGTAAGTGTCGTTGGGTAATAGGGAGTTGTATCACACATAGTAAAAGATAGTCACTTGACAGGATTCTATGTGAGGCCTTATGTGTATTAATGTCTCATACTACAATATGGTACATAATGGTTAGAAGGGATGACAATTTCCTATAGGATGTTCATCATTCATGCCACAACTTGTGCGGTAGTGGGATTATGTGTGAAGGAAGCAATAGTAGTTGATCAAAAGCCATGATGTATGATGTGTCGGTTTGCGAAGTGCGAAAAATACTATTATATGACTTCAGTCATATACTCTAGATGATCATCTTCTATACCTCTTTGAATCAATAGGGTTCATTAGGTCATTTGATCCAAAGTGTTTAGTTTTATATTTGAAAAGAAATGTAAATGGGGCATGCATCGAGAGGAAGACCTCCTTAATAATAATAAGTTACTTAGGTGTTAGACATTATTAATATGTTAGTCATTAATAATGTCAGCGTGTTAATAAGTGGTTAGTACTCTCGTGTGTTTATTAGTGGGTGGACTATTGGGTCACATATACAACCACTCCCTCGTAAGCTTATTTAATATATATTACATTGTATAAGATTCGATTAAATAAATATAAGGTAGTTCTTTCATACTTAT